>JANJYJ010000698.1:0-326835 GCA_033220585.1 Dipteronia sinensis
ATAAAGATTTGTAAGCGCTAAATAGAATCAACAAGAGCAAATTTCAAGCTTCAACAATGATTCCTCTAACACTACATTTGCCATCGCTAGTTGTTCGCTATAATAATATATTAATATACCATGTACAATACCAGAGACATGAGGGGGTTTCAAAGGATGAACCAGACAGTATCAACCAACAATCAAAATGAAGAAACTAAAACAGACAAGGGCCAAGGAATAAATGGATCTACAAGAGCAAATTTTAAGCTCAACAATGTTCCTCTTACACTACATTTGCATAATTAGTTGTTTGTGCTATAATAAAATACCATGTACAACACTGGAGATATGAACAGAAACTAATAGTTTTGAGTAACCATTATAAACTATCTCAATAAATCCTAGAGAGTGCATTATATTTAACAGAATATCCAAGCAAACAAAACGAAGAAACTAACATGGACATCATAAACCAAACTAACAATCCTGACAAAAAAATATCCAGAAGTGGAGCACTATTGTAGCCCACTCTAACTTTTTGAAAAAAAAAATAGTATTAAATACATCCCATTTAATTATATGTATATTCTAGTCTAATTCCGATTCTGACTTAATTTACCATATTTTTCTTTATCTTAATAATAGTCAAATAACTTAAAAACATGCGTCAAACTCATTAACTCATTAAAGCTCATTGTATTTCCTTAACCAAATAAAAGATCTTCTTGAGAAATTTTAACTCTTTACCGATTCAAAAATCAAATTAGGAAATTTTAACCCCTTAACAATGAACCAAAAGCAGTAGATTTATCATATAAAGTAGATTTACCATATAAATTAATCTCTAAGTCTCCATGAATTTCAATTTTATGAGTTTTCATAGATTTTATATTTGTGGAGGTATACAGTCGTCGGTATGAGAAAACCGTAAGTTTTATTTTTATTTTTATTTTTATTTTAAAGTTTATGTTGTAAAATTAAGTTTTATTTTCGGCTATAAAACTTGTCAAAACGTCTGTGCGCAACAAGATGAATGACGAGTTTCTTGAGAATTGTATAGTTGTATGTATTGAAAGAAAACTTCTTTTTACAATTGATTCGGAATCGGTAATAGATGTTTTTGCTTCTTTGAAGCATCAGAAGTCAAAATTTAATTAGGATCTTATTGTATTTACATTGTATGCGTATTTCATTTTTATTTCTTATGTTTTTACTTAGTTAGAATATGTATTTGAGGGTAAGACTCATTATGTTCCCTGACTAGGTATATAAATATATATATATATATATATATTTAACTAATAAAAATTCTCTTGTATCGTCAAGATTCACCATCAAAATCATTTTTTTAATATACAATATAATCTTTTATCTATATGAAATTGTCCACAGCCCATCCAAAAAAAAGTTTCTGGTTTCGCCCCTGCTCTGAACCAAGCTAGGCAGAAACATGAGATAAACAATAGTTTGAAGATATTAGTGCTAAGTAAGTTGTTCTCTCCTTCCCATGTCAAGGATTTCTCCGATATGTTAGCCTGATTTTATGAATCATTTATGAGAATAAGCATGTATAGGATTGATTTATATTCATTCCATAGTTTATGATATTAGTAGGAGTTCTGGAAATACTCTGTTTTGTTACAAACAATCCTATTTCGCAGATTTCTTTGAATTAATCATAATTTATTTCACTATTGTAATATGAAAGTTGAGATATAGGTTGGAATACTAGGGTGGATACGATGGATTAATTTGAAATGAAAATGGAAATCCTTATATACCCGAAATTACAAAACCTCGTCTTAACACAAAAAGTAAGGTAAATGAAAAAGGGGCAATGAAAATCTAAGGTAATTTTTTTTTTGGTTTACACCATCCTGTTTCCGGGTGGGGTGGATCTACCATACGGTGCAATCGGCCCTGTCCACACGCCGACTAATCCGGACTCACACCGGGTCGGCCCACTAAGGGGTAAAGTGCTCCCAATATGTGTAGCTCCGTTCACAAGGGGGGTTGAACCCACGACCTTGCTTAAGGGATGAGAGTGCCGAACCACTCACACCACTCACACCAGATTTGTAAGCACTAAATAGAATCTACAAGAGCAAATTTCAAGCTTCAACAATGATCCCTAAAACACTACATTTTCCATCCGTAGTTGTTCGCTATAATAATATACCATGTACAATACCAGAGAAATGAGGTGGTTTGAAAGGATGAACCACACAGAATCAACAAACAATCAAAATGAAGAAACTAAAACAGACAAGGGCCAAGGAATAAATGGAATCTACAAAAGTAAATTTTAAGCTTCAACAATGTTCCTCTTTACATTACATTTGCATAATTAGTTGTTTGTGCTATAATAATATAGCATGTACAATACTGGAGATATGAACAGAAACTAATAGTTCTAAGTAACCATTATAAATTATCTCAATAAATCCTAGATAGTGCATTATATTGAACAGAATCAACAAGCAAACAAAACGAAGAAACTAACATGGACATCATAAACAAAACTAACAATCCTGACAAAAAATATCCAAAAGTGGAGCACTGTTGTGAAGGTAACCGAAAACCAAACACATTTGGCCTACATCTTTGCAACCACAGGTGATCATAGAAGGAGTACAATTCCAGCTCATAGCCTTAATTCAAGTCACACATTATCTGATGCTCAGCTGGAAATCTACAACCGTTGATGAATTATAATCATGATCATGCAGGTTGTTAATTATCCTCCTGAATTTCAGCGATTTAGTTAGACTCAAGAGAATCTGTGTTATGTAGAATAATAAAATTCTTCAGAGCTTGAGCTCATCTTAGCAGCCATAATGACTTATATGTGTTCTTTATTTCTCTCTGTTTTTCTCTTTTGAGTATTTTCACAAACACTTTGCTTATTCTTCAAATTTTCTCTACTGTAACTACTAAAAAGTAACTGCAGAAATTCCATTGATCAACAAACTAAGAACATTTATATTCATCTTCAAAATTTCAATGCCATTAACTTGCACAAACATTTCAAATCACTAAACAAAGCAATCAAAGATCCATACAGAATTCTCTCAAGCAGAAGCACTCACATAAAACAAACAAGTTGAAAATTCATATACTAATTTATGATTATCTCAATTTTATTAGAAATTACCTCCTTTTAAATACTGTTCAAATCTTTATTTTACCCAAAAAAATAAGCGATTGTGGCCGAAATTTTCTCCAAAAAATCCAAACTCACTAAACTACAATTTAGCAAGAAACAGAGTATTGCAAGACCTGAAAATAAACTGCAGAAAATCAATCCAACAAGAGACAACAGTCTCTCTTCGTATTCAAGTTTTCAAGTAATTAACACGTTCGAAATTTCAAATAATACTCGAGCAAGAATATCCAAATATAAATCCATGTCAGTTCACAAGTAATTTTTATTCAATAAAAAAACTCCAAATAGAACCCACAACATATATATATATATATATATATATATATATATATATATATATATATAACACATGTGGAGCAAAAGAACAATCAAAGCCTCCTCCATGAATCTTAAATCTACCAAATCTTCAAACCAAAATGCTCAAGTACCTGAAAATTACAATTAACTGTAATGAGTTTTTGGCAGAATATAGAATATAGACTCTTTTCTTTTGAAATAGCAATCAATTCGAAAACATAATTGCATGCATATGCTTATTTATGAGATGACAACATGCAAAATTGGTAAAAATTTGAAATTTTGCCGAGCCCAGATTTATTTAATTCATTATTTCAATTTTGACCTCATTTTCTTATTCTTCATTTTCAACAAATTTTGAAGAGAAATAAATAATTACGGATTCTCATCTGCAAATGGAATTTTTTATCCAAGTGAATATGGTTTAAAGAAAAAGACAATAATATGATTTATGCTTTAAGAAAAACATACCTTAATTTGTTAACATCCCAAACACTGTTTCCGCAACATTTTTTTTAAATGCTTCTGAAAATAGGATCTATTTCAACACGTCTCTTTTCAGCTAACTCTGGTTCTTCATCACTGTCACTGTATTCCGGTCTAACATGATAAGGATTGTCCAGTCCTGAGCCACTATAGTTTCTTCTTATATTACAGTGCTTTTCTAATTTGGTAGGCATATAGAAAAAACGTGAAGCAACCGAACAAACGCTACGACATTCAGGTAGAGAACAATTGTGGTTTTGGTGGAATGTAGAACCTTCAGCAGCCGGTAATTCCTGAAAATCTTCTATATCTTGTTTGTAAACTAGACGAATCCCACACTTTATCACCTTTGACATTGAACCAACCCAAGCATGAATGCATGTACTACGACTTACTGGCACATAATCACTGATCGTATCATCTTCAGTTATCTTACATGAATAGTCATGTTCAAACTTCACACGAGACACAAAGGTCAGATAAAGGTGATTAGACTCAACAGCTGTGAAACCAGGGATATTAAAGTAGCCGCTATAATCGTTTCTCATTAGAGACATTCTAAATGACATGCCCTTGATACCATTATTTAAATCCTCAGGGTCTGGCGCATATACTCCACACATTGCAATTCCCATGAATTCATCATTTAACCAATTGGACGGCAGTTCAATTGCGACTGAGTGTCCATCACTTCTACAACTGAACCACTTTGGAATTTCACTTCCAGGAAGTGGAATATGAAACTGATGAGAAGAACGATTGATCCATTGCTGTAATATAACATCATGATTTTTAGTATCCATGTAGAGTAAAGCTTGTCCAATAAAAATACATAATAATAAACATTTTTTATTCATAGAAATATTATTATCAAATTTATTAGCAAATTTCTTACTATTCTTCATGTTATCATCGATAATTTCTTTGGACTCATCAATTTTTATCTAATCATATGGCCATTTTGAATGTTGCTGAAAACCCTACCTAGTCTTTAACTCAAAACATTAGTTTACTTGAATTACCTTGCTTAAATAAACAAAGGAACAACTCTGTTTTACAATTTTTTTTTAAAAATATGTATTTAAAAGTTGAGACTTTAAATATTAATCGATGTCACATCAATATTCAAAAATATCAAAATCATTATTACATGTTTTCATTTCTATTTTATTATGTTTGATCTATGAATATTTAAAATTTCAATTTTTCATATCTTTATATATGTTACAGCATCTTTTTAGTTCCATATACTTTTTTATCGGTTTCTTATATATTTGTAACAGCCAGTTCAATATAATAAAATTTTCTTTCATATTATATTACAATGATCTACCATATATGAAAATTTTCTTTATATATATATATATATATATAAATATATAGTAAGGTTATGAATTAAAAAAAGCGGTTGTGAATGAAATTAAAAATCAAAGTAACTTGACTACAATTTACACAAACAAATAATAAACTCTGTTTGGATCCTTCGACCCAAAAAAATCCTTGTAGTTTTTTATTTTTTATTTTTATATATACTACTTGTATTGGTTGCGACTTTAATTTGGAAAATTGACAGACTGAATGAGCTGTCTTACAACTGAACCACATTAAACGGTGGTAAATCCTCATGGTTTTTGAGGTGTATGATTCACATATTTTATTTTAATTATATACATTTTGACAACATAATAGAAGTATTCAATGACTGTTATAACATTGTTTCTTATACATTAAGAATAATCAACTCGCTGGCACTAAATAGAGAGAGTGACAAACCTGAAGGTACTGTTTCAGTAACATAACTGCTAAACTGTTTTCCTGATCTTGATTCTCAAGTAGTTTGAGGCAGTTGAATAAATGCAATGCAAAGTTTTTTGAAGCGCCACCTCTTAGCGCACCTGACACATCTTTCAATGAAGGACAATCTTCAGCCCCTACAAAAATTGTGTTTGGCGGAAGCTCTGGCAATGACCGAAGCCACTGGCAATTCTCTAAGCATAAAATTTTCAGTTTAGAAAGTTCCCTAATACTTTCTGGTAGGCTGAAAAAATTGTTGTTGCTTAATTTTAACTCTTTTAATGAGTATAAGGATCCGATATCATTGGGGAGTGCTCCTTCCAAAAGACCGCAGTCACTAAGGTCCAATATTTTTAGAGACCATAAACCTGATAGAGGAGGCAATAACAAACACATGGAATTGGGATGTCTTCTTGGCAACAACAATGACAAGAATGAAGAAATCCAGCTTCGGGGTAGTTGTCCTTTACATTCACGGAAAGACAAAGTTTTAAGGTTTGTTAACCGTGCAATGGAAGATGGTACTTGTCTTATTGCAGTCCCGCCAAGGTCTAGGTCCTCCAAACACTCAAGTTCTCCCAGGTTTTGAGGAAGTTTGTCTAACTTTGAGCAACCTTGGAGATTCAGAATTTTGAGCAATTTCAGACCGGATACATTGCTCGGAAAACTCTCAAGGTTCTTGCAGCCTTTCAAACTCAATATAGTAAGCCGTCTAAATTGTTCAATGGAAGATGGTACTTGTCTTATCGCAGTCCCACCAAGGTCTAGATCCTCCAAGCACTCAAGTTCCCCCAGGTTTTGAGGAAGTTTGTCTAACTTTGGGCAACCTTGGAGAATCAGAATTTTGAGCAATTTCAGACCCGATACATTGCTCGGAAAACTCACAAGGTTCTTGCACCTTTTCAAATTCAATATAGTAAGCCGTTCGAGACCTCCAACTGACTCATGCACTTTACGCAATCTTGTACAACCTTCAAGACTCAGCATCTCAAGGTTTGGAACCATTGTAAAGTCTGGGGTTTCAATAAGGTAGTGTGAGTAATTGAGCTTAATGATTTTCAACTTCTGAAAAGCCTGTTAACAACAAAAGTTGGAGAATTAAAAAAATGCTTCCTATTAAGAAAACATTGCAATGTATCTACTGAAATTAAGATATAATATACCTTCATGTCCTTCCAAAGATATTTTATCCTGCTATGACAGAGATTGAGTTCAAAAAGTTTCTGCGGCTGGAAATTTGACGGTAAAGAATTCGAAGGGTATCTAGGCCATTTGAGAAACCGCAACTCATTTGAAAGACATTCTATGTCTTCTGAAAGGTTAACATTCCTGATTTTGAGCAGTCTTAGATTTCTCATGCTTGAAAAGGATCTGCCATTCAAGTGGGTAATTCGATGTTTAGACTTGTCAAGCATTATACCTTTAACATCTTGCGTGCCCTGATAAATTAGAAAAAAGAAGAAGTTTAATGTGAATATATATGATATATAGAAAAGTTAATAACAGCCGTAAAAGTGTGTTTGTATATATATATATATATGTTATTGGAAAAAAAAAAAACATTACCCTATTTTCTATCAGCACATGATAGATATCCTCAAACAGCCATAATCTGCTCCATTGGCCACAATCATCACGATGCTTTTCACGAACAATTTCCCAACCCATTTCTTGTAGTACATCATGCATTCCAAGTTTATTGTAAGAAATTGTTATGAGGGATTTATCATCCAGCACTTTTATTCCAATAGCTGATGAATCAAAATAGCAACTGTCTAGTATTTCCACAACTCGATCCTTGTTCTTCCCTTTGAAGAAACATACAATATCTAAGAATATTTGTTTCTCTATTTCGTCGAGTCCATCGTAACTTATTCGGAGTATTTCCCAAATCTCTTTACGAGGAACATGCCGTAGTCTATTCAACTCACTTTTCCATTCTTCGACAGTTCTACCAGACAGGTGGGATCCTAAAACTTCAAGAGCTAATGGAAGCCCATTTGTATATCGTACGATTTGGTATGATAGCTCAACATGATCATCTGTGGGTTGTCCTTGTCTGAATGCTTTCTTATGAAAGAGCTGAAGAGCATCATCAACTTTCAATCCTTTAACTTCATATATACTACTGATTCCATGGCTAACAAGCACATGTTTATCTCTGGTTGCAATTATAATTCTACTCCCAGAACCAAACCAATTATGCTTTCCAGCCAACTTTTCTAATTGCTTTAATTGATCAACATCATCAAGAACAACAAAGACCCTTTTGTGACATAACCGCCTTCTAATGTAGTTGATTCCTTCATCAGGGTTACATATATTCAAACTTGTTTCTTTTAACACCTTGGAAAGAAGTATCTCTTGCAAGTGAACAACACCTTTTTTACCGGAGACTTCTCTAACATCGGCAAGAAAGCAACTACCTTCATAGTCACCTGAAAAACTATCATATAAAACTCTAGCAATTGTAGTTTTACCTATTCCTCCCATTCCACAGATGCCAATAAAGCGAATATCATCCAACCCAGATTTTAAAAGATCATTAATTTCCTCCATGCTAGATTTTATTCCAACAAGGTCCTCTGCAACTTCTGAGAATGTTGGTTTCAAGTTTTTCGAAATTGTGTCAACAATAAGTTTAATCAATACCGCTTCGGATCTGAGAAGAAGAACCATATATAATTATGTAAAATTAACCAAGCAAAAAACATTAAGTTAATTAAAATATAAAGATGCTTAGAATATTTCTCAACACTATTTAATTTCCTTATAGTTTAATCATATATTGATGAATATTTGTGATGTAAATATTAACTATGAAAAATTGTGTGTCTCTGGCGTGAGCGTGAGCCTAAGATTTAAAAACAATGTAAAATATATGAATTCAAAGATAATCCAACAAGATAAAGGTACCTTCCTTCCTGTAAATGCCATCCAGACAGATTTTCAACTTGTGTGAGAGCTGATCGCCACTTTTGAACCTTGTCTGGATTATCCTTGTAATCTTCTTCATGTTTATGGAAGGCTGTCTCGAAATCTCCACTCTGATTCCCTATATCTGATGGATCTACCTTGTAAAAAACCGGAAAAACCTTCTGCTCTTTCTTGTCCTTGCACTCGAGAATCTTTGCAAGTTCCTCCAAACACCATGTAGAAGAAGCATAGTTTCTCGATAGAACAATGATAGAAAACATCGATGTTTCAATTGTTTCCAAGAGTTCTGATGAAATCTCCTTCCCTCTCTCAAGTCCTTCATCATCTCTAAATGTGCAAATTCCTCTGTCCTTCAAAGCAGTATAGAGATGGTCAGTGAAGGTATGGCGAGTATCTTCACCTCTAAAACTCAAAAACACTTCATATTCCCATTGAATGCCAGAGGAATCAAAAGAAGAAGAAGATGCAGACGATCCTTTTGCAGTACTGCTGGAAGCCATTGAAGACTTCGTAGCTCGTGTTTGTTCCCAGAAACAGAGGATTCAGAGATGCAAACCTTTACATTAACAAAGACAACACAAAATTTCCTAGAAATTTTCTAAGGCTGCACTTTCCAGGAAACCTAGGCACCGGGGCGCACTGGATAAGCAATCGATTGCACGCTTCACTATGGGACCATAAAAATAATCCCATAACAGCCCGACATAATAAAACTAGCCCACCAACCTTTAGTTATCCTAGGATTATTTTTAAAGTTGATCTGACATGCACTTTTACCCATTCAATTACTTTCCTCTCTCCTCAACATGTTTTTAATGTATTATTTTATCAAAATTAATTAAAACAATTAAAATATTTTTGAAAAATAAATAAATTAAAACTATTTTAATTTATTTTAATACTAAATAAATTTATCCTGACTACTTTTCCTGTCTATTTTAATTATTGTGATGTACTGTTTGTTTTTAGAATGTCGGTCACCTGTTAGGCCATGTTTGCCTTCTACTGTTTGTTGTTGTAATTATTAGGCTGTACTGTTTGCTTTGCGATGTACTGTTTGCTTTACGACGGTCGGCCACCTGTTAGGCCCTATCTTATCCTCAATTATCAACTCTATCTTCATCTGTCGGTAATACTTCTTGTCTTGTTCTAGCTTCCTGCTACTTAAAAGGAAGGGATCTATCCTTGTAAAAATACGAACGAAGAAAAAATAATAATAATAAAAACTTTGTGTTTCCTCTTATGGCTAACTAAGATCCTCCTTCCTCTCTTTATGTATTAATCTATCAGATGACTCTCAGCCTGTAATATCTAAGTATGTTCTGTGCTTGCCTCTAGTTGAGGATCCTGCACATCAGAAACTTGATATTGATCTATTGGCTTAAGGTCTTTATCTATTTCAAGTTAGTCTAGGAGCTCTAAGTATCCTGTTTAGACTATGGGTGTCGCTTGTTGGAGAAATGCTCAAGAGACTAAATGAGAGATAGTGTAAGGCTCCCTGCCCCAGTCATGGTATTAGAGCCTCTGTTTTCTTGGAGTCCAAGAGAGAAATAGAGTTAGGCTGTTAGAAGTCAGATAGAATTAATATAGAAGGAAGGATCCCTTTCAAAAATGAATTCCTCATCCTCATCTGAATTAGCCCTTATTAGACTTTCTTCTTCCGTTTCTCTTGCTCCCTCTGTCAGAAGAACCCACTCACATAAAATTCAAAACCTTATTAAATATACACAAATCTCGGATTCAGTACAAATCTCTGAAACTGCTTTACCTCTTCTAAATCCTTATAACATCTTCAAAAGAAATAAATCACTTGCTCGAAGAGTAACCCATCTTCTACAACAACGGTGTCCTCCTATTAAGGAATATGTTCAGTCTACTGCTCTTGATAACTGCTTAGTACCAGCCACCTCTGTTGAGCAGTATATTGATCTAGAGATTGGTCAACCTTTGATCGATCAATGGATCAGAGAAGGCTATTCTCACCTCCATATTAGCGCATTACGGATTATCTTAACCCTTTATGGTCGCAAAGGATTACCGGTTACCGCCAGAATTGCTCTGCTCAACACAATCTACAAAGACTATGAACAAGCAGTCGTCGGCATTTGCTTATCCACTGTCCATGCAGGTAGTATCTCTTTGACGCACTATCCAAACTTTAATATCCCCCTCAGGGATGACAATTTGCACAACTGCCTCAAAGTCCAACTCCAAATTATAGGTGTTACTGTGCTCCCGAATTCATATATGGCCACCCTCCACCACCAGATAGACTATCGGCTTCAAGATTATACCCTTGATCTGCCAATCCCAGGTCATTCTGGAGACATCATCTCCATCAAGGCCGAAAGAGAAGATGAAGTTTCAACTATCATCTAGATTCCGAAACAGTTACTTAGAGACCAGCTACTCGAGCTCATGCCTATGTTCTGGATAACCAATTATGAAAAGGCTTTTCAAAATACAACCCCAGTCGTAGCCTCAGACACCACATAAACCAGACAACCAGATGGCTCTATAAAAACTGTTTATAAGCCTCTCACAGACAAACCTATCTCACACACAGAGACAGCACTCAGTGCTCCTCATGATCCTCCCATTTTCCAGACCTTATTGATCAAACCCATTACTTCTGAAGAAGATATCCCCATTCACAGCTTTGAAGCTAATGGATCGGCGATATACACAGACAAGATCAATGGTCACTTTATTTGGGACGTTGACCCCAAAATGTGTGATTCCGACTGTGATTGCGGGCGCTCTTCGAGAAGACGCCATACTTCTTGTAAGACAAATCGTCAATTTCCTTCCCCTAACGACCTAGACAATCCATGGATAGGTTTGTTACCTATCAAAAGAGAGCCTATTCCCATCTATGACAGGGCCATACAGATCCTCAGAAGTGAAGGACTCCTGCCCCAGATTCCCTCTCAACCAATACCTTGTTTTATGGCCTCTAGCTATGATCAAGACTTTCCTCCTATCGAACCTACTTCTAACCCTGAAAAGAACAGGTTCTCCAGACCTTATGTTCAATATGCAGAAGTCTTGCCAGACGGATCCCTTAAACATCCCTCTCATACAGAACAGGTACTCAACTGGCAATCCTATAATGCCAAAATCCAGAATAGAGTATTAAGCTCTATTGATCCAAAGATTGACCAAGTATCCCATCATGTTTCACAACATGAAATCAGACTTCATGCCATGTATACGACTTTAAGAGATATGTTCGCTGATCTTCAATCCAGAATTGCTAAGCTGGACGCTGACCTTCACTACTACATCAATCATGGCTACCATGGCCCTAAGTTTGATAAGAAAGAAAGGGAGATTCAACAACTCAAAGCCCAATTAGAACAAATGGAAAGAGATCATGCTTATTCTAAACTCCATCTATATAAGCCCAGAGCATTTCAATCCCATTCAATGGGTTTCCCATCATCTCCTCTTCCCACTCCTACACAGTCCCCTGACAATTCCCGCTACTTTAAATCCACAGGAGAACTTTTCAGAAAGTATCCCCTACTGGTTACTTTAACCAAGCCCGCTTCTCAACCTTCAAAACCTTCGGCCTCCCGGAAAGATAAAGGCCCAGCCTCTACTTCCAGACAACACAAACCTGTCTTGTACACTTCTCCTCAGAAAAACCCTTTTTCTGATGAAGATCCTGTTTCACTTACAGCTTCTTACTCTTCAACACCATCCCCCTCTTGTTTCTCATTTCCAGACGAGGACCCAGATCTCACACAAGCCTTTATGGCTTCCAGAGCAGAACCCTCTACCAAGACTTATGAATCTCCTGACGAAGGCTCTACAGGTCCCACTCATATCGTCGAAGAATCCCCAGAAACATTTCCTAATCAACCTAGACATGTACCTAAATACAAACCTATAAATGGTTCGTGGTTCCAACTTGATGATTCCTCCCCAGATTCTTGGTGAAAGAAGATTCCAGAAATGAGTGCTTGGCTTGATCTACAAATGGAAAAATCAGAAAAAGACCTCAAAGCCATCTTAAGAGAATTTGTTTCTCGGTTTACTGGATCCCTTAAAGACTGGTATCAAGCTTTAGGTGAATACAGACAACTTCAGTTTGTCCGATCCCAGTCAACTTCTCATGCAATGGGAATTCTCTTCAGAGAATTTCTAGGTGATCCCGACCAGTACTACAAGCAAGCTCACCAAGAGTACTTTGACATGAGTTGATGTTCATTGAAAAGAAAAGATGTAGAATTCCACTACAAGCGTATGTCTGGTAAGTACCACATCCTCGGCGGTATCAATGACCAAAGTCTTAAACATGTATATGTGAACTCACTCCCCTCAGAGCTCCAAGAAGAACTCCAGCGAAGAATTGACACATCTGGTAGACCTTTCCACGATATCACTCTTGGAGAAATTCATATGTTCACACTCGGTGCTCTTGATAAATTGTGTACCACACAGAAGATCTTCTCTAAAATGATTAGAGAAGGAAAACGATATGAAGCCCAATGCAAGCAGCTTTCTCTTCACATCAAATGCAAAGACAAAGACCATTGCCTTTGCAAATCAAAGAAGAAGCACCATTTTCATCTTTTCCAAAGACGAAAAGGCTGACATTCCAAAACTAAGAAGTTCTGGTGGATAAGACATATCAGGAGAGAATGAGGAAGACGAAGAGTAGGATGCTGAGGTGGCCATGAGGATAAGAGGGATTCTGTAAATGGACGTAATGAGATAGACTGGTGGGGGTCTGGATGTTAGACAGAGGATAAATTTTGGGAATGGGAGAGAAGGGTTTGAATTCTCTCGTATATACCTGATACCAGTGGGAAGAATTCGTAGGGATTTGCACTGGCAATAAACATCTCATCCAATGAGGACATCTTTGTCCGGCAAGGATGTTCCGATGACATGAGCCCAAAAGGTATAGGACGGGAAAACCTTTATACCAACCTTATGTTGGGTGATGAGATTGGTAGTAAATATTTTTTCATCGGCAGCTTTGAAATAACGAGTATGAGGTTTCCAAGCTCAAGAGGAAGTATTTTGGGGTTCATCATGGTATTGTGAGAACCTGTGTCAAAGTATGCAATGGCATTGATAGGCTTGGAAAACCTTTCGGACTGGATCTGGATGGAGACCTGTGGTCCTGGTGGGGATTCAGTGGAGGCAGCCTGATATGAACCGTGAACCGTACTGGAGGTAGAACCGACAGAATCAGTATCTGAATTGTCTGAGTTGTCGGAATACTGCAGGACATAGGTAGTATTCCTATCAACTGTGTCTTGTTCAGAGAAGATAGATTCTATATCAGCATCTGAAAGTACTTCATCGGCAATTTCTTTCAGCTGTTGGACAAGTTTAGCAGACTTGGCCTTCTTATTAGGGCACTGTTTTGCATAATGACCTGGTTGGCCACAAATAAAGCAGTTTCAGAGATTTGTGCTGAATCCGGGATATGTGTATATTCAACAAGGTTTTGAATTTTATGTGAGTAAGTTCTTTTGACAGAGGGAGGAATTTTTTTTAGATTTATACTAAAGGTACTGACACCCATAAAACTTATTATTATAGCCATATTTTATTTTAAAAATTATTTACAAAAATATCTTAATAGAAATTTACCAATAATGATAAATTACTTTAATTAAAAATAGAGAAAAGCTATTAACAATTTATTAATCATCTGTTTACACTCTATTTTATTTATTTTTTATTAATGACAATTTTAATCTGAATTAAAATTACTAAACAAAACAAGAAAGTTTTAAAGACACTTCAAACCATTTTTTTAGAAAAAAAAACTTTTTTTTTACCATCTATAGTTTTTTTTCCACATGTGTGTTTTTTTTTCTTGTTTTACAAACCCTAAAATATCATATTCTTCTTTTATCAATAAACAATTTTTTTTAACGATAGTTTTAGATATTAACAAGTTTTTTTTTTTAATTTTTTTAAGATAGCCGTAAATATCAGTAAGTTTTTTTTAAAGATATATGTATAAATAAGAGAATTCTAGATTGAAAATCTTTTGACCCCGTATACGGTTCTACATATTCCATTTTATAAGGCTTCTACATTCGTGATATTTTTAAAAGTAAATCGGACTATTATTAAAAGAGGATTTGATTCTAAAAATAATATGATTTTTTTAATAAATTGGGTGTGATAATAATTAAAAAGTGTTTATAAATAATATATATTAAAATGAATAAATTTATTCAATAAGGGTACTATTGGTATTATGATAAGTGTTTATAGTAATATTTATTTTTTAAATTTTAGACATATGTGTACTTATAAAAATGGGTGTATTTATAAGTTTTATGAGTGTCAATATCCGCACCCTTATACAAATAGAACATGTTACTTTTATTTAAATTTAATTTTTTATCTCTATTTTAGAAAGATATTTTTATCAAATTAAAAATATTATTATATTTAGTCAAATCTTATGTTTCACTAAACAAAACATATTAATTCAGTACGGTCTCATATTTCTCCAAACACAATATAATATTAATTTAGTTTATTCCAGTCTAGTCCAATTTCATGTAATCCTAGCCCATATCAATCTAATATAATTCTCTAAAATAGTCCAATCCAATTATGTGCGTCAAAAGGTGCCTAACTAACCCCACATGGCAAGCTCGCCTAACCACACTTTTTAAATTTCTTAAAAAAGTGTTCAAGCAAAATTATAAAGAGTACCGAAATCAAATGGGAAATACCAAAAAGATTTGAAAATATGATAAAAAAGCAAACGTGAATATTGTTGGGTAAGGAGAATTCCAACTACGGGGGACAAAAGCAAACATAATACGTATTGAAGCAGAAAAAAAATAATACTAAAATTGCATCGTTTATCGGCTCCACCTCCACATGCTTCAGGAAAACAACATTCCTACTTTTTCAACATTCACTATAGAGTTCCGAATTCGAATTCTGAACTCAGCATGAATAATGCATGTACAGTCACTTACCGACACAAAAGGGCCAAAAGGCAAATTCCATTATTCAAAGTTGCATTTAGCGAATATCAAGTCTTATGTTCAAACTTCACACTACACGTAGGCAAACCAAAGGGTTGATTATGGAGCTAAGGGTTTTAAAATAGAAGTCATAATTGTTTCTCATTACAGATATGAGGTCCGTTTGAGATAACTTTTACTTTTGACTTTCGTTAGTAGAATAAGAGAAGTAAAAACTTGAGCTTTTCAGTTACTGTTTGGATGATATATTTCAGAAAAACTTTTGTATCAGGAAGAGTTTATAAGACTGTTTGGTTGTAACATTTAAAATCTCTTCTAATTATGATATGCTTTTTTTACCCTAGAAGAAGAGTTTTTGAGTTTGTTTGGTTGTAATGAATTAAAATCACTTATAACTATAATATAACATTTTTACCTTAATTAGAATAAATAATATATGTACATTTTTTAAAATAAAATTTTATTTCATATGGGATAATATAACATTCTTTTGAATCATATTATCATCTCCGGGAATTTAGTTCTCTAATCATACCCATAAAATGAATGTGGGACTTGCAAGGACAATTTTGTCATTAACTTGCCCTCAAAGATCTCCATAATATTTTTTTATTACAATTTTAAATTTTTTTTTCAAAATAAAACAATTAAATTGGTAAAAAAACCATCAGATTATTCAACCAAATCCTTTTTTTTTTTAAATTAAAGAACTAATTACACCAACCTCCCCTGAGGTTTGCTCTATTTCACACGGAAATAACTGTATCGTTAATTGACACACACCTCCTCTGTCGTCGGTCAACGGCCGGCAGACTTAACATTTGACCTTATCAGATCATAGAAAAGTCCAAAATACCTCTGACTTACTTTTATAACCCCAGAAAAAAAACAAAAGTATAAAACAAAATCTCCAAATTAATAAATTGAAAATTAAATTCGAACATTAGAAATCTTCAACCGGTTCTGGGTTCGTTCCCTCCACCATTACACCCAGATCGACCATCACCATCATCATCGACCATCACAATCACAATCACCATCTTCATCATCAGCCCATAACCCAGAAACTCAAATCCATATCAAATCCCCTTTCTTCACCACCACCAGATTTCTCTCTTTCGATTTTTGATCTTCATCAAACATCATCAATTAAACACCTCTTTCATATATTGTTCACAAAATCAAACACCTCTCCATCCATTTCCAACCACAACAAAATCAAACACCTCAATCATTAAACAACACCCATCCTAATCTTCATCAATTTAACAAAAACCCAATTTTTTTTTAAAGTTCACTATATAGTTTTCTGGATCAACACCAGAAAACCACACTCAAATCCACTGAAAACCCACACCGACGTTGGTCTCCTCACCGGCGGCCACCACAAACTCAACCACCAACCACCAACCACCACCCACCACACACCACCCGAAATCCAAATCCAAATCAAATCCAACTTTATACTAAATCAAAATCAAAATCGAACCCAGAAACCTCCCCAGAAATCTCCATCAACATCATCGAGGGTTTGTGGGGTTGGTGGGGTTCGATTTGGTAATGGGAGGGGCGGCTAGGGTTCACCGGTTTCGCTGCTGCCAACGGGAGATGGATTCGAGTAGCTTCTGGGATTTCATGGAGGTCAGAGAGAGACCGAGAAAGGAGAGGAGAGGGATCGAGAAAGAGGGAGATGATGTCTGATGTGGTGAGAGACAGAGAGAGAGAGAGAGAGAGAGAGAAATATTTTGTTTTTTTTTTTTTAATTATTTGTAATACTAATTTAAAAAAAATATTTATTTTTCATTTTTCTTAAAATGAATGAATTTATATATTTTAATTTGTCTTGTTTTGTTGTTTTAATTATTTGTAATATTTATTTATTTTTTAATATTTTTTTCTTTTTTGTTTAAATGAAAGAATCTCCACCATCCATTTATGTGATGGATGGTTAAGATCCATCTTCTTCTTTTTTAATTTTTAAAAAAAGTTTCCAAATTTTCTGGGGTTATAAAAGTAAATAGACTTACTTAGGGGTATTTTGGACTTTTACATGGTCTGATAATGTAAAATGTTAAGTTTGACGGCCGTTGACTGACGACATGGGAGGTGGGTGTCAATTAATGATAAAGTTGTTTTCGTGTAAAATAGAACAAACCTCAGGGGATTGGTGTAATTACTTCTAAATTAAAAAAGGATAGCCGGAGAGCACCAGCAATACAAACAGGACAGAAAAGAAAGCAACAAACAAATTTTACCAAAATTTTGTCATTTTTCTTTTGTTCCGTTGCGGTGTTTTTTGGTCACCTGGGTAGTGGTGGTGTGTGTTCTTGCTCCTTGCTGTGCCTCTGCAGCGGTCAAAAAAAAAAAAAAACAAGCAAAAACTAAAGAACAGACCAGAGAAGACCAAGACCTCAACTGGGCATATCAGCCCCCACAGCGTTTCTCACACAAAATGGAAAACCAAATCCATTTAATGTTTACTCTTCACACAGCAATCTATAACATCCACACACACACTCTCTCTCAATTCGAATTTACAGAGTAAATCTAACGCCACTCTCCATTCCTTATTTTTTACCATACAAATTCATCCAATCTGGATCCTTCTCAGGACCCTCTGATGTAGGACAATTGGCTTTGGACTTTGAAGAAGAGATGGATAGAAAATTGTCCAAAAGAGGTGTTTCAATGAAACGGGCATAACTTTTCGCTCGGTTGACAGATTTCCTATTATAATATGTTTTCGGAAAGGGTTTTCGAAGCTCCATAGCGGTACAACCTGGGCTTGCCCGGTTGACGTCATTTACTCCCTCAACGGAGCTGTTTAAGATAGGTTATCGGGCATCCGAAGATTTTTATGTTTTTATTTGTTTTCCGTTTTTATTTTTTTTAGATGAGGATATTTTAGTCTTATCTGTTTTAAGGTTTTCAATGCCTATTTAAGGCTTTGTTATCAGTTTCGAGGTATTCAATAAATTTTACAATTTGGTTTCAGTTTCTTTTTTCTGGTGGATTCCAGTTTATGTTCTGTTAGGGTTACGCTTGTGATCCTAGAACTTCCGTTCTGCGTCACCCTCCCACCCAGTCCCTCTCCACCACCACCACCACCAACGGCCAGATCCGTTACCGACCCCCCTCCTCCGCCGAGCTTCTCGAGACCGGTCCTATTGCGTCCTCCTCGTCGTCTCCATTCCTCTCATACTCTCCGTCTTCGTCCTCTTCCTCATGCCAAGCTAGGCAGAAACAAGATATTAGTGCTAAGTAAGTTGTTCTCTCCTTCCCATGTCAAGGATTTCTTCGATATGTTAGACTGATTTTATGGATTATTTATGAGAATAAGCATGTATAGGATTGATTTATATTCATTCCATAGTTCATGATATTAATAGGAGTTCCGGAAATACTCTGTTTTGTTACAAACAACCATATTTTGTAGATTTCTTTGAACCGATCATAATTTATCTCACTAACCACATATTAAATTGTATATTGTAATATGAAAGTTGGTATATCAGTTGGAATACTAGGGTGGATACAGTGAATTAATTTGAAATGAAAATTGAAATCCTTATATACCCGAAATTACAAAACCTCATCTTAACACAAAAGGCAAGAAATAATCATGTGTAAATGACAACTATGCAAGATGATGAGATATGAATCCACCACTTGACATGGCTTAGAATTTAGAAAGAAAAGCTGCTCCCCTAGCTGAGACTGACCCATTTCACTTTCACAGCAATAAAACATTGATTTTCTTCTCTTGAGTAAAGTCAGATCCTCTTTTCTGTGGCCCATCTATTGGTTATGGATGGTCCTCAACTTTTGAGTAGGCCACCCTGACCATTTGTGTCGAGCTGGACCAAAGCTGGAATATGATAGCTGGTGAAACAGCACCGAAAGCAGCCATCCATCATCTCTGAAACCAAATGAGGAAAAGGGGCAATGAAAATCTAAGGTAAATTTTGAGCAGTAGAAGTGGAGCCTTTTTGCTGAGTTGGATTGTTGATATACCAAACAAAATACTACCACAATACAATTGGCACTCAATGTTTTTGGATAGTAGATGTTCATGATAGGTTGGTTGAATCTTGAATTGAAAGACTGTTTCAATAAAAGCTGAAGCTTTGTTTAAATGATATGAATCACATCACATAAGCTTGAAAAGGGAAAAAAGTGACTTAACATACAAAGACTTCCAGAGTTTGGTTATTGTTTATAATATGATGAAGCGGATTATTTGGCCCAAAAACTTATACGATTTTGATGCTTTTCTTAAGCATTTGTTTTTCTCATCTTGAGTTCAATGCTACAATAAATGAGTATCAAGCAATCCCCCAACCAAAGGTAAAAGCAAGTCAATCATACATGGCAGACTCAGACATTACCTCTCCAAACATGTTGAGATTCTCACGCACACGTTTCAACAGTTCCTCTGCCTCCCCATCATAATTGTATAATTCCAGCTCCTTTCCCTCAAGGATCTTCTTAGAAACCTACAAGGCAATAACCAACTAAAAAATTAAGAGATTGATTTCGGTCGGGCTAATCTTCCATTAAAGAATGATATCAAGTGAAAACAAATATGACATAATGAGGTGATTAGGACAAAGCTATTGCTAATGAACCTAGACACAACTATTGTTTTGACACAAAAATGCAGCTTTTTAGGCCAACCTAGTTGTGAATTTTTAAATATTAATATTAAAAAAATTATAAATGATTATGAAAATAAGTATTAGTGCAAGCATAATGACAATGAATGCAACATCATCATGATTCTACAAATTTCAACTAGTTACACGGAAGTGAAATCACTTATACATTTAAGCAAGAGTCATATTAGGATAGACTGAGCATCATGCGTCTTCAAGTGTCTAACAATAACATATCTATTTTTCAATGTAAGTGTCAAACAACTCATAGTGAAAAAGGGATTACTCGTCAAATAAAGCGATGATTTGAATGGAAGAAAGTAATGAAGCACAACATACAAACATTTTCTCGTACACACCTTCTCTCAGCAAGTTCCTCCAAATACTTGGCATATGAAACTCCTGGAGTGCTAGGCTCTGGAATTACAACACCCTGTCCGCTAAACCATTCTAAATCTTTTGAAACACCTCCTTCTCGTTCCAATCCAGTATTTCTAAAATAAGCATCTGTATTAAAATTAAAACATCAGGTTCTCTCCTGGATACTCCTTCCTGTACCTCTTTCTCTTTTTCACCAGTTCCATTGCTTGTTGAAATCACAGCCTTTGGATTTGTTGCAAGATTAGAGGCGGTGAAGAATTTCTTCTGCTACATTTCAGGTTCTTGTTTTTGCTTCGAATTGTCAGCTTTGAATCCAATGAAGATTTTACATGACCACAACAACAAAATGATGAGGTTTTTAATGGGCCGAATTGTAGTATATGACGTTAATGGGCTAGATATAAGGCCTGTTTTTACCATGGTCTGGGTCTTTTTTGTTCGACCCAGAATGATGCTAAAGGCCCATTTTATGTTCTTCTTCAAATAACAAGCACAACAAAACGTCAAAAACAAAGAAATACCATAAATTATCCTCATCTTTATTTGTTTCCTCTTGAAAAGTACTGTATGTACAACAATTCTAAAACCTACTACTGTACAGGTGTTATGGGCAAAGAATTGTATTGAGCATTGATGTACAGCCTAAGGAAAAAAGACTGAAGAAGTGTAAACCAAAAAAAAAAAAAAAAGACTGAAGAAGACAGAGATGATAGAAATTGTGTGACATGGTACATGACATCTACATGAATCCAAACAGGTTAACTTATCTGATCCATATGCCATCCAAAATGTAGATGCACTGGACTCCTCAGCATCCAATAACTAGTAAAGTCGAAGCTGATCAGCTTCAAAACTCTTCTAGTCTGATTATGAACGACATGAGAATTGTCAAGTACTTTTCATGTATGGTGGTCTTTCAGCTTTCACTAGAATTCTAATTTCTCTTTATAGGAAGGATCCGCACGGCTTACTGGTTTGCATGAATTTATGTGATCTGTTGAGTCTAATACATGTTTCAACAAATAGAGGGAACAAAATTATGTTAGAAAGGTTTTGATATTATGTCACATAATTCATCCACAAAATTCTTCACAAAAATTTTAAAACTTACAACAAGTTCCCCAAATCCAGGATATGCTGATTTAATTGGCACAATTTCCATCTGGAAAGCCCATCCTCCATAACCTTCAACAATAGGAGTTATCTAAAGAGTACAGATCCATTACCTCGCAAAAACTAAAAACGTCAAGGGCACCTTTCTTATAAAGGTGACGGATCTAGTCATTACGTTCTACTAATCTTGGAGAACCATTTCTTAACTCTCCTATCTAAGAACAATGAAAAACTAATGCAGTCAAAATCAATTCATACTTTATAGATATAATTATATTAAAAATGAATTTAGAACTGATAAATGTGTCTTAAATAAAATGATTAATTAAGTTTATAACGATCACAAACTAACAGTTGGAGCCGGGCGAAGCACAAGGCCCATTCGCCAAGGCATATCTGCAAGTTTGCTTCCGAAATGTGGGCAGCTATAGAACACCTGAAATCACAATACATCCAATATTATACAACTCAACACTAGAGATTTATAAAGGGATCGTAGTAAATATCTAATTGAGTGTAACAGTAAAACATACAATTCCAACAGTGTTGTTCACAAGGTTAACAATATTATCTGACTTTGCTTCATGCAACATCTGCTTGACCACCAAGCCTCCCATGCCGCAACAAGAATCAAGTCATTACATTATGCTAGGACGCTTGGAGGTAGATTACGAATTATATATATATATATATATATATATATGCACTCATCCCACAACAAACTGTAATTTCCATTGGTAGGAAGATAACACATATAAACAACCACAGAAAGGACTTAATACAATTGGAATTTCCATGAATATAGTAAAAGAAGTAATTATTTGAGTGCACCAACCTGTGGGTCATAAACACAACAGGGCGACTCCCAATGCCTGCAGCAACAAGCTTCTCCAGCAGCATGGTGCTAACTTCCTGCATGTTTCAAGCATTTGGTTAAAATTGATATTACACAAGGAAGATTTCTCATTAAAAGGAAAGAAAAAAAAATAATCCAAGTATGAAGTATGAAATATGAAATAATAAAGATAGCAGAAGTGGTTTTTCAAGGCAAGTCTGAGCAAGACTGTTGGCTAATTTGTACTAATATCAACTACAATCAACTTAGATTGGACAAGATATCAATTATACAAAATACCATTAATATAAACTCAACAAAGTCAAACAGTTAACAAGGTTCCAAAACTATTAATCTAAGGTCAACTATGGGATTAAAGTTAAAAATCATAAAGTTGCTAACACAACGAACTCGATATTTTATTAATTAGAAGTCTATTCTGGTTTGTAAATATCAATAAATAAAAAGTTTCCCAGATCATGAATTTAACTAAGATATTGCATAACGAAACATATTAAATGACAAAGTAAAAAGCTTCTAATTCATCAACCAAACAGTACAGACCTGAAGAGGAAGGCTAGCTCCAAACCATTGTGTAAGGTTTGTCTGCATCACATATTCAAAAAAAGAAAAGAAAAAGAATTAGATGTTTCTTTAATGAGGAACCCAACCGTGAAAACATCAGAGGAACCATGAATGAAAGGAGACCGCAATGCATGAGGAATCCATATCTCAAGAGGGGCAAAACCACAAAATGATTCTTGGTGAATCAAGAATTTCCGTCACACTCGAAACAAACCTTATATTTGAGAGTAAACAAGCGAGCATGAGGGAAGTCAACTGAAAGCCATTCACCTGGCCAAAATGTTCCTAGCTTCCCAGCTTCCTGATCAATCTTCTCAACCAAGCCAGATTTAGTTGAGGACTTGTCCTCAGAAATGCGCCAAGTCTTATAAGGCCCACCACGCAGGCCATGGACAAAGACGATATCCACTTGGGGTGCCTCTGATTGAGAGCGGTTCTGTGATGCGTCAACAGAACTAGACAAGCCACCATCATCCGAAGCTCTAGTTTCAGGTGTACCCTCACCGTCTATATAATCAGCCTCACCCAGAGAAGATTTATCCATCTGAACAATGTCTCTGTCTTTATTTTCAGGACACTTCCAGTGAGGCAACTCAGGGTTAATTAAAAATATCATGTCACCATAACGGGGACAAATTCTCTTTTTGTTTGCAGTACCAGTGTCAGGAACATCATCGTTTGCAGAGTCTCCGTCAGTGTGGTGATTGCAAAATACATTTAACAGTGTTGCCCTAGCATGACTTTGTATCTTAAGGTCACTACAGCCTTGGATCTTCCCATTAGAGCAATCATCAAGCCATTTACACCAAGTTTCATCTGCTACAATGTCCTTCTGGACTTCAGGAATGAGTGAAAGGGCAGTTAGGAGCCTAGCCGCATGCTTCCGAATATGAGCAGTCGGTGGAACTCGGACACTAGACAGATTATTTGTATCTGAAACAGATGATTCATCAGGAACATTTGAAACCCTCTTTTGTGCCTCTAGGGCTCTTGAAGCGTCATAAGCTACCATAGCAGCAAGCTTCTCATAATCATCATGTAATAAAAGGCGTCTTAGCAAACACAAGATCCCATAATTAGCTATTTTGTGTTGACATGCAGAATCTCCGGAACTAACTTCTGTCAGCGCTTTGATCCCCTTAAGTGTTGCTAGTGCAGAATCCGTGGCATCAAATTTAGACACACTATCTTTCTTTAGGTTTTTAAATGGTCCTGCAAAAGGTTCCAGAGAAAGAATATCTCCCAGTGGGAAGGTTTCAACAGAATCAGTGGGCTTTTCCGATTGCTTTCCCGCCAAATTAACAACAGCACCTGCCAATTGATAGAAGTCTGTATAGCAATAAGGATATTTGACTGATCGATCTGAGTCTGCAAAAGACAAGCAACAACTTTAATCAATGATGGTGAAATCAATTAGATAAGCAACATTTCATTGACAGCTCCAAGAAAGACTAGATTTGATTTTAGAAACCAGTTTAAATTTCCAACATGAACCATCATTTAATACTCAACTAACAAAAAACATCTCCATACCTTAACTTTGTCACTTTTAGGCTGTGTGCCACCTTTAACAGAATTCGTCTTGCCAGAACTTTGTTGAGCAGAAGATGGTCCATACTCTTCAAGAATGCATGAAAGGATTTTGGTGGATGAGGACCGGATAGTGTCAGAGTAAGATTTTTCAATGACCCAATGGAGCAATATGCCAGACCACTTCTGACTTTCTTCAAGAGATAACTGCAAATCCCCAGTAGAAAGCAATTCTAAAGCCTTTGCCAATGCTTCTTGCACATCCTTATGCTTTGTTATTCTCTTAGCACTATCTCTCATCAGCTGAAGACCTTTTTCCATCACTAGCTTTTGCGCCCCAGGGCTTCTCTCTATAGAGATCAAAAAAGCTGATAAAGCCACCTGAGCCAAAGGAATGTCTTCATTTTTACTTGCATGAGAAACAGTTGAAAGAAGACTGGAACTCCAATCTGAAACAGAATCACTTAAGGGCAGATTACGATCCTCCAACAGCAACCGAGCTACCAAACTCCCATGCCATTTCACAGATCTTTCAGGCGCTGTTAAAGCAGTCATAACAGCATTCCCATCTTGATCTAATTCCTGAATATGAGATCTGTTGCCCCCTGAAGCCATTGCCCAATTCGCTAATGCCCATGCAGCAAAAGGCACAGCAACATGTTGACAATGCAAGTCATCCCACAAACCAGGAACAACAGCAGAAGACAAATTGGCTTGTGCTATAGAACTATTACGTTTACTTAGCAAGGAAAGGGTTTTAGGGGTTTGCCTCACTGATTCTACCTCAATATCATCAGAATTAGTATTCATAATTCCAGTGGTTCTTGAGAGCCCTAAAACAGTCGTACCTTCGAGAATTTTAATCCCTATCCCTCTCATTCCTCTTACACCATCCTCATCATCGTCATTTTTTTGTGGCTCATCAAAATGCATGCCACCTTCCTCAATAACTTCAATGGCTGCTGCAATATCCCTTGTCTCAGCATTTCCTGGAAGTGATGGCTTGAAAGATACTTTTTCTAAACTATCGCAGTTGGATGTGACAACATCCATGATGGCAGCCACAAGCATGCTCCTACCTTTCAAAGAATCAGAAAGATCGAATGAACTACCTCTTGAATGCTGCTCCCACAGAAAAGCTATATATCAATGGTAAAACACAACTCAGAAGCATCAACGGGATCACTATTAAAGCATTCACGTAACCACGTCCATGACGTCAAAAGTAATTGATCCATAAGGAAATGCATATAGAAGGCACTTTCACATAAATCATGACATTTTTGTTTAAGAGACCACACGGATATGGAACCTATTTTATGTACATTATGTGATTTGTTCTTTTAATTTGTTGTTTATGCAGATTGGTGAGCTCGCCGGGCTTACCGTTGGCGCCACCATGCTACTTAATGTCCTGTTTGCGGGGTAATTACTTAATCACTTCTACTCAACAGTAGAATATATCAAACTTTCTTTGAGGTTCGGCTAAATATATCAAACTTTCTTTTAGGTTTGGCTAAAATACATATGTTATGTACATGGATCTATTTATTTTCATTTACGTGTATACTGTACGAGTTTGTTTGGTCATCCGATCTAATAAATTGGTTTTGTTATTAAACACAAATACTTTTATAATAAAAAATAAATTGAAGACGTTAACACCTAATAAAGACTTCTTTATTACAGATGTTATTTCCGATTTTTTACAGGCCAATTTCAGGGGCATCGATGAGCCCAACAAGAACCTTGGGGCCAGCAATTGTGTCAAGCCAACATAAGGGGATATGGATATACATGGTTGCACCTATTCTTGGGGGAGTGTGCGGTGCTTGGGTTTACAATATGGTCAGGTACACAGACAATCCTTTGAGAGAGATCACCAAGAGTGCCTGCTTCTTCAAGGCAACAACTCGTACCTGATTGATAACAATTACACGAAATAGGTTGAGAGGTTGTTTTGTTCTTGATTCTAATTGTTTATTTTTTAATCAATATAAGAATGGTAGTATCCATGAACCCATGTTATTTTTAAAGGAAAGATTTGACACACTTTTGTATCAATTAGATTTTAGGTATTTGAATGGTCCAGATTTAATAGTCATTAATTCACTTTTCTATTTTCTATTAATATTTGTTTTTTCTCTCATCTAAATATTATTATTTCATTTTATTTTCACTCCTCATTTAATTTTTCTCTTTCCGTTGTTTATCCCGGTTTAATTTTTGGAAGTATTATTAGATTAATTCGGGGATTTTATGAGAAGAGAATGATTCGAGCCCTTAACCTCGTGGTATATATGTGGAGGGATCTCGTCTGTTGTCTGTCTCACTGTATTTATATGTATATATATATATATATATATAATATTTCTATTGTCAGTTCATTCTGATATAAAATATATCAGGACGAAAAATGTATACCATTAGATTTACATACTTTGAATCAAAGTGAATGTACTTGTCAAAACTTCTTCATAATCTGTGGTCCACATTATTCGTCCTGATATATTTTATATCAGGACGAACTGACAGTAGAAAGACTAATATATATATATATATATATATATATATATATTGATTTGATCTTCATTGTATTCTAGTTTATTAAAAAAAAAATGTTGAAAACCGAAAACATAAAAAATAAAGAAAAAATAAGGTTTTTAAACGAGTTTTGATTGCCAACTAAATTAACATAACTACCTTAACCACTTTTGGCTTAAATGGGTTGGCATGAGATATATATAATGAGAATGTAGGTGGTTTGGGTACATAGTACTTAAGGATTTAGTGTATAGTGGTTAGAGTGAAAACTATATGATAGATTTTAATCTAAAGGACTGTAAATTTAAAATGTAAGAAAAATTAAAATTAAAGAATTTTTTTTTTGATAACTATCTATTAACAATACCATAACTGTATTATAGCTAAACCTCGTACATAGATGGATGGTAATTAGTAGTGGACCTAAAACTATAAATCGAATCCGAATAGATAAACCAAACCGATCCAATTGGTTTTGGTTCAATTCCATGTGATGTATTGGATTAGTTAAAAAAAAATTCTATTTTTTGAAAACCGACATTTTTGGTTCAGTTTCTCAAACTGAAAACCAAACCGAAAATCCAATATATACACTTATATATATATATATATATATATGTAACGTTTTTATTTGGTTAATTTTAAATAGTGAAAATTGTAAAAAATAACCTAACCATGTAATGGATTATTGTTTCTAACCAAAATCTAATTTTTTATTGTTTGTAACCAATTATCATAATACATTATTGTTTTTAGTCAATAAATTACAAAACTATCCTTTTATTCTCTTTTTCCCTTTAACTTTTTTTTCTCTTCATTACTTATCTCTCTCTATCATTCATCTCTTTCACCCATCTTTTTATCACTCATATTTTTATCAAATCTTAGTTCACAACTAATTTTTATCAAGAAATTAAAGTTATTTTGAAGGGAAATCGTAAAGAAACTAAGATTTGGGAAGAGTTTTTTAAAACTCTCGAGTTTGTGGTTGAATCTCTCCTCAAAACTTCAAGGGTTGTAAATCTTCAATTTGAATAGCATTATTGTATATATTAGATTATATTGTTAATGGGTCTTTGTTATTTTGTTTCAATTTTAAAGTTTTTTTTTGTTGAAAATGGAAGAAACTTCGATTTCAGTTCGAATATATTTTACGCAGTGTGTCATGGTAAAAGTAATACAAGTTGGTTATTTCATATTTAACGTGACACATCGCCTAATATTGTGGAATCATATATTTTTGAAATACATAAGATATTTCATGCACAACATTACATTCATGAGATATTTCATGTCTAATATGACATATATGAGATATTTCATGTCCAACATGATATACATGTGATATTTCATACCTTGCATGAAATACTGCATAAAGGGGATATTTCACACCCAACATGATATATATAGGATATTTCATGCCCAACAGACATACATGAGATATTTCATGCACAACATGATATACTTGGGATATTTCATGCCTTGCATGAAATACTACATAAATGGATATTTCATACCTAACATGACATACATAGGATATTTCATTCCCAACATGACATACATGGGATATTTCACGCACAACATGATATACATGGGATATTTCATGCCTTGCATGAAATACTGCATAAAATGGATATTTTATACCTAATATGACATACATAGGATATTTCATGCCAAACACGACATACATAGGATATTTCATGCATAACATGATATACATAGGATATTTCATGTCTTGCATGAAATACTGCATAAATATGATATTTCATACCCATCATGACATACATAGGTATTTCATGCCCAGCATGACATACATAGGTATTTCATGCCCAGCATGACATACATGGGATATTTCATGCACAACATGATATAAATAGGATATTTTATGCCTTGTACCAGGTTAAATAAAAAAGGGTATTTTAACTTTACAAGTTACACCAGGTTAAAAACAATAATTTAAATTTTTTGGATTAAAAACAATAATCTATTTCTTAATTTGACTACTTTTACAAATATCTCTTTTAAATATTACCAATTATTAGCACCTAAACATGTTTAAGCCCATTAAATAATTAGGGATAATTTCTCACAAAAAGTAAATGGATAAAATCCATTGTCCAGTTCAAAAGAGGTTAAACATATAAAAACATAATTTATAAGAGTGACGATAATAACATCCCTTAAAAATTGTATGTATATCCCTTTCGTAATTACACCCATCAAAATTAAAATAAGGATCTCACTCTATATAGATTTCAATGATCCTAAAAAAAATCAAATCAAAATTCATTTAAATCGATGTGATTTTGTCAACACTCTAGCATATTATTCATTTATTCCTACTGATCATCAAGCTCCACATTCCACCACCATCACCATCACCAACTGTGCCCGAGAATCAAAACAACAGAATCAACAATTTAATTGCTTCAAGTTTAATATTACACATACTTGCTTATCTTTTGAGGAATTGCTTCAAATGCCCAAACCAACAAATTTGGAAAAAAAAAATTTTGGTATAAACAATAAAACACGTTTATATAATGTTATCTATACAAACAATGGCTTACTTATAAAGCAAATGGAAAACCGGTTAATAAATAAACCTCAAGACGGTCTTCTATTAATACTTCTAGGAATAATTTCTACGGCTATTGGGTCTGCTTTTAGAAGCCATATTTGCACATTATTAAATAGATGAGACAAAAAAAACAAGCATTTAGATTTATTGTATTAATAATTAACCTATATAGATTATGAGCTTAGATAATTATTAATTGAATTCTTAGCCTTAGATTGAGAATTAAACAGATTTAATTATGGATTGGGATGGGTTGTCATGTGAAGTGACAAGATGACGAGTTCAAATCGGAGATTGCTAAAGTTAAAGCTGTTGATTGATTATGCAATTGAACCGATGATGGAAAACAAAATCGCTTTGGATTCCTTGAAATACAAGTTAACAAAATAAATCACCAAAAAATAAATTTCCAATATAACCCTAAATGTCCATTAACAAAATTCTGTAATGTTAATAACAACACAAATAATCAACACAAACAACACAAATATCGAGAATTTTTTATGCCTTTTTTTATTTTTGTATAATTTTATTCTTATATTGAATGTGCATATTACTATGGCTATGGTATTAAATGTGCATATTCCTAATATTTGTATAAATAAAAAAAATAGAGGGCACAGGTACCACTCTGCATTCACATTTTTGCACCCCTATAATGCATGGTCCACTGTTTCCGGGCCTTTAGCACAGAACGGGCATAAAGCTGAATCAATGATCCCCTTCCACCAAGGATGAGGACCAGAAGAAGAAGAAGCCTCATAACTCCTCATAGATGAGATAGCTACTATATATGCACTTTTCACTGTGAAGCATCCCTTTCTGTCAAAGTGCCACAACACAGAATCCCTTTTCGGATGAACACTTAAGGGGATACTAAGAATTAATTCAGCCTCCTTTGGTAAGAAATATCTTTTTTTATCAAAGGTTCATTCCATTTTCCAAGACTGTCAATTAAATCTGAGACTGAGAATCTATCTGGTAGCCACCTAGGTGAACAGACCTTAAAAGTGGATGGCTTGGGTACCCATTGGTCTTCATAAACTGAAACCCCATTTCCATCCCCAATTCTCCACCTCACCCCTTTACTTAAGACATCCCTCCCCCCCATGATGCTCCTCCACATCCAGGATGGTTGTCTACCCAAATAACATTTAAGAAAGGATGAATTGAGAAAGTATCTTGCTTTAAGAACACGAGCCGTTAGAGATGTTGGGTTACATAATATTCTCCAGCCTTGCTTGGCTAACAAAGCCTGGTTAAAAGCCTCTAAATTGCGGAAGCCCATACCTCATGTGTCTTTTGGCTGACACATTTTCCTCCACGCCATTCAGTGAGCCTTTTTCCTATTGTCATGCATTCCCCACCAAAAGTCAGCAAAAAGTTTATACAAATCTATCACCACGGAAACTGGCAAGCGGAAGCAACTCATGGTATATATAGGGACTGCCTGGGCTACCGCTTTAACCAAAATCTCCTTACCACCCACAGAGAACAGTTTTTGTTTCCATCCCTGCAGTTTTCTCCATACCTTTTCCTTTAAATCCCCAAAAGCATTCCTTTTATTTCTACCAATGGTAGATGGCATCCCTAAATAAGATTGGTGACAAGCCACCACCTCAATATCAAACAGGTTTTTTATATAGATGATGTTATCCGCTGACGTATTCGGACTAAAGGATATTGCAGATTTTTTGAAATTAATGGATTGCCCAGACGCAAGCTCATATTTTCTTAAAATGTCATCTAGATAATCACAGTCAGCCTTGGTTGCACGAACAAAGATGAGACTGTCATTAGCGAACAGTAGGTGAGAAATGGAAGGTGCATTTATGGCCACCTTAATTCCTTGAATTCTACCCTTCATTTCAGCATGGGTAATCATCGCCGAAAGACCTTCTGCACACAAAAGAAATATATAAGGCGAAAGAGGGCAACCTTGCCTCAATCCCCTTGATGGCACAACCCTACCCCTTGATTCCCCATTAATCAGAAAAGAATAAGAGGCGGAGGTACGGCATTTCATTATCAATTCAATCCACATATCCTCAAAGCCCATTTTTTCCATAATTCTTCTCAAGTATACCCACTCAACTCTATCGTAGGCCTTGCTGATATCGAGTTTAAGAGCAACCCGACCAACAAATCCCTTCCTTCTACTCTTTAAAGAGTGGATGCATTCGTAGCCCACAATCACATTATCGATGATTAACCTCCCAGGCACAAATGCACTCTGCTTAGGAGAAATCACCTCCTCAAGAATCCCTTTCAGTCTTATTAGCTAGGACCTTGGCCACCAATTTAAACACAATATTGCATAGGCTATTAGGTCAGAATTCAGAGACCCTCACTGGTAGCTTGACCTTAGGGATTAAGACCACAATCGCTTCTCCTAAAGAGTCAAGTGGGGCATCATCGTTAAGCACTGCTAAGACTGCCTTGGTTACCCCAGCACCAACAACATCCCAGAACTTTTGGAAAAATAAGACAGGAAGACCATCTGGTCCCAGAACCTTAAGCGGGTCCATTTGGTTGAGGGCTACTAACACCTCATCCCTTCTAAAAGCTGCCACCAAATTTCTATTCATCTCTTTTGTAATTTTAGTCCCCACCGAACTGACAACGTCTTCAATACAACTCTCTGAGGGAGATGTGGAAGTGAATAACTCCTTATAGAAACTAGAGACAACATTCTCAATATCTTATGTCTTCTCTCTCCACTGCCCCAATCCATCCATCAAACCTAGGATTTTATTTCTCCTCTTCCTCTGAGTGGCTTTAGAGTGGAAATACCTAGTATTTCTATCTCCTGCTTTAAGCCATAAAGCTCTAGATCTCTGCCTCCAGATGAGTTCCTGTTTCTCAAACAGTTTTTCTATCTTGTCCTCCACCTTAAGAAGCATACCTGCCAGGAGACCGTTATCCCCACTTTCATATAAAGCTTGTAACTTCATTCTTAATTCATTGAGTTCCTTCGCACTTTCTCTTCTTTTTCTTTTGTTCCACTCACCAAGCTGATTAGATAGTTCTGTTACATTAGAGTGCAGATTCGCAATAATCCCCAACTCTAACTTACTCGTCCACGCATTTTCCACTATTTACCTACACTCAGCTTCGTCAGCCCAGGCATGTTCGAAATGAAATCTACTTCCACCTACTCTTTTTCTACTACTAAAAAGACCCTTTTTGTATATTTTGTCTATAACAATAGCCCTGTGATTTGAACCCACCCAATCTTTGTGAAGCACAATCGATTCAGGAAAAGTCATTCTCCATTCTATACTACAAAACGCTCTATCAGGCCTTTCCTGAATCAAATCCCCCTTGAACCCTCTATTACACCATTTATATTTGTTTCCTACATACCCCATATCCATCAAAGAGCAATCATCTACTGCTTCCCTAAATGAAGATATGGCAATGTTACTCCTAGTCACCCCTCCTTGCTTCTCGTCCAGATGAAGGATTTCATTAAAGTCACCTAGAACAATCTATGGCAAGTTACCCATTCTCCCTAGTCTACCTAGGAGGGACCACGAGTTTGTTCTAGGGGAGAGAATGGGTTCCCTATAAAAGCCGGTGAACCGCCAAACCAAACCATCATTATCCTTTACAACAGCATCGATGTGTCCTTTAGTAAAAGATTGCACTGAAACTTCAATGTCTTTTTTCCATAACAAAATCAAACCTCCACCCTGACCAATTCTATCCACCGTAAAACCACCGTCAAAACCCAAACTATATCTTATTCTATCTAGTTTACACTGCAGCAGCCGAGTTTCAGCAAGAAATACAATTTTTGGGTTTTCCTGGAGCACGATAGCTCGCAGGGCTCGAAATGTTCGAGGGTTCCCCAACCCCCGAACATTCCAACTTAGGATTTTCATGGTTGTCGGCGCTGCTATGCTGGGAACCAGCCACCGCCGATATATCATGGGTAGGTGAGCAGCACCTTATCTTTTTCCTTTAAGAGCACTACATAAACAAATGAAGTGGAAAACTAAATGCTAAACTAACAAAACAAACTACATAAACAAATATGTACAAGGATAGGATGAAATGGAGTGATATGGAATGTAAATGGTTACACTAAGCAAATGACTCCACCATAGCAATCACACAATTTCATACAAATATGCATAGTCAATGTTGAAAGTCGTGCTCACTTAATCCTCGCCAATATTCTCTGTCAAGTAATAAGGGCTATACCGACGTGCACCAGCAACTTATTTCTACATGGTTACCCGAACTACACTAGAGTTCATTAAGAACTATGAGACACATATAACAACTATATATGCAAAAGCCTCGCGTATTTCTACCTTACCCTGCATGTAGCGGCCAAACTACTAATGCACGTTGCATGCTTCTCCGTTCAGTCCTTCACACAACAACCAAAGTTCATTCAAGCAGTGGCTAACCACTTAAAAGCATTAAGCACTTCAAATGACCACTCAAACATCAACAAACACATTCAATAAAAAAGGCAACATTGCTAGGTTTACATCAACTCCCTAATGAATGAAAGTACGCATCAAAGAAGAGACAAAAATACAAGAAGAGAAATACAAAATAGATAGAGAGGAGAACTCATCCAAACCGGGAATCGAACACCGGGTTCTCACGGTTGTCAATCGCGATAATCCTAACCACTGGACGAAAACGGCGGTCTCCAATCTCATGAATGCACAACTCTCTCAATAAAAGAGAAAGCTCTCTCCTTATATCTCTAATCTCCCTAAGATGGATGAATACGAATGGAAAACAAGTTCACCTAACACTAATATGCATCAATGCAATTGTTAAACATTAAGAACATTCAAATGAATTAACGGCTCATCCTCTTGATTTGGGAATTTTCCCTAAATCAATTCATCACCCATTCCGGCCAAGGATGGGCAATTGTGTCTTAAAAAGACCCATTAAACATAAGGATATGAACCAAGGCCAATTTAGCAACTAAATGCATGAATTAGCCTTTTTTACTCTTTGGGGCTAAAATCCCTAATCACTCAAATCAATCAATACATGACATTTCAAGTCATCCACCAATCAATCAACAATCATGGGCAACTAAATTCCTATTCTAAATTACATCTACTCCTAAACCGATTCATGGACACCTTGATTTCTAACCATCCACATACATACATATCATAATAAGAGCTTAAAACACATAAATCAAAGAGCAAAAACAAAACCCAAACGAATTCATGAACAAAAATACATATATAGCACATATGAAAGGTTTACAATATTCCCTAATTCGGGTTACACATCAAAGAAAACAAGAAATATAAGGAATGAGTAAAAAGGAGACAACCTTTGAAGACAAACCCTCCAAAGAAGCTCCTAGCTTTCCTAGCTCAGAATTGGTCCAAGAACCACTCCCATTTCCTTATAATCTACTCTAAGATGGATGAAGAAGGTGTAAAATGGTGTGGTGGAGGTGTATGATGAGCTCCCATGGAGGAAAAACCTCCATGGGAGCTTGAATCACTCCTTTGGTGAAGAAGATGGAAGAGATGAAGAAGATGGAAGAAAGAGGTAGAGAAGGGATTGAGAGAGGGGAAGAGATCTCTGAAGAAAGAGGAGAAAATGGGGTATTTATAGTGTTGGGAGGTTAGGGCAAGAATTTGGCGTGAAAAGACAAGTTTGCCCCTCACAAACGGGCTGGGAAACGAGTTTGACAGTGCTACAAGCGACATGTGAGGCGACATGGGTGAAGTCGCCTAACCCTCTGGAGTAGAATTTCCAGCTTCGCGCACCGTTACGGAAATAGCCATATCTTCCTCTAGAAAACTCGGAATTGTAATCTGTAAAAACCGTTGGAAAGTAGACATCCGGGGTTTTTCGAAAATAGGTAATGGAAAACGTAGTTCCATCTAAGGAGGGAGATATGGCCCCTGAAAGTTAGTTGTACTGCACGGCATCAAAATCAGCCCAAATAACACCAAAACTCTTCAATTAAGCTCAAATACCTCCCGTGGGGAACATGTACCTACAAAACGCTCACAAACACATTATATACCAAAATATGCTCGAAAACGAGAATAAAAGCTAGGAAATGGGGACCTCAAATAGGTATATAAATCGGTACGATCAGTGGTCCTGGTGGGGATTCAGTGGAGGCAGCCTGATATGAAATGTGAACCGTACTGGAGGTAGAACCGGCAGAATCAGTATCTGAATTGTCTGAGTTGTCGGAATACTGCAGGACAAAGGTACTATTCCTATCAACTGTGTCTTGTTCAGAGAAGATAGATTCTATATCAGCATCTGAAAATACTTCATCGACAATTTCTTTCAGCTGCTGGACAAGTTTAACAGACTTGGCCTTCTTATTAGGGCACTGTTTTGCATAATGACCTGGTTGCCCACAAATAAAGCAGTTTCAGAGATTTGTGCTGAATCCGGGATATGTGTATATTCAACAAGGTTTTGAATTTTATGTGAGTAGGTTCTTCTGACAAAGGGAGGAATTTTTTTTTTTTAGATTTATACTAAAGGTACTGACACCCATAAAACATATTATTACAGCCATATTTTATTTTAAAAATTATTTACAAAAATATATTAATAGAAATTTACCAATAATGACAAATTACTTTAATTAAAAATAGAGAAAAGCTATTAACAATATATTAGTTATCTGTTTACACTCTATTTTATTTATTTTTTTATTAATGACAATTTTAATATGAATTAAAATTACTAAACAAAACAAGAAAGTTTTAAAAACACTAACCATTTTTTTAGAAAAAAAAAACTTTTTTTTACCATCTATAGTTTTTTTTTTCCACTTGTGTGTTTTTTTTCTTGTTTTACAAACCCTAAAATATCATATTCTTCTTTTATCAATAAACAATTTTTTTTACGATAGTTTTAGATATCAACAAGTTTTGTTTTTTAAATTTTTTTTTAAAGATAGCCGTAAATATCAATAAGTTTTTTTTTAAGATATATGTATATAAGAGAATTCTAGATTGAAAATCTTTTGACCCCATATACGGTTCCACATATTCCATTTTATAAGGCTTCTACATTCGAGATATTTTCAAAAATAAATCGGACTATCATTAAAAGAGGATTTGATTCTAAAAATAATATGATTTTTTAATAAATTGGGTGTGATAATAATTAAAAAGTGTTTATAAATAATATATATTAAAATGAATATATTTATTCAATAAGGGTACTATTGGTATTATGATAAGTGTTTATAGTAATATTTATTTTTTAAATTTTAGACATATGTGTACTTATAAAAATGAGTGTATTTATAAGTTTTATGAGTGTCAATATCCGCACCCTTATACTAATAGAATATGTTACTTTTATTTAAATTTAATTTTTTATCTCTACTTTAGAAAGATATTTTTATCAAATTAAAAATATTATTATATTTAGTCAAATCTTATGTTTCACTAAACAAAACATATTAATTCAGTACGGTCTCATGTTTCTCCAAACATAACATAATATTAATTTAGTTTATTCCAGTCTAGTCCAATTTCATGTAATCCTCGCCCATATCAATCCAATCTAATTCCCTAAAATAGTCCAATCCAATTATGTGCGTCAAAAGGTGCCTAACTAACAGCACATAGCAAGTCGCCTAACCACACTTTTTAAATTTCTTAAAAAAGTGTTCAAGCAAAATTATAAAGAGTACTGAAATCAAATGGGAAATACCAAAAAGATTTGAAAATATGATAAAAAAGCAAACGTGAATATTGTTGGGTAAGGAGAATTCCAACTACGGGGACAAAAGCAAACATAATACGTATTGAAGCAGAAAAAAAATACTAAAATTGCATCGTTTATCGGCTCCACCTCCACATGCTTCAGGAAAACAACATTCCTACTTTGTCAACATTCACTTTAGAGTTCCGAATTCGAATTCTGAACTCAGCATGAATAATGCATGTACAGTCACTTACTGACACAAAAGGGCCAAAAGGCAAATTCCATTATTCAAAGTTGCATTTAGCGAATATCAAGTCTCATGTTCAAACTTCACAAGACACGTAGGCAAACCAAAGGGTTGATTATGGAGCTAAGGGTTTTAAAATAGAAGTCATAATTGTTTCTCATTATAGATATCAGGTCTGTTTGGGATAACTTTTACTTTTGACTTTCGTCAGTAGAATATGAGAAGTAAAAACTTGAGCTTTTCAGTTATTGTTTGAATGATATATTTCAGAAAAGCTTTTGTATCAGGAAGAGCTTATAAGACTGCTTGGTTATAACATTTAAAATCTCTTCTAATTATGATATGCTATTTTTACCCTAGAAGAAAGGCTTTTGAGTTTGTTTGGTTGTAATGAATTAAAATCACTTATAACTATAATATAACATTTTTACCTTAATTAGAATAAATAATATATGTACATTTTTTAAAATAAAATTTTATTTCATATGGGATAATATAACATTCTTTTGAATCATATTATCATCTCCGGGAATTTAGTTCTCTAATCATACCCATAAAATGAATGTGGGACTTGCAAGGACAATTTTGTCATTAACTTGCCCTCAAAGATCTCCATAATATTTTTTTATTACAATTTTAATTTTTTTTTCAAAATAAAACAATTAAATTGGTAAAAAAAACCATCAGATTATTCAACCAAATCCATTTTTTTAAAAATTAAAGAACTAATTACACCAACCTCTCCTGAGGTTTGCTCTATTTCACACGAAAATAACTTTATCGTTAATTGACACACACCTCCCCTGTCGTCTGTCAACGGCCGGCAGACTTAACATTTGACCTTATCAGATCATAGAAAAGTCCAAAATACCTCTGACTTACTTTTATAACCCCAGAAAAAAAAAACAAAAATATAAAACAAAATCTCCAAATTAATAAATTGAAAATTAAATTCGAACATTAGAAATCTTCAACCGGTTCTGGGTTCGTTCCCTCCACCATTACACCCAGATCGACCATCACCATCATCATCGACCATCACAATCACAATCACCATCTTCATCATCAGCCCATAACCCAGAAACTCAAATCCATATCAAATCCCCTTTCTTCACCACCACCAGATTTCTCTCTTTCATTTTTTGATCTTCATCAAGCATCATCAATTAAACAACTCTTTCATATATTGTTCACAAAATCAAACACCTCTCCATCTATTTCCAACCACAACAAAATCAAACACCTCAATCATTAAACAACACCCATCCTAATCTTCATCAATTTAACAAAAATCCAATTTTTTTTTTAAAGTTCACTATATAGTTTTCTAGATCAACACCAGAAAACCACACTCAAATCCACTGAAAACCCACACCGACGTTGGTCTCCTCACCGGCGGCCACCACAAACTCAACCACCAACCACCACCCACCACCCACCACACACCACCCGAAATCCAAATCCAAATCAAATCCAACTCTATACTAAATCAAAATCGAACCCAGAAACCTCCCCAGAAATCTCCATCAACATCATCGAGGGTTTGTGGGGTTGGTGGGGTTCGATTTGGTAATGGGAGGGGCGGCTAGGGTTCACCGGTTTCGCTGCTGCTAACGGGAGATGGATTCGAGTAGCTTCTGGGATTTCATGGAGGTCAGAGAGAGACCGAGAAAGGAGAGGAGAGGGATCGAGAAAGAGGGAGATGATGTCTGATGTGGTGAGAGAGAGAGAGAAATATTTTGTTTTGTTTTTTTTAATTATTTGTAATACTAATTTTAAAAAAAATATTTATTTTTCATTTTTCTTTAAATGAATGAATTTATATATTTTAATTTGTTTTGTTTTGTTGTTTTAATTATTTGTAATATTTATTTATTTTTTAATATTTTTTTCTTTTTTGTTTAAATGAAAGAATCTCCACCATCCATTTATGTGATGGATGGTTAAGATCCATCTTCTTCTTTTTTAATTTTTAAAAAAAGTTTCCAAATTTTCTGGGGTTATAAAAGTAAATAGACTTACTTAGGGGTATTTTGGACTTTTACATGGTATGATAATGTAAAATGTTAAGTTTGACGGCCGTTGACTGACGACATGGGAGGTGGGTGTCAATTAACGATAAAGTTATTTTCGTGTAAAATAAAACAAACCTCAGGGGATTGGTGTAATTACTTCTAAATTAAAAAAGGATAGCCGGAGAGCACCAGCAATACAAACAGGACAGAAAAGAAAGCAACAAACAAATTTTGCCAACATTTTGTCATTTTTCTTTTGTTCCGTTGCGGTGTTTTTTGGTCACCTGGGTAGTGGTGGTGTGTGTTCTTGCTCCTTGCTGTGCCTCTGCAGCGGTCAAAAAAAAAAAAAAAAAAACAAGCAGAAACTAAAGAACAGACCAGAGAAGACCAAGACCTCAACTGGGCATATCAGCCCCCACAGCGTTTCTCACACAAATTGGAAAACCAAATCCATTTTATGTTTACTCTTCACACAGCAATCTATAACATCCACACACACACTCTCTCTCTCAATTCGAATTTAGAGAGTAAATCTAACGCCACTCTCCATTCCTTCTTTTTTACCATACAAATTCATCCAATCTGGATCCTTCTCCGGACCCTCCCACCCAGTCCCTCTCCACCACCACCACCACCAACAGCCAGATCCGTTACCGATCCCCCTCCTCCGCCGAGCTTCTCGAGACCGGTCCTGTAGCGTCCTCCTCGTCGTCTCCATTCCTCTCCTACTCATCGTCTTCGTCCTCTTCCTCATGCCAAGCTAGGCAGAAACAAGATATTAGTGCTAAGTAAGTTGTTCTCTCCTTCCCATGTCAAGGATTTCTTCGATATGTTAGACTGATTTTATGGATCATTTATGAGAATAAGCATGTATAGGATTGATTTATATTCATTCCATACTTCATGATATTAATAGGAGTTCTGGAAATACTCTGTTTTGTTACAAACAACCATATTTTGTAGATTTCTTTGAACTGATCATAATTTATCTCACTAACCACATATTAAATTGTATATTGTAATATGAAAGTTGATATATCAGTTGGCATACTAGGGTGGATACAGTGAATTAATTTGAAATGAAAATTGAAATCCTTATATACCCGAAATTACAAAACCTCATCTTAACACAAAAGGCAAGAAATAATCATGTGTAAATTACAACTATGCAAGATGATGAGATATGAATCCACCACTTGACATGGCTTAGAATTTAGAAAGAAAAGCTGCTCCCCTAGCTGAGACTGACCCATTTCACTTTCACAGCAATAAAACATTGATTTTCTTCTCTTGAGTAAAGTCAGATCCTCTTTTCTGTGGCCCATCTATTGGTTATGGATGGTCCTCAACTTTTGAGTAGGCCACCCTGACCATTTGTGTCGAGCTGGACCAAAGCTGGAATATGATAGCTGGTGAAACAGCACCGAAAGCAGCCATCCATCATCTCTGAAACCAAATGAGGAAAAGGGGCAATGAAAATCTAAGGTAAATTTTGAGCAGTAGAAGTGGAGCCTTTTTGCTGAGTTGGATTGTTGATATACCAAACAAAATACTACCACAATACAATTGGCACTCAATGTTTTTGGATAGTAGATGTTCATGATAGGTTGGTTGAATCTTGAATTGAAAGACTGTTTCAATAAAAGCTGAAGCTTTGTTTAAATGATATGAATCACATCACATAAGCTTGAAAAGGGAAAAAAGTGACTTAACATACAAAGACTTCCAGAGTTTGGTTATTGTTTATAATATGATGAAGCGGATTATTTGGCCCAAAAACTTATACGATTTTGATGCTTTTCTTAAGCATTTGTTTTTCTCGTCTTGAGTTCAATGCTACAATAAATGAGTATCAAGCAATCCCCCAACCACAGGTAAAAGCAAGTCAATCATACATGGCAGACTCAGACATTACCTCTCCAAACATGTTGAGATTCTCACGCACACGTTTCAACAGTTCCTCTGCCTCCCCATCATAATTGTATAATTCCAGCTCCTTTCCCTCAAGGATCTTCTTAGAAACCTACAAGGCAATAACCAACTAAAAAATTAAGAGATTGATTTCGGTCGGGCTAATCTTCCATTAAAGAATGATATCAAGTGAAAACAAATATGACATAATGAGGTGATTAGGACAAAGCTATTGCTAATGAACCTAGACACAACTATTGTTTTGACACAAAAATGCAGCTTTTTAGGCCAACCTAGTTGTGAATTTTTAAATATTAATATTAAAAAAATTATAAATGATTATGAAAATAAGTATTAGTGCAAGCATAATGACAATGAATGCAACATCATCATGATTCTACAAATTTCAACTAGTTACACGGAAGTGAAATCACTTATACATTTAAGCAAGAGTCATATTAGGATAGACTGAGCATCATGCGTCTTCAAGTGTCTAACAATAACATATCTATTTTTCAATGTAAGTGTCCAACAACTCATAGTGAAAAAGGGATTACTCGTCAAATAAAGCGATGATTTGAATGGAAGAAAGTAATGAAGCACAACATACAAACATTTTCTCGTACACACCTTCTCTCAGCAAGTTCCTCCAAATACTTGGCATATGAAACTCCTGGAGTGCTAGGCTCTGGAATTACAACACCCTGTCCGCTAAACCATTCTAAATCTTTTGAAACACCTCCTTCTCGTTCCAATCCAGTATTTCTAAAATAAGCATCTGTATTAAAATTAAAACATCAGGTTCTCTCCTGGATACTCCTTCCTGTACCTCTTTCTCTTTTTCACCAGTTCCATTGCTTGTTGAAATCACAGCCTTTGGATTTGTTGCAAGATTAGAGGCGGTGAAGAATTTCTTCTGCTACATTTCAGGTTCTTGTTTTTGCTTCGAATTGTCAGCTTTGAATCCAATGAAGATTAATTACATGACCACAACAACAAAATGATGAGGTTTTTAATGGGCCGAATTGTAGTATATGACGTTAATGGGCTAGATATAAGGCCTGTTTTTACCATGGTCTGGGTCTTTTTTGTTCGACCCAGAATGATGCTAAAGGCCCATTTTATGTTCTTCTTCAAATAACAAGCACAACAAAACGTCAAAAACAAAGAAATACCATAAATTATCCTCATCTTTATTTGTTTCCTCTTGAAAAGTACTGTATGTACAACAATTCTAAAACCTACTACTGTACAGGTGTTATGGGCAAAGAATTGTATTGAGCATTGATGTACAGCCTAAGGAAAAAAGACTGAAGAAGTGTAAACCAAAAAAAAAAAAAAAGACTGAAGAAGACAGAGATGATAGAAATTGTGTGACATGGTACATGACATCTACATGAATCCAAACAGGTTAACTTATCTGATCCATATGCCATCCAAAATGTAGATGCACTGGACTCCTCAGCATCCAATAACTAGTAAAGTCGAAGCTGATCAGCTTCAAAACTCTTCTAGTCTGATTATGAACGACATGAGAATTGTCAAGTACTTTTCATGTATGGTGGTCTTTCAGCTTTCACTAGAATTCTAATTTCTCTTTATAGGAAGGATCCGCACGGCTTACTGGTTTGCATGAATTTATGTGATCTGTTGAGTCTAATACATGTTTCAACAAATAGAGGGAACAAAATTATGTTAGAAAGGTTTTGATATTATGTCACATAATTCATCCACAAAATTCTTCACAAAAATTTTAAAACTTACAACAAGTTCCCCAAATCCAGGATATGCTGATTTAATTGGCACAATTTCCATCCGGAAAGCCCATCCTCCATAACCTTCAACAATAGGAGTTATCTAAAGAGTACAGATCCATTACCTCGCAAAAACTAAAAACGTCAAGGGCACCTTTCTTATAAAGGTGACGGATCTAGTCATTACGTTCTACTAATCTTGGAGAACCATTTCTTAACTCTCCTATCTAAGAACAATGAAAAACTAATGCAGTCAAAATCAATTCATACTTTATAGATATAATTATATTAAAAATGAATTTAGAACTGATCAATGTGTCTTAAATAAAATGATTAATTAAGTTTATAACGATCACAAACTAACAGTTGGAGCCGGGCGAAGCACAAGGCCCATTCGCCAAGGCATATCTGCAAGTTTGCTTCCGAAATGTGGGCAGCTATAGAACACCTGAAATCACAATTCATCCAATATTATACAACTCAACACTAGAGATTTATAAAGGGATCGTAGTAAATATCTAATTGAGTGTAACAGTAAAACATACAATTCCAACAGTGTTGTTCACAAGGTTAACAATATTATCTGACTTTGCTTCATGCAACATCTGCTTGACCACCAAGCCTCCCATGCCGCAACAAGAATCAAGTCATTACATTATGCTAGGACGCTTGGAGGTAGATTACGAATTATATATATATATATATGCACTCATCCCACAACAAACTGTAATTTCCATTGGTAGGAAGATAACACATATAAACAACCACAGAAAGGACTTAATACAATTGGAATTTCCATGAATATAGTAAAAGAAGTAATTATTTGAGTGCACCAACCTGTGGGTCATAAACACAACAGGGCGACTCCCAATGCCTGCAGCAACAAGCTTCTCCAGCAGCATGGTGCTAACTTCCTGCATGTTTCAAGCATTTGGTTAAAATTGATATTACACAAGGAAGATTTCTCATTAAAAGGAAAGAAAAAAAAATAATCCAAGTATGAAGTATGAAATATGAAATAATAAAGATAGCAGAAGTGGTTTTTCAAGGCAAGTCTGAGCAAGACTGTTGGCTAATTTGTACTAATATCAACTACAATCAACTTAGATTGGACAAGATATCAATTATACAAAATACCATTAATATAAACTCAACAAAGTCAAACAGTTAACAAGGTTCCAAAACTATTAATCTAAGGTCAACTATGGGATTAAAGTTAAAAATCATAAAGTTGCTAACACAACGAACTCGATATTTTATTAATTAGAAGTCTATTCTGGTTTGTAAATATCAATAAATAAAAAGTTTCCCAGATCATGAATTTAACTAAGATATTGCATAACGAAACATATTAAATGACAAAGTAAAAAGCTTCTAATTCATCAACCAAACAGTACAGACCTGAAGAGGAAGGCTAGCTCCAAACCATTGTGTAAGGTTTGTCTGCATCACATATTCAAAAAAAGAAAAGAAAAAGAATTAGATGTTTCTTTAATGAGGAACCCAACCGTGAAAACATCAGAGGAACCATGAATGAAAGGAGACCGCAATGCATGAGGAATCCATATCTCAAGAGGGGCAAAACCACAAAATGATTCTTGGTGAATCAAGAATTTCCGTCACACTCGAAACAAACCTTATATTTGAGAGTAAACAAGCGAGCATGAGGGAAGTCAACTGAAAGCCATTCACCTGGCCAAAATGTTCCTAGCTTCCCAGCTTCCTGATCAATCTTCTCAACCAAGCCAGATTTAGTTGAGGACTTGTCCTCAGAAATGCGCCAAGTCTTATAAGGCCCACCACGCAGGCCATGGACAAAGACGATATCCACTTGGGGTGCCTCTGATTGAGAGCGGTTCTGTGATGCGTCAACAGAACTAGACAAGCCACCATCATCCGAAGCTCTAGTTTCAGGTGTACCCTCACCGTCTATATAATCAGCCTCACCCAGAGAAGATTTATCCATCTGAACAATGTCTCTGTCTTTACTTTCAGGACACTTCCAGTGAGGCAACTCAGGGTTAATTAAAAATATCATGTCACCATAACGGGGACAAATTCTCTTTTTGTTTGCAGTACCAGTGTCAGGAACATCATCGTTTGCAGAGTCTCCGTCAGTGTGGTGATTGCAAAATACATTTAACAGTGTTGCCCTAGCATGACTTTGTATCTTAAGGTCACTACAGCCTTGGATCTTCCCATTAGCGCAATCATCAAGCCATTTACACCAAATTTCATCTGCTACAATGTCCTTCTGGACTTCAGGAATGAGTGAAAGGGCAGTTAGGAGCCTAGCCACATGCTTCCGAATATGAGCAGTCGGTGGAACTCGGACACTAGACAGATTATTTGTATCTGAAACAGATGATTCATCAGGAACATTTGAAACCCTCTTTTGTGCCTCTAGGGCTCTTGAAGCGTCATAAGCTACCATAGCAGCAAGCTTCTCATAATCATCATGTAATAAAAGGCGTCTTAGCAAACACAAGATCCCATAATTAGCTATTTTGTGTTGACATGCAGAATCTCCGGAACAAACTTCTGTCAGCGCTTTGATCCCCTTAAGTGTTGCTAGTGCAGAATCCGTGGCATCAAATTTAGACACACTATCTTTCTTTAGGTTTTTAAATGGTCCTGCAAAAGGTTCCAGAGAAAGAAGATCTGCCAGTGGGAAGGTTTCAACAGAATCAGCGGGCTTTTCCGATTGATTTCCTGCCAAATTAACAACCTCACCTGCCAATTGATTAGAAGTCTGTATAGCAATAAGGATGTTTGACTGATCGATCTGAGTCTGCAAAAGACAAGCAACAACTTTAATCAATGATGGTGAAATCAATTAGATAAGCAACATTTCATTGACAGCTCCAAGAAAGACTAGATTTGAATTTATAAACCAGTTTAAATTTTCAACATGTACCATCATTTAATACTCAACTAACAAAAATCATCTCCATACCTTAACTTTGTCACTTTCAGGCTGTGAGCCACCTTTAACAGAATTCGTCTTGCCAGAACCTAGAACTTTGGTGAGCAGAAGATGGTCCATACTCTTCAAGAATGCATGAAAGGATTTTGGTGGATGAGGACCGGATAGTGTCAGAGTAAGATTTTTCAATGACCCAATGGAGCAATATGCCAGACCACTTCTGACTTTCTTCAAGAGATAACTGCAAATCCCCAGTAGAAAGCAATTCTAAAGCCTTTGCCAATGCTTCTTGCACATCCTTATGCTTTGTTATTCTCTTAGCACTATCTCTCATCAGCTGAAGACCTTTTTCCATCACTAGCTTTTGCGCCCCAGGGCTTCTCTCTATAGATTTCAAAAAAGCTGATAAAGCCACCTGAGCCAAAGGAATGTCTTCATTTTTACTTGCATGAGAAACAGTTGAAAGAAGACTGGAACTCCAATCTGAAACAGAATCACTTAAGGGCAGATTACGATCCTCCAACAGCAACCGAGCTACCAAACTCCCATGCCATTTCACAGATCTTTCAGGCGCTGTTAAAGCAGTCATAACAGCATTCCCATCTTGATCTAATTCCTGAATATGAGATCTGTTGGCCCCTGATGCCATTGCCCAGTTCGCTAATGCCCATGCAGCAAAAGGCACAGCAACATGTTGACAATGCAAGTCATCCCACAAACCAGGAACAACAGCAGAAGACAAATTGGCTTGTGCTATAGAACTATTACGGTTACTTAGCAAGGAAAGGGTTTTAGGGGTTTGCCTCACTGATTCTACCTCAATATCATCAGAATTAGTATTCATAATTCCAGTGGTTCTTGAGAGCCCTAAAACAGTCGTACCTTCGAGAATTTTAATCCCTATCCCTCTCATTCCTCTTACACCATCCTCATCATCGTCATTTTTTTGTGGCTCATCAAAATGCATGCCACCTTCCTCAATAACTTCAATGGCTGCTGCAATATCCCTTGTCTCAGCATTTCCTGGAAGTGATGGCTTGAAAGATACTTTTTCTAAACTATCGCAGTTGGATGTGACAACATCCATGATGGCAGCCACAAGCATGCTCCTACCTTTCAAAGAATCAGAAAGATCGAATGAACTACCTCTTGAATGCTGCTCCCACAGAAAAGCTATATATCAATGGTAAAACACAACTCAGAAGCATCAACGGGATCACTATTAAAGCATTCACGTAACCACGTCCATGACGTCAAAAGTAATTGATCCATAAGGAAATGCATATAGAAGGCACTTTCACATAAATCATGACATTTTTGTTTAAGAGACCACACGGATATGGAACCTATTTTATGTACATTATGTGATTTGTTCTTTTAATTTGTTGTTTATGCAGATTGGTGAGCTCGCCGGGCTTACCGTTGGCGCCACCATGCTACTTAATGTCCTGTTTGCGGGGTAATTACTTAATCACTTCTACTCAACAGTAGAATATATCAAACTTTCTTTGAGGTTCGGCTAAATATATCAAACTTTCTTTTAGGTTTGGCTAAAATACATATGTTATGTACATGGATCTATTTATTTTCATTTACGTGTATACTGTACGAGTTTGTTTGGTCATCCGATCTAATAAATTGGTTTTGTTATTAAACACAAATACTTTTATAATAAAAAATAAATTGAAGACGTTAACACCTAATAAAGACTTCTTTATTACAGATGTTATTTCCGATTTTTTACAGGCCAATTTCAGGGGCATCGATGAACCCAACAAGAACCTTGGGGCCAGCAATTGTGTCAAGCCAACATAAGGGGATATGGATATACATGGTTGCACCTATTCTTGGGGGAGTGTGCGGTGCTTGGGTTTACAATATGGTCAGGTACACAGACAATCCTTTGAGAGAGATCACCAAGAGTGCCTGCTTCTTCAAGGCAACAACTCGTACCTGATTGATAACAATTACACGAAATAGGTTGAGAGGTTGTTTTGTTCTTGATTCTAATTGTTTATTTTTTAATCAATATAAGAATGGTAGTATCCATGAACCCATGTTATTTTTAAAGGAAAGATTTGACACACTTTTGTATCAATTAGATTCTAGGTATTTGAATGGTATTTGAATGGTCCAGATTTAATAGTCATTAATTCACTTTTCTATTTTCTATTAATATTTGTTTTTTCTCTCATCTAAATATTATTATTTCATTTTATTTTCACTCCTCATTTAATTTTTCTCTTTTCATTGTTTATCCCGGTTTAATTTTTGGAAGTATTATTAGATTAATTCGGGGATTTTCTGAGGAGAGAATGATTCGAACCCTTAACCTCGTGGTATATGTTTGGGGGGATCTCATCTGTTGTCTGTCTCACTGTATTTATATGTATATATATATAATATTTCTATTGTCAGTTCATCCTGATATAAAATATATCAGGACGAAAAATGTATACCATTAGATTTACATACTTTGACTCAAAGTGAATACACTTGTCAAAACTTCTCCATAATCTGTGGTCCACATTATTCGTCCTGATATATTTTATATCAGGACGAACTGACAGTAGAAAGACTAATATATATATATATATATATATATATTGATTTGATCTTCATTGTATTCTAGTTTATTAAAAAAAAATGTTGAAAACCGAAAACATAAAAAATAAAGAAAAAATAAGGTTTTTAAACGAGTTTTGATTGCCAACTAAATTAACATAACTACCTTAACCACTTTTGGCTTAAATGGGTTGGCATGAGATATATATTTATATAATGAGAATGTAGGTGGTTTGGGTACATAGTACTTAAGAATTTCGTGTATAGTGGTTAGAGTGAAAACTATATGATAGATTTTAATCTAAAGGACTGTAAATTTAAAATGTAAGAAAAATTAAAATTAAAGAATTTTTTTTTGATAACTATCTATTAACAATACCATAACTGTATTATAGCTAAACCTCGTACATAGCTAAACCTCATACATAGATGGATGGTAATTAGTAGTGGACCTAAAACTATAAATCGAATCCGAATAGATAAACCAAACCGATCCAATTGGTTTTGGTTCAATTCCATGTGATGTATTGGATTAGTTAAAAAAAAAATTCTATTTTTTGAAAACCGACATTTTTGGTTCAGTTTCTCAAACTGAAAACCAAACCGAAAATCCAATATATACACTTATATATATATATATATATATATATATATATAAATGTAACTCTTTTATTTGGTTAATTTTAAATAGTGAAAATTGTAAAAAATAACCTAACCATGTAATGGATTATTGTTTCTAACCAAAATCTAATTTTTTATTGTTTGTAACCAATTATCATAATACATTATTGTTTTTAGTCAATAAATTACAAAACTATCCTTTTATTCTCTTTTTCCCTTTAACTTTTTTTTCTCTTCATTACTTATCTCTCTCTATCATTCATCTCTTTCACCCATCTTTTTATCACTCATATTTTTATCAAATCTTAGTTCACAATTAATTTTTATCAAGAAATTAAAGTTATTTTGAAGGGAAATCGTAAAGAAACTAAGATTTGGGAAGAGTTTTTTAAAACTTTCGAGTTTGTGGTTGAATCTCTCCTCAAAACTTCAAGGGTTGTAAATCTTCAATTTGTATAGCATTATTGTATATATATATTAGATTATATTGTTAATGGGTCTTTGTTATTTTGTTTCAATTTTAAAGTTTTTTTTGTTGAAAATGGAAGAAACTTCGATTTCAGTTCGAAATTATATTTTACGCAGTGTGTCACGGTAAAAGTGATACAAGTTGGTTATTTCATATTTAACGTGACACATCGCCTAATATTGTGGAATCATATATTTTTGAAATACATAAGATATTTCATGCACAACATTACATACATGAGATATTTCATGTCTAATATGACATATATGAGATATTTCATGTCCAACATGATATACATGTGATATTTCATACCTTGCATGAAATACTGCATAAAGGGGATATTTCACACCCAACATGATATATATAGGATATTTCATGCCCAACAGACATACATGAGATATTTCATGCACAACATGATATACTTGGGATATTTCATGCCTTGCATGAAATACTACATAAATGGATATTTCATACCTAACATGACATACATAGGATATTTCATTCCCAACATGACATACATGGGATATTTCACGCACAACATGATATACATGGGATATTTCATGCCTTGCATGAAATACTGCATAAAATGGATATTTTATACCTAATATGACATACATAGGATATTTCATGCCAAACACGACATACATAGGATATTTCATGCATAACATGATATACATAGGATATTTCATGTCTTGCATGAAATACTGCATAAATATGATATTTCATACCCATCATGACATACATAGGTATTTCATGCCCAGCATGACATACATAGGTATTTCATGCCCAGCATGACATACATGGGATATTTCATGCACAACATGATATAAATAGGATATTTATGCCTTGTACCAGGTTAAATAAAAAAGGGTATTTTAACTTTACAAGTTACACCAGGTTAAAAACAATAATTTAAATTTTTTGGATTAAAAACAATAATCTATTTCTTAATTTGACTACTTTTACAAATATCTCTTTTAAATATTACCAATTATTAGCACCTAAACATGTTTAAGCCCATTAAATAATTAGGGATAATTTCTCACAAAAAGTAAATGGATAAAATCCATTGTCCAGTTCAAAAGAGGTTAAACATATAAAAACATAATTTATAAGAGTGACGATAATAACATCCCTTAAAAATTGTATGTATATCCCTTTCGTAATTACACCCATCAAAATTAAAATAAGGATCTCACTCTATATAGATTTCAATGATCCTAAAAAAAATCAAATCAAAATTCATTTAAATCGATGTGATTTTGTCAACACTCTAGCATATTATTCATTTATTCCTACTGATCATCAAGCTCCACATTCCACCACCATCACCATCACCAACTGTGCCCGAGAATCAAAACAACAGAATCAACAATTTAATTGCTTCAAGTTTAATATTACACATACTTGCTTATCTTTTGAGGAATTGCTTCAAATGCCCAAACCAACAAATTTGGAAAAAAAAAATTTTGGTATAAACAATAAAACACGTTTATATAATGTTATCTATACAAACAATGGCTTACTTATAAAGCAAATGGAAAACCGGTTAATAAATAAACCTCAAGACGGTCTTCTATTAATACTTCTAGGAATAATTTCTACGGCTATTGGGTCTGCTTTTAGAAGCCATATTTGCACATTATTAAATAGATGAGACAAAAAAAACAAGCATTTAGATTTATTGTATTAATAATTAACCTATATAGATTATGAGCTTAGATAATTATTAATTGAATTCTTAGCCTTAGATTGAGAATTAAACAGATTTAATTATGGATTGGGATGGGTTGTCATGTGAAGTGACAAGATGACGAGTTCAAATCGGAGATTGCTAAAGTTAAAGCTGTTGATTGATTATGCAATTGAACCGATGATGGAAAACAAAATCGCTTTGGATTCCTTGAAATACAAGTTAACAAAATAAATCACCAAAAAATAAATTTCCAATATAACCCTAAATGTCCATTAACAAAATTCTGTAATGTTAATAACAACACAAATAATCAACACAAACAACACAAATATCGAGAATTTTTTATGCCTTTTTTTATTTTTGTATAATTTTATTCTTATATTGAATGTGCATATTACTATGGCTATGGTATTAAATGTGCATATTCCTAATATTTGTATAAATAAAAAAAATAGAGGGCACAGGTACCACTCTGCATTCACATTTTTGCACCCCTATAATGCATGGTCCACTGTTTCCGGGCCTTTAGCACAGAACGGGCATAAAGCTGAATCAATGATCCCCTTCCACCAAGGATGAGGACCAGAAGAAGAAGAAGCCTCATAACTCCTCATAGATGAGATAGCTACTATATATGCACTTTTCACTGTGAAGCATCCCTTTCTGTCAAAGTGCCACAACACAGAATCCCTTTTCGGATGAACACTTAAGGGGATACTAAGAATTAATTCAGCCTCCTTTGGTAAGAAATATCTTTTTTTATCAAAGGTTCATTCCATTTTCCAAGACTGTCAATTAAATCTGAGACTGAGAATCTATCTGGTAGCCACCTAGGTGAACAGACCTTAAAAGTGGATGGCTTGGGTACCCATTGGTCTTCATAAACTGAAACCCCATTTCCATCCCCAATTCTCCACCTCACCCCTTTACTTAAGACATCCCTCCCCCCCATGATGCTCCTCCACATCCAGGATGGTTGTCTACCCAAATAACATTTAAGAAAGGATGAATTGAGAAAGTATCTTGCTTTAAGAACACGAGCCGTTAGAGATGTTGGGTTACATAATATTCTCCAGCCTTGCTTGGCTAACAAAGCCTGGTTAAAAGCCTCTAAATTGCGGAAGCCCATACCTCATGTGTCTTTTGGCTGACACATTTTCCTCCACGCCATTCAGTGAGCCTTTTTCCTATTGTCATGCATTCCCCACCAAAAGTCAGCAAAAAGTTTATACAAATCTATCACCACGGAAACTGGCAAGCGGAAGCAACTCATGGTATATATAGGGACTGCCTGGGCTACCGCTTTAACCAAAATCTCCTTACCACCCACAGAGAACAGTTTTTGTTTCCATCCCTGCAGTTTTCTCCATACCTTTTCCTTTAAATCCCCAAAAGCATTCCTTTTATTTCTACCAATGGTAGATGGCATCCCTAAATAAGATTGGTGACAAGCCACCACCTCAATATCAAACAGGTTTTTTATATAGATGATGTTATCCGCTGACGTATTCGGACTAAAGGATATTGCAGATTTTTTGAAATTAATGGATTGCCCAGACGCAAGCTCATATTTTCTTAAAATGTCATCTAGATAATCACAGTCAGCCTTGGTTGCACGAACAAAGATGAGACTGTCATTAGCGAACAGTAGGTGAGAAATGGAAGGTGCATTTATGGCCACCTTAATTCCTTGAATTCTACCCTTCATTTCAGCATGGGTAATCATCGCCGAAAGACCTTCTGCACACAAAAGAAATATATAAGGCGAAAGAGGGCAACCTTGCCTCAATCCCCTTGATGGCACAACCCTACCCCTTGATTCCCCATTAATCAGAAAAGAATAAGAGGCGGAGGTACGGCATTTCATTATCAATTCAATCCACATATCCTCAAAGCCCATTTTTTCCATAATTCTTCTCAAGTATACCCACTCAACTCTATCGTAGGCCTTGCTGATATCGAGTTTAAGAGCAACCCGACCAACAAATCCCTTCCTTCTACTCTTTAAAGAGTGGATGCATTCGTAGCCCACAATCACATTATCGATGATTAACCTCCCAGGCACAAATGCACTCTGCTTAGGAGAAATCACCTCCTCAAGAATCCCTTTCAGTCTTATTAGCTAGGACCTTGGCCACCAATTTAAACACAATATTGCATAGGCTATTAGGTCAGAATTCAGAGACCCTCACTGGTAGCTTGACCTTAGGGATTAAGACCACAATCGCTTCTCCTAAAGAGTCAAGTGGGGCATCATCGTTAAGCACTGCTAAGACTGCCTTGGTTACCCCAGCACCAACAACATCCCAGAACTTTTGGAAAAATAAGACAGGAAGACCATCTGGTCCCAGAACCTTAAGCGGGTCCATTTGGTTGAGGGCTACTAACACCTCATCCCTTCTAAAAGCTGCCACCAAATTTCTATTCATCTCTTTTGTAATTTTAGTCCCCACCGAACTGACAACGTCTTCAATACAACTCTCTGAGGGAGATGTGGAAGTGAATAACTCCTTATAGAAACTAGAGACAACATTCTCAATATCTTATGTCTTCTCTCTCCACTGCCCCAATCCATCCATCAAACCTAGGATTTTATTTCTCCTCTTCCTCTGAGTGGCTTTAGAGTGGAAATACCTAGTATTTCTATCTCCTGCTTTAAGCCATAAAGCTCTAGATCTCTGCCTCCAGATGAGTTCCTGTTTCTCAAACAGTTTTTCTATCTTGTCCTCCACCTTAAGAAGCATACCTGCCAGGAGACCGTTATCCCCACTTTCATATAAAGCTTGTAACTTCATTCTTAATTCATTGAGTTCCTTCGCACTTTCTCTTCTTTTTCTTTTGTTCCACTCACCAAGCTGATTAGATAGTTCTGTTACATTAGAGTGCAGATTCGCAATAATCCCCAACTCTAACTTACTCGTCCACGCATTTTCCATTATTTACCTACACTCAGCTTCGTCAGCCCAGGCATGTTCGAAATGAAATCTACTTCCACCTACTCTTTTTCTACTACTAAAAGGACCCTTTTTGTATATTTTGTCTATAACAATAGCCCTGTGATTTGAACCCACCCAATCTTTGTGAAGCACAATCGATTCAGGAAAAGTCATTCTCCATTCTATACTACAAAACGCTCTATCAGGCCTTTCCTGAATCAAATCCCCCTTGAACCCTCTATTACACCATTTATATTTGTTTCCTACATACCCCATATCCATCAAAGAGCAATCATCTACTGCTTCCCTAAATGAAGATATGGCAATGTTACTCCTAGTCACCCCTCCTTGCTTCTCGTCCAGATGAAGATTTTCATTAAAGTCACCTAGAACAATCTATGGCAAGTTACCCATTCTCCCTAGTCTACGTAGGAGGGACCACGAGTTTGTTCTAGGGGAGAGAATGGGTTCCCTATAAAAGCCGGTGAACCGCCAAACCAAACCATCATTATCCTTTACAACAGCATCGATGTGTCCTTTAGTAAAAGATTGCACTGAAACTTCAATGTCTTTTTTCCATAACAAAATCAAACCTCCACCCTGACCAATTCTATCCACCGTAAAACCACCGTCAAAACCCAAACTATATCTTATTCTATCTAGTTTACACTGCAGCAGCCGAGTTTCAGCAAGAAATACAATTTTTGGGTTTTCCTGGAGCACGATAGCTCGCAGGGCTCGAAATGTTCGAGGGTTCCCCAACCCCCGAACATTCCAACTTAGGATTTTCATGGTTGTCGGCGCTGCTATGCTGGGAACCAGCCACCGCCGATATATCATGGGTAGGTGAGCAGCACCTTATCTTTTTCCTTTAAGAGCACTCTTCTACATCCATATCACTATCTCTCTTGCCCAAGTTCTGGATACCATCACTCCCAGGTTCACATTTTTCTCTCGCTAGTCACTTCCACCTTTTTTGATTCATTGTTTTCCCCCACTATCCTCCACACCCATTGCCCTCTCGTGACTTGAGGCAAGCTCATCTAACAGAGGATTGCTAGCAGCTTCATCTATTTCTACCATTTTTAAGTTTTGTGTATCACTATCTATAACCATCTCCTTATATGGTATCATTCCATCTTGCAGTAATTCTATTTTGTTTGTGTCATTCTGCCCTGATACTGTTTTGTTGGGTTCTATAACATTTCCACTCTGAGCTACAGTTATTGAATTCGTATCTTCTCATTCCCTTAATAGAGCTCTGTTTTCTTTCCCCACTTCCCCATATCTGACTCCCTTTAAATTCGGACTATCCACATCCTCAATCCTTATTATAGAACCATCATTATAATCTTAGGCCTAGATCCCCCCAATCTCTCCTTTCTCTGATTTTGACCTAGATTATCACCATACCCACCCTCTCGAGACCCATCAGGGCTATTTTTGCGCCCCTATGTACCTCTATTTTGAGCCAAACTCGTAGGCCTCATCCATGGCCCGTACTTGAAACTAGAATTGTCGGTAATATCCTTAGTATTTGTAGGACAATCCCTTACCAAGTGTCCTATCGTCCCATAATAATAGCAAAAATTAGGAAGACGTTCGTAGCAAATCATTATTTCCTTCACCTTATCATCTTCCCCTAAAGCCACTCTCAACCCTCTCTTGAGTGGATTCATGACATCAATGAGAACCTTAATCCGAATAAACTTGCCCACACTATCCCCAGATTCTCCATCATCAATCTCCTTGACTTGACCAACCAGCCCTCCTAAATGTAAACCAACCTCTCTATTTAAGCAAGCTAGAGGCAAGTTATGCAGTTGAATCCAAAAGGGAACGTACCGAAACTGAAGCTCTGAGATTTTGTTCGATCCGGCTGCTTCTCGGAGCACGAGTAATTGCTTGTCAAAAAGCCATGGTCCACCTTCTTGAACCCTCTTTTTGTCCCAATAATCTTTAAACCGAAATTTAAAGACATTAATCCCTATCGATTCCACCTCCACTTCTTTCTTTGTTTGCCATATTGTAGTAATAGTTGCTCTGAATGCTTCGCGATTATTTTCCCAAACAAGCTCAGCAAGAGACTCTACTCTCCCCTCTCTTGAAGATTACCTCTAATTCTCTCAACAGGTCCAGCTTCTTCATCCAGCGATAACTGCTCACACTTTCTCGAAATATTGTTAAACTCCATCAAATAAGTCCTCAGCAGTGCATTTCAGCTTCTTAATCCACTAGTTGCTTGTTAGTCGAAGGATTAGAGAAGAAAAGAAAATCATCATCCAAAGAAGGATGGTGTCGTTGTTGACAAATTGGCTCAATTCTACCTACCACATCCTTCAACTACCATCCACCAACTCCTTGAAATGTATATTGTTGACAATAGGGAAAAAACCAAACCACCATGTTGAAAATGGGGGAGGGTTGTCTCTGCCTTTCCCCTATAAAAAAGACTCTCAGCAAGGCAATAATATAAGAGAAAACAAGCAGCAGAGAAGCAAAGCTTCTAGAGAGAGTTCTTGAGAGAGTTGAGAGAAATTCTGTTTTGTATTTGTATAATTTCTCAATAATATCAGTTTGCTGCCTCCCGTGGACGTAGGCAATTTGCCGAACCACGTAAATATTTGTGTTTGTGTGTTGTGTGCAATTTTCTGTTTAATTTCTGGTCATTTCCGTAACAGTCGTCTCACGTACCAGACCGTGGGACCAGCTCCTACCACCTACTTTCTAGAGTTTTCAAGAGAAAACCAAGAGAGAGAAAGTGAGGAGAATTTTTACCATGCGTGCGGCCAAATTTATCACCACTGTTTCGTTCGTGTGGAACTACCGAAACCAAACTCTATTTGGTGACAAAGCTAGAAACGGGAGAGAGTCTTGGGCGAAGGCTGGTTGGTTTTTGTCAGGTGTGAAGGTTGACGAATCTCAAGCCAAAATTCCTACTAAACCTTCACCTGAAATTAAGAGTTGGAGTCCTCCAACTATTGGTACCTTTAAAATTAATGTGGATGCGGCAATGGATTGGGGAAAGAGTAGGTTTGGTGCAGGGATTGTTATCAAAGATAGTAAGGGAAGAATACTGAAGGCTGCTGCATTGATCTTTAATGGTAGGGTTTCAATTGACATTGCAGAAGCTAAGGCAATCTATGAGGGCTTGTTGCTAGCAGAGGAGTCAGGTTTGCACCCTTTGGTTGTTGAATTAGATTCTATTAATGTTGTGAGGCTGTGTAGAGGTGAGATTGACAGTAGAGGAGATGTGTTTAATGTGATCAATGATATCCAGAATCTTTTGTCTAGGGATAATAGAACTTCGATTTCTTATATATCCCGCATCTGCAACAGGGTGGCTCATGAAGTTGCACGGAAGGCTATTAATTTAGAAAAGTCAGTGCATATGATTGCTCCTTTTCTTTCTTGGCTACAGAAGTTGGCCTTACCAGATGTAGTTGTTTTTATTCTTTTGTTGGAATGATATTTTAGCTTTCTTAAAAATAAAAAAAAAGTTAAAGTATTTCTACTTAATTATTAAATACTCTATCCTATATGAATAAAAAAACACAAATTGTACTCCACCTTATCCCTAATTCTCTACAATATTTGCGTTGTCACATCATGATTTCTTATCAATGCATCTGGAAGACTGCAACTCAATGATCAATCAATGGGTTTGTGACATCTTTTCGATCTCAATCCATATCAAAGTATCAAACTTAATTTACTTAGTTATGTTCTAATTATATTCAACTGGCCTACAAATTTAACCCAACCAAGCCAATTCTATTATAATCAGATTATTTGAATTTGTAGTCATTGCATTAATTTTTAACATCCAATCACAATTCATACACAAACCAATATTTCAATGACATCCTTTCACGTCTGAAAAAACAATTTTGTTGGAATCTACCGACTCTGGTTCCACCGCCACCGCCAAGGTTTAAACCTTGGTATATAAATAATTATTGTCCCATCTTTTGTTATTAAATTCTAAAGTATGAGGTGTCCGAACAGCTCTATCTCCAGTTGATTGTGAGAGTTGTAGTCCAGTTGTAACATCTTCCGGATAGTTGGGGTAGTATTTCAGGTTGTATTTATACAGTTTAATCTCGTTAGGTCCCGATTGTAATTGTAATTGTAATTTAAAAAAAAAAACAATTTTGTAAAACAAACTTTGAAAACAAATAATTCCAAAAGATGTCTCTCTCACATATAAAATGATATCATAAATATAGAGTAATACATGGAGAAGAGGGCTTGTACCACAGCAACCTGTTACATACTTACATAGGCATGAATTTTCTACAGAGCCAGTCAAGGTTTCTTGCTTTACATTTGTGACCAAGTACCATTTTTTTTATGAATGTTAGGTTTATGATTGGATTCTAAAAATTAATGTAATGACTATACATAGCAGGATTGCAAATGGTAACCCTCCTTATTGTACCGGCCTTCTCAAACTTTATTTCTCTTTTAGAGGTGGATTGTTAATGTTGATGTTATTCTTATCAAACAAATTAATCACATAACACAAAATCAGCTACATCCAAACTCCATGATCAATTAATCATAATCCTCCCAGGCTCCAACATAAATTCCCTCTATTTTTTATGTCATAATTCCAAAAATAAATATGTCAAACAAAAAGAAAAATAAGTCCAAGATTATTGCAAATAAAATGTCTAGAGAGAGATAGTACTAGCAGTGTAACTTGATTGGTATCAAATTTTTAAAAAAACAAATATGCATGAGGCAAAGATATTCTTAGTAAATTTTCAGAAAGAAATTTAATTGATTACTATGACAGAGAGAAAAATGAGTAAAGAAATTAAGATTTTTTTTTTTCAAACGGAAATATTTTGTTTTTAAAAAAAAATTAATTCTCACATTATGATTTTCTCTATGGTTATACACTTATACTTATACGTACGGCATCGTGATTATCACCTTTATACAACGAAATTTTCAGATTCTCTTTTCAAAACTATTTTCTTATCATACTTTATTTTATGTGTTCTTACTTTGTTTTATATAAGTTGCTAGTATCGATCCTAATCTCATGACTCATTCGTATTCCTCCTTTTCCTTTTCTCAACTTCCAAAAGAATGAGTAGTCTTGGTCTATATGTGACATCATTTTGCATGTGATGTGAAAGAGACAACGCCATACTCGGAAATTCCTTGGTTTTTCAGCTTGAGGTGTTAGCTTTCTCCTCCGTTAGGGAGTGCATGTGGCTGGCCTCCAGCTTTTTTGCTGACTGTTTTCTGTGTAACTGTTATTCTTAGAACTATTCTCGGAAACCAATAAGAATAGTTCTATTTAAAAAAAACTGTTTTCTATGTAACTGTTGTTCTAATAACTATTCTTAGAATAGTGAATAGTTCTATATCAAAAAAAAATAATAATAATAAGAATAGTTCTCGGAAACCAACTCAACTACCAACATATATCTCTAATAACTATTTTCTTTAATATGCTTTTGTCGATAGTTAGGTTTTTTTTTTAATTGAACTATCATATTAATCCGGAGTTTTTACATGAAGAGAATAGATATTCGAACCCATAATCTTTTGGTGTGGGTATAAAGGATTTTACCTCTGGATTATCCTCCTCTTATCTTGTCAATGATTGGTTGTTAGATATAAATACAATGTTTTTTTTTAAATAATAAATACAATGTTATGGAATTTCTTTTTTAAACTAAAAATCCGAAACCTTCAAATATAATGTTATGGATTAAAGTACTTGTAATGTTTTATGTTGATGGAGAACAAAGCTAAATGGAAAATTTAATATCATGTCAGGCACCATCTTCCTTCATTTCAATGTTCCAACTTCCAATATGATTTGAAAATTATTTTTCTTTTAGTTTTTTTTATTTATCCCTGCGTATTTTTTTCATCATGCACAAACACGTGTTAGAAAAATTTACGACTTTTAATGTAAATTGGTAGTTAAATGAATGAATTATTTGCTTATGGTATTATTGAATTTACATTCACTTTTCAATTAATACCTTGCATATCTATCTTAGAAATAAGAAATCTTTTTGAAAATCAAATAATCAATGCAAATAAATATATTGAAAAGTATTGCTTGAGTGGGCAGTTCCCAACGAAAGAACTCGTTTATTGCACTGACACTGCTACTTTTATTGTTTTTGTCATAGAGATTTTTAACATTGACAAGCAAGCTAAGCTCTTTGAAAAGATTGATGGGAACCAAAGGTCTCTGAAAACCTTTATTCAAAGGACACTACACCTGTACCAGTGTTCTCTCTCTATCTCTCTTTATTGGTTGATTGATGGATCACACACTATGACATATTGACATGAAATGAAAAAGTGTTTTTGTTTATCAATTAAATTATAGATTGAGTAGGATAAGAAAACTTGCTTTAACACACTGCTCAACATGATTTAAGGCTTTGATTATTGGTATGATATTTAGGTGTGCGTCATGAATCAGCAACATGAATAGAAACTTAGACCAACTCTAACCCTATTCCATTCTCCATGTCATCTCCAATTTGACAAAGAAAACTCATTCAACATAGTGCCAATCTCCCCGTCATCTCTTTGCTGATGAACAGAGTCATGCAGTATATATTGTATGATACTGTTTATTGACGCAAAAAATATCTTCTGTTTTTTTTACAACCCTTAGCTTTTATATAATCACAGTTTAATCCTTTTTGTTAAAATCTATTTTGATTATATCCTTTTATTTAAAGGTTTTGTTTAATCACAATTTTACCCTAATCAATTAAATTTATTCCAATTTGATCCTTTTTATTATTTAATGATTTTGATGTGATTTAATTATTATTGTTATTAACATTGATAATTAACTAAAATGAAGTGTATAATTGAAAAAGTGAAATGCAATTTTTTTAAAATAAATCACTTCATTCAAAACAACGGAAATTAAAGCAAAATACATTAATTAATAAATATATTAAAAACGAAATATAAAGTTCATAGTGATAAAATAAATTATCACTAATTGGAATATACTAAAATGAAAGAAAAATACAACATAAATTACAACTCAATTGTTTAGTAGTCTAGAAGACCATTTCCAGGTCCTTAAAGATTATTGAAAAAATCACCAAAATACCCAAATGTATTTTGGGATCCCTGGTCTTGTTGCCGTGCATGTTTTGCCATAATTTTTAATTGTTGTTGTTTCACAAACTCGCGCTTCATTGGGTCAACTATGGTATTCAAATCCATCATCACAATTTTGGTTTCCCGCAACTCCAATTTTCTCTCCAAAATATCGTTAGTTCTTTGTCTCTCCCCAGCGTTTTGCTTACAAACTTCCATGATTTGTTGTTGTCCTTCTTTCAAAGTGCCACAAATGGTTGAATTTTATTACTCAGTCCTCCTTTTAAATTTTGCTTTCTTCACCCAATGGGCCGTTGAGATGAACTACCCCCACCATCATTACTAGTTATATTCGGAGAAAATGAAGATAGTCCAATTGTGCTTTGACCGTTAAACTTGAAAATGAAGAGTCTACTTTACCCTTCCATCACACTATTTTTTATGTCCTATTTAATAGTGAATAAATGGGCTTGAAAAGAAAAATTAATAAAAAAATATTTAACTTAAATGGATCTCCACCAACCATCTCAAGATGGACGGTGGAGATTATAAGATAATTTATATTTAAAAAATTACAAAAAGGAAAAAGAATTAAAAAAAAAAAACAAAAAGGATGGGTGATAGTTTAAGATGGACTGTGGAGATCCAATCTGGACGGCCACCTGAACCAAACCCTCTCTTTCTTCAACAAAGAAACCCTCTTCTCTCTCTATTTATAGATCGAATACATCCCACTCTCTATCTATCGATCAAATCTCTCTCTCTCTCTCTTTTGAATTCGTTTCTCTCTCGCACATGTTCATCATCTCTCTTGCTCTCTCTCTTGAAACCCTTTCTTTCTCGTACCAGTTCATCCTTTTTTTTTTCCATCGTCTGAAAGAGAGGTTTGAGTGGGATTTCAGTGGCTGTTGGTTTCGCGCTTGGCTGCGGCAGTGGGGTTTGAGTGGCTGATGGTGGTTAGCAACGACTGGGAAGATAGCAAGAGATAGATTCGAATGGGTTTCAGGTTTTGGATTTTGGGTTTTGGGTTTGAGTAGTTAGTAGGTGTTAGACCGATTTGGATTTTGTGTTTGACTGGTGGTGGTGGGTCGTTTTGGTTTCTGGTTGTGGAGGTGGTGGTGGTCAGATTCAAGGTATGAACCGTCTGGTGGTATAGTGTTCCGGTTCAGGTTTGGTGTTGTTGATGATGGGTTTCGTTGTTGCTGATGCTCTAGGATCTGGGTTTGGGTTCGTTGTTTCTGATAATCTGGGTTTGAATTTGGTGTTGGTGTGATGATGGTGAATTGATGATGATAATGGTGGTGGACTGGTGTGGTGGATGTTTGTAGCTGATTATGGAATTCATTAACTGTGATTTGTTTCATTAATTCCTTAATTCATTAGTTCATGTTTTAATTAAGGGTAAAATTGACCTTTCATAGTGTGATAGGAAGGGTAAATTAGACTTTTATTTTCATTTTTAAAGGTCAAAGCACAATAGGATGGAAAAAGTAACAGAAGGGGGAATATGACTAATATTTAATGTTTCAGGGGGTTGACTGACTATTACTGAAACTAGAGGGACTAATCTTTCTAATATGGTAAACCTCAAGATGGAAATGATAATTTTTTAAAAAAATATTAAAAAAACTTATTAAATAATATATATAGTATAATATGCATAATTTAGCAAAGTTAAATATGTAGTGAAGTTGTTAAGTTACTCAACTTTTTCATTAAAACCTTAGTTCGAAACTTACAAAAAACAATTTTACAAAAAAAAAAAAAAACCCTTATAGGGCCGGCCTGTTAAGAGCCCGGCAGGGTCAGGCCGGGCCGTCCAATTTGCCCGCTTTAATTGTGATGGTATAGAATATGAAAGTGTAAAAGAAGAAGATGAAAGGTGGAGAAGAAAGAAGCAGATTGGATGAGTATTCTACTACTGCCTCAAAAGCTCTACTATATCTACTTAAGAGTTTAAACCTTTACTAGACAAAAGCTCATGGAGATGAGTTTCTCCAAATATAATTTTTTTTATTTAAAAAAAGTTTACTAATCCAACGACTAGAATTTTTTTTTCTTCAAAAACTAAATTTCTAATAAATCTACTATAAATAGACCTTTTACAAATAAAGATTTTTTAAAAATCCAACCAATCAAGCTCTGAAGAAGAGGATGAAGCAGAATTTTTTATTAATATTATATTTAATTAAGCATATTTTTACTAATATTATATTTAAATAATAAATTGTAAGGGTTTAAGTGACGATATGTTATTAGACCTTTTTTTTTCATTTATTTACTAACATTGAAAAATACCAAATTACCCTTCACTGGTCGGTGACTAACTGTTGTCAATGGTTAAGCAACCATTAATTAACGGGCTAAGGGTAAATTAGTGTAATTATAATTTTGTTACTTGTTTTAGTGTAATTATATATATAATCAGCGTACATTTATGTAATTGACCTATAAAAATGGGTGTCCATGTAACATCTTTGGATGACAATATCTGCGACCTACCTATATTATTAGATATTAAGAATAATCACACATTAGAAAAAAACGAACTGGAAGAAACAACAATCCTGACAAAAACTATCCAAAAGTGGAGTACTGTTGTGAGGGTAACCGAAATCCAAACACATTTGGCCCACATCTCTGCAACCACAGGTGTTCATAGAACGAGTACAACTGCTCAAGTCGCACATTATCAGATGCTCAGGAGTACAACTGCTCAAGGATTGGAAATCTACAACCGTTGATGAATTATAATCATGATCAAAGAACATGATTATAGTGACAGATTGCTAACAAGCAAAGTGAGCTAGAGTTATGTAGAATAATAAAATTCTTCAGAGCTTGAGCTCATCTTAGCAGCCATAATGGCTTATATATGTTCTTGATTTCTCCCTGTTTTTCACGGACACTTTGTTTATTCTTCAAATTTTCTCTACTGTAACTAATACAAAGTAACTGTAGAAATTCCATTGATCAACGAAGTGGAAACATTTATATTCATCTTCAAAATATCAATGCCATTACCTTGCACAAACATTTTAAATCACTGAATAAAGCAATCAAAGATTCATACAGAATTCTCTCAATCAGAAGCACTCACATGAAACAAACAAGTTGAAAATTCATATACTAACTTATGATTATCTCAATTTTATTAGAAATTACCTCCTTTTAAATACTGTTCAAATATTTATTTTACCCAAAAAAATCAGCGATTGTGGCTGAAATTTTCTCCAAAAATTCCATACACACTAAACTACAATTAGGCAAGAAACAGAGTATTGCAACACCTAAAAATAAACTGGCAGAAAATCAATCCAACAAGAGACAGCAGTCTCTCTTCGTATTCAAGTTTTCAAGTAATTAACACGTTCGAAATTTCAAATAATACTCGAGCAAGAGCAAGAATATCCAAATATAAATACATGTCAGTTCACAAGTAATTTTTATTCAATAAAAAACTCCAATTGAACCCACATACAATATATAAAACACATATGGAACTAAAGAACAATCAATGCCCCCACCATGAATCTCCAATAGTGTCCTCTTCTTCCCACCATGAATCTTCATAAGTGTCCTCTTCTTCCCACCATGAATCTTCATAAGTGTCCTCTTCTTCTAGATATGGGTCTTCATAAATGTCCTCTTCTTCTAGATATGGGTCTTCATAAATGTCCTCTTCTTCTGGATATGGGCCTTCATAAGTGTCCTCTTCTTCTGAACCTGGTTCTTTATCACTGTTGCTGTATTCCGAACTGATTGTATCAACGACAAGTTTAATGAATTCCGCTTCGGACCTGAGAAGAAGAACCATATATAATTATGTAAAATTAACCAGACAAGAAACATTAAGTTGTTAATTCAAATATAAAGATACTTAGAATTTTTCTCAACACTATTTAATTTCCTTACAGTATAATCATTTATTGATGAATATTTGTGATGTAATTATTAACTATGAAAAATTGTCTCTCTGGCGTGAGCCTAAGATTTAAAAACTAAGAAAAATATATGAATTCAAAGCTAATCCAACAAGATAAAGGTACCTGTTTTCCTGTAAAGACCATCCAGACAGATTGCCAACTTGTGTGAGAGCTGATCGCCACCTTCGAACCTTGTCTAGATTATCCTTGTAATCTTCTTCATGTTTATGGAAAGCTGTCCCGAAATCTCCACTCTGTTTCCGTAAATCTGATGGATTTACCTTGTAAAAAACCGGAAAAACCTTCTGTTCTTCCGGGTCCATGCACTCGAGAATCTTTGCAAGTTCCTCCAAACACCATGCAGAAGAAGCATAGTTTTTCGATAGAACAATGATAGAAAACCTCGATCTTTTAATTGTTTCCAAGAGTTCTGATGAAATCTCCTTCCCTCTCTGAAGTCCTTCATCATCTCTAAATGTGTAAATTCCTCTGTCATTCAAAGCAGTATAGAGATGATCAGTGAAGGTATAGCGAGTATCTTCACCTCTAAAACTCAAAAACACTTCATATTCCCATTGAATGCCAGAGGAATCAAAAGATGATCCTTTTGCAGTACTGCTGGAAGCCATTGAAGACTTAGTAGCTTGTGTTTGTTCCCAGAGACAGAGGACTCAGAGATGCAAACCTCTACTTGATTAACAAAGACAAGACAAAATTTCCAAGAAATTTCCGAAGGCTGCACTTTCCAGGAAACTTGAATGTAATTTCTTTAAGTCAAAAAGTTTTGATTCTTCGCTCATTAGCTGTTATCTTTATCACAGTTTGCCTTTCTATAAGTTTATTTCGTTATGCTTTACTTCATTTGATCTAATTTTCAATAGTTTTAATACCATTTAAAACTAATTTTAAAACAGAGATATGTTAAGAAAGAAATAGATTTATTATTATTTTTTTTAATAAATTAGGACTGGAATGAAGAGTTTAAACAAAAAGGGTTACAACTTACAAGAGATCATTTCTTGGATTCTTACAAAGGAAAAAAAATGGATGGCAGATCTTTTTTCTTTTTTTCTTTTTTAAAGTAAACAGACCAATTTGTATCTCTCTCAAAAATTCTTTTCTCTGTGGTCTCTCAGGCCAGTGGGGTAACGTAATACCCTAAACTGTCCCACCCATGTGCTTCACCATGTATTGAGAGTTTCATCCGTGTGCTCTCTCATGTGTATTTTAAGGATTTCTTCTGATGACATTTCGGAGGACAATTTGTGGTTCGAGCTCAAATTTTGTTAGTATGTTCTACTCTTGTAGTTCTTGAATCTGGACAGGGACGGTGGAGATGTCAATTGGAGTTCCCTGAGGAGAGATATGTGGCTCCGAACCAAGCTAGGCAGAAACATGAGATAAACAATAGTTTGAACTTTGAAGATATTAGTGCCAAGTAAGTTGTTCTCTCCTTCCCATGTCCAGGATTTCTTAGATATGTTAGACTGATTTTAAGAATCATTTATGAGAATAAGCATGTATATGATTGATTTATATTCATTCCATAGTTCATGATATTAGTAGGAGTTCTAGAAAGATTATGTTTTGTTCCGAACAACCATATTTCAGAGATTTCTTTGAACCGGTCATAATTTATCTCACTAACCACGTATTAAATTGTATATTGTAATATGAAAGTTGAGATATCAGTCGGAATATTAGGGTGGATACAGTGAATTAATTTGAAATGAAAATGGAAATCCTTATATACCGAAATTACAAAACCTCATCTTAACACAAAAAGTAAGAAATAATCATGTGTAAATTACAACCGAGCATCATGTGTCTTTACATGTCGATTTTTCAATGTAAGTGTCCAACAACTCATGGTGAAAAAGGGATCATTCGCCAACAAAGGCGATGATTTAAATGGAGGAAAGTAATGAAATACAACATGCAAACACTTTCTCGTACCCCCGCCTTGCCTTCTCTGCATGACACTTAAATTGACCTCGATCTCACATATGAAACATTACTCCAACCACCCCAAACCCACCGTCACCACCACGGCCTCCCGCCGAGCATGGTGGCCGCAGTTCAAGGTGTTTTCTTCTTCAAGTCTTGCAAACATGCTGCCAAGGTTACTCCACTCGCTGGTCTCTTGCTCTACATGTAATTCCTTTTTGTTTTTTATTCTCTGTTTTAATATTATGATTTATGAGATTGCTTACTTTTTTCTTTATGGATTTATTTCACTACAGAAATTTTGCTTTTGTGTTACCATGCATGACATTTTGAATTTTTGGTTTGTAGGATTATTAGCAACAACATTTTTAATTATTCTCATGGATCGGGAGATGTTGGACAAATAAGTTAATATAAATTGATTTACTTTTATTTCTTTTTTTAGAAACTAATTGTTGTTGTTTTAAAGTTATAAATAACAGATAGGTTTTATTTTTGTTTTTTGTGTAAAAGACTCGATCTTTTGAATGTTTGTTTGATATCTACATATGAAATGTTCATCTAGGTCTATTTTAAAATTTTAAATTTCTCAAGCATGGTATTAGTATGTTAATTTCCTTTTTTTTAACAAAAAAAAAATATTGCCAAAAATTTGGTCTAAAATCAGCATTTCTATTCTACAAACATTATCTCATGGTCTTAAGGTATACACTGCTTATATATATATATGCGAGAGACGATGCATTTTCCTGCAACCTTCTAAACGTTTTGGTTCTAATTAATAATAATAATCATAGATTGTTGCACAATTTTTTTTATATTTATTTGATCATTTATATTTTTATTTGGTGCATTCTCGTAATGTTTGTGTTTGGGTTGTAGGAAAAGAAATAACATAATTTTTTACCGATTTTGGATTGGGAGGTGTTGGAAAGAAAATAAGGTAATAGTTTTAAATTTGATGTTTTAATTTTATGGTAACAGTATTTATATATAAATTTGATCATTTGTGTTGTTAACATTCTTTAAGCCATCTCCCTTTTTATAATTTGAGAGCATACGGTGTATATCTTTCAACAAGTTCATGTATGCTTTTCTGTTCTGTATTCATTTTATTTACTCCAGATGTTCGGTATCCCTACAGGATTTCATGTTTGACTGACATCATTGTTTGCGATTTCAGATTCTCAATAAATATTTTAACATCATTCAACTGTGTGTCAACCGACTTATAAGCTAGGACAACAGCACTTAATGAATATGAATTGTGTCTCAAAGACACAATATGATTAGGAAATAAGCAAAGTTCCTTTTCAATATACACAGAAGGTGGAGAGAAATTTTGACTCACTCTGATTCTATCTAGCCTACGTCCGGCCATGGAAATGAAATGAGAAAGAAAAAGGAAAAAGAAATTGATGAGAAGATCATAAAGAGTTTGTATAGTCACTTCAACTAGAAACTTGTACAATTCAAACCTGAAAAGGCTGGAACTTGTATTGGTAAGTGGTAAAATAGTGTGGTGTGAAATTGATTACCTAGGATGGAGTAGAGTGGCCCTTTACACTTGTAAAGAGGGCCACGGTCCACAGATACTCGGTTAATAATATATTTATTCATTCAATTAATTTCTAATTTTGTAATTTTAACCAAATTACTCTATTGCCCTTTTCTGCATTTACATTGAATACTTTTAATTGCAATATGGATCTCCTGAAAATCATGGCTCAGCAACAGATAATAATGTTAAAACATACCTCACCCCATCAAGTCATTTTCTAGAATACTTGAGAGATTTTGGAAAGAAGTTTAAGGAAGAACATGCCACCCGAAATCGTAAGAGTGAGTTTTGTTGGAATGTCATTGGTGGTGGTTGTGATTGTAAAAGAAAGAAAGGGAAACTGTGTGCTTCGTAAGGGTTCATTGTTCTTTCAATACCCAATTGGAAGAAGCCCCACATCAATTCGACTCTCTTGTAGTCTTGTGCTCGGTATTCATTTTATTTACTCCAGATGTAACTTTCTATTCCATTAGTGTCCCAAATGTAATTTAAAATTAGAATACTTGATATATCTATATAAAATCTATAGAAAATAAAGGGTATACAATTTATGTACGATTAAATGGAGAACCGTATTCTCAAGTTTTTTTGAACCAAAAATTTGTTTCACTTTGCTTTTCTTTAAATTTATTTTAACTACCAATTTGCTTTGTGTGTTTGTGTGACCTGTAACTTGAATAAATAATTTGGTTTCCGTTGCAAATGAGAAACTCAAGATGTTTGAACGTCAAAGCTTTGGACAACTAAGTACTAAAACGGCATAACATTTTATTTTGGGTTAGACCGATTTATATTTGAGTTTTTGGGCCATTACATGTTATAAGCCATAGCTATTGGTATTATTTGGGCCAAAAAAAAAATTGCTATTCCAAAAAATTATTGTTGCGACTTGCGAGTTATCTAAATTAATGAAATGATTATGAAAAGTTGATACCGCAAAAAATATTGTTGCGAGTTATCTTCATTGAAGAGTTGGTTGTTACACTCGTTTTTAGGGTTTGTAATAAAGTTGTTTTATTTTTTATCATGCTCCAATTTCTTAGTACTGATTTTCCCATGTAATTCAACTGCTGAGATTTTAATTTCCATGATCATGCCAAATTAGAGAGCAATAATTAAAAAAGAAATATTGCATGCAAATCCAATAGTGGAAAGTGGAAACAGATCGACCTTGCTTCGCTGGGGAAAAAATATATGTATATTAATACTTTCTAATATATACTATATATATATATATATTTATTGTATATATCAGAAAGTATATATTAGAAAGTATATATATGTACAAGATGATGTTGAAAGTGTGAGGCCATGCCAGTTACATTACATATTCATTCAATCTTAATTAGTGGTGCCAACCACATTAGACGTTTTTCGTATATAATCGTAAACCTACTTATAGCACATTTATCTATCTCATCAATTTTTGTTATGTAAGTATTATTTGATTCAATTGCATTGCATTTCTGATAAAAAGTGATGAGGTGGATAAATGTGCTCAACCACTCCCTCACCAAATTACATTAAAATATCATCAATATTGATGTTTCTTTTTCTAATATATATATATATATATATATATATATATTCATTTTCTCCTCAGTGCGCATTGATATAACTTATATCAGTGCGTTGTATGTGGACCACTTTGAGTTGTGTGTAAATCTAATGGTTCACATCCAACGCACTGATGAAGTTGTATCAATGCGTATTGATTTGAAAATTTATATATATATATATAGATCAATGTAATCACTACATACAATAGAGGAAATATTGAATGTATCTCAAGTGCATGTCTATATAATATACATATTACTTTATCGGTTCAGGAATATTGCTTATGTTTTAATATTATGGTAACAGTATTTATATATAAATTTGATTATTTATGTTGTTAACATTATTTAAGCCATCTCCCTTTTTATAATTTGAGATCATACAGTATATAGCTTTCAACAAGTTCATGTATGATCGAGTATATACATATCTCATTGGCTTGCTTCTGATCTTCACAAACTCCAACTTGTTAATCTCTTCACAAGCATTCACAAAATGCAAGAGTTGTGATATATATTCACAAAGATAGAAAAAACTACTAATTGGTGTCTTCGATCTTTGTGTTGTGCTTATTGGCAGTAATGCCATGAGATCATCAGATCAGATTGGTGGTTGGGATATTGGGCATATGTCTGATTTCTGTTATTCATCAACACTACAGGTAGACCACTGTCAATTGTTTGGTATGCATATCTTTACTTCAGCGAAACCGATGCAACGACACTCTTGAGCTCAGTTAAGGTATGCCTACAAACTCTTTACAGTTCCAACAAAATCAAATGGTTTAGCAAACAATGTTCTTATGTGAAAAAAAAAAGGCAGCATAACTACAGGAAGTCTGAGGTTTCCTACTCTCAATTCTTGTCATGTCCAGCACCCTTAAACAATGCTTGTAGGGCCATCCAATGAAGTCCTAAAAACGAGAAGTTGTATAGGGTGTTGAGGAGACTTGAGAGTAATAAAGTAGAAGTTCACAATCAACACATAAAGATTTGTAAGCGCTAAATAGAATCAACAAGAGCAAATTTCAAGCTTCAACAATGATTCCTCTAACACTACATTTGCCATCGCTAGTTGTTCGCTATAATAATATATTAATATACCAAGTACAATACCAGAGACATGAGGGGGTTTCAAAGGATGAACCAGACAGTATCAAAAAACAATCAAAATGAAGAAACTAAAACAGACAAGGGCCAAGGAATAAATGGAATCTACAAGAGCAAATTTTAAGCTTCAACAATGTTCCTCTTACACTACATTTGCATAAGTAGTTGTTTGTGCTATAATAAAATACCATGTACAACACTGGAGATATGAACAGAAACTAATAGTTTTGAGTAACCATTATAAACTATCTCAATAAATCCTAGAGAGTGCATTATATTTAACAGAATATCCAAGCAAACAAAACGAAGAAACTAACATGGACATCATAAACCAAACTAACAATCCTGACAAAAAAATATCCAGAAGTGGAGCACTATTGTAGCCCACTCTAACTTTTTGAAAAAAAAAAATAGTATTAAATACATCCCATTTAATTATATGTATATTCTAGTCTAATTCCGATTCTGACTTAATTTACCATATTTTTCTTTATCTTAATAATAGTCAAATAACTTAAAAACATGCGTCAAACTCATTAACTCATTAAAGCTCATTGTATTTTCTTAACCAAATAAAAGATCTTTTTGAGAAATTTTAACTCTTTACTGATTCAAAAATCAAATTAGGAAATTTTAACCCCTTAACAATGAATCAAAAACAGTAGATTTACCATATAAAGTAGATTTACCATATAAATTAATCTCCAAGTCTCAAGAATTTCAATTTTATGAGTTTTCATAGATTTTATATTTGTGGAGGTATACAGTCGCCGGTATGAGAAAACCGTAAGTTTTATTTTTATTTTTATTTTTATTTTAAAGTTTATGTTGTAAAATTAAGTTTTATTTTCGGCTATAAAACTTGTCAAAACGTCTGTAAGCAACAAGATGAATGACGAGTTTCTTGATAATTGTATGGTTGTATGTATTGAAAGAAAACTTCTTTTTACAATTGATTTGGAATCGGTAATAGATGTTTTTGCTTCTTTGAAGCATCAAAAGTCAAAATTTAATTAGGATCTTATTGTATTCACATTGTATGCGTATTTCATTTTTATTTCTTATGTTTTTACTTAGTTAAAATATGTATTTGAGGGTAAGACTCATTATGTTCCCTGATTAGGTATATAAATATATATATATTTAACTAATAAAAATTCTCTTGTATCGTCGAGATTCACCATCAAAATCATTTTTTTAATATACAATATAATTTTTTATCTATATGAAATTGTCCACAGCCCATCCAAAAAAAAGTTTCTGGTTTCACCCCTGCTCTGAACCAAGCTAGGCAGAAACATGAGATAAACAATAGTTTGAAGATATTAGTGCTAAGTAAGTTGTTCTCTCCTTCCCATGTCAAGGATTTCTTCGATATGTTAGCCTGATTTTATGAATCATTTATGAGAATAAGCATGTATAAGATTGATTTATATTCATTCCATAGTTCATGATATTAGTAGGAGTTCTGGAAATACTCTGTTTTGTTACAAACAGTCCTATTTCGCAGATTTCTTTGAACTGATCATAATTTATTTCACTATTGTAATATGAAAGTTGAGATATATGTTGGAATACTAGGGTGGATACGATGGATTAATTTGAAATGAAAATGGAAATCCTTATATACCCGAAATTACAAAACCTCATCTTAACACAAAAAGTAAGGTAAATGAAAACGGGGCAATGAAAATCTAAGGTAATTTTTTTTTTTTTGGTTTACACCATCCGGTTTCCGGGTGGGGCGGATCCACCATACGGTGCAATCGGCCTTGTCCACACCCCGACTAATCCGGACTCGCACCGGGTCGGCCCACTAAGGGGTAAAGTGCGCCCAATATGTGTAGCTCCGTTCACAAGGGGGGTTGAACCCACGACCTTGCTTAAGGGATGAGAGTGTCGAACCACTCACACCAACACATGATTGGATAAAATCTAAGGTAAATTTTGTGCAGTAGAAGTGGAGCCTTTTTGCTGAGTTGGAGTGTTGATATACCGAACAAAATACTACCACAATACAATGGGCACTCAATGTTTTTGGATAGTAGATGTTCATGATAGGTTGGTTGAATCTTGAATTGAAAGGCTGTTTCAATAAAAGCTGAAGCTTTATTTACTTGATATGAATCACATCACATAAGCTTGAAAAGGGAAAAAAGTGACTTAACATACAAAGACTTCCAGAGTTTGGTTATTGTTTATAATATGATGAAGCGGGTTATTGGGCCCAACAACTTAAACGATTTTGATGCTTCTCTTAAGCATTTGTTTTTCTCATCTTGAGTTCACTGCTACAATAAATGAGTATCAAGCAATTCCCCAACCAAAGGTAAAAGCAAGTCAATCATACATGGCAGACTCAGACATTACCTCTCTAAACATGTTGAGATTCTCACGCACACGTTTCAACAGTTCCTCTGCCTCCCCATCCTAATTGTATAATTCCAGCTCCTTTCCCTCAAGGATCTTCTCAGAAACCTACAAGGCAATAACCAACTAAAAAATTAAGTGATTGATTTCGTTCGGGCTAATCTTCCATTAAAGAATGATATCAAGTAAAAACAAATATGACATAATAAGGTGATTAGGACAAAGCTATTGCTAATGAACCTAGACACAACTATTGTTTTGACACAAAAATGCCGCTTTTTAGGCCAACCTAGTTGTGAATTATTAAATATTTATATTTAAAAAAATTATAAATGATTATGAAAATAAGTATTAGTGCAAGCATAATGACAATGAATGCAACATGATCATGATTCTACAAATTTCAACCAGTTACACGGAAGTGAAATCATTTATACATTTTAGTAAGAGTCATATTAGGATAGACTGAGCATCATGCGTCTTCAAGTGTCTGACAATGACATGTCTATTTTTCAATGTAAGTGTCCAACAACTCATAGTGAAAAAGGGATTACTCGTCAATAAAACGATGATTTGAATGGAAGAAAGTAATGAAACACAACATGCAAACACTTTCTCGTACACACCTGTTTCATGAGAAAGTAATAATAGAGGGAACAAAATTTAGTCACTTGCGTGGACTAATAATAGCTAGTTAATTATGTTTCAGGTGTGAATTTATGTGATCTGTTGAGTCTAATATATGTTTCAACAAATAGAGGGAACAAAATTATGTTAGAAAGGTTTTGATATTATGTCACATAATTCATTCACAAAATTCTTCACAAAAATTTTAACTTACAACAAGTTCCCCAAATCCAGGATATGCTGATTTAATTGGCACAATTTCCATCCGGAAAGCCCATCCTCCATAACCTTCAACAATAGGAGTTATCTAAAGAGTACAGATCCATTACCTCGCAAAAACTAAAAACGTCAAGGGCACCTTTCTTATGAAGGTGACGAATCTAGTCATTACGTTCTACTAATCTTGGAGAACCACTTCTTAACTCTCCTATCTAAGAACAATGAAAAACTAATGCAGTCAAAATCAGTTCATACTTCATAGATATAATTATATTAAAAATGAATTTAGAACTGATAAATGTGTCTTAAATAAAATGATTAATTAAGTTTATAATGATCACAAACTAACAGTTGGAGCCGGGCGAAGCACAAGGCCCATTCGCCAAGGCATATCTGCAAGTTTGCTTCCGAAATGTGGGCAGCTATAGAACACCTGAAATCGCAATACATCCAATATCATACAATTCAACACTAGAGATTTATAAAGGGATCGTAGTAAATATCTAATTGAGTGTAACAGTAAAACATACAATTCCAACAGTGTTGTTCACAAGGTTAAGAATATTATCTGACTTTGCTTTATGCAACATCTGCTTGACAACCAAGCCTCCCATGCTGCAACAAGAATCAAGTCATTACATTATGCTAGGACGCTTGGAGGTAGATTACGAATTATATATATATATATATATATATATATATATATATATGCACTCATCCCACAACAAACTGTAATTTCCATTGGTAGGAAGATAACACATATAAACAACCACAGAAAGGACTTAATAAAATTGGAATTTCCATCAATATAGTAAAAGAAGTAATTATTTGAGTGCACCAACCTGTGGGTCACAAACACAACAGGGCGACTCCCAGTGCCTGCAGCAACAGGCTTCTCCAGCAGCATGGTGCTAACTTCCTGCATGTTTCAAGCATTTGGTTAAAAGTGATATTACACAAGGAAGATTTCTCATTAAAAGGAAAGAAAAAAATAATAATCCAATTATGAAGTATGAAATATGAAATAATAAAGATAGCAGAAGTGGTTTTTCGAGGCAAGTCTGAGCAAGACTGTTGGCTAATTTGTACTAATATCAACTACAATCAACTTAGATTGGACAAGATATCAATTATACAAAAAAACCATTAATATAAACTCAACAAAGTCAAACAGTTAACAAGGTTCCAAAACTATTAATCTAAGGTCAACTATGGGATTAAAGTTAAAAATCATAAAGTTGCTAATACAACGAACTCGATATTTTATTAATTAGAAGTCTGTTCTGGTTTGTAAATATCAATAAATAAAAAGTTTCCCAGATCATGAATTTAACTAAGATATTGCGTTACGAAACATATTAAATGACAGAGTAAAAAGCTTCTAATTCATCAACCAAACAGTACAGACCTGAAAAGGAAGGCTAGCTCCAGACCATTGTGTAAGGTTTGTCTGCATCACATATTCAAAAAAAGAAAAGAAAAAAGAATTAGATGTTTCTTTAATGAGGAACCCAACCGTGAAAACATCAGAGGAACCATAAATGAAAGGAGACCGCAATGCATGAGGAATCCATATCTCAAGAGGGGCAAAACCACAAAATGATTCTTGGTGAATCAAGAATATCCGTCACACGCAAAACAAACCTTATATTTGAGAGTAAACAAGCGAGCATGAGGGAAGTCAACTGAAAGCCATTCACCTGGCCAAAATGGTCCATACTCTTCAAGAATGCATGAAAGGATTTTGGTGGCTGAGGACCGGATAGTGTCTGAGTAAGATTTTTCAGTGACCCAAGGGAGCAATATGCCAGACCACTTCTGACTTTCTTCAAGAGATAACTGCAAATCCCCAGTAGAAAGCAATTCTAAAGCCTTTGCCAATGCTTCTTGCACATCCTTATGCTTTGTTATTCTCTTAGCACTATCTCTCATCAGCTGAAGACCTTTTTCCATCACTAGCTTTTGCGCCCCAGGGCTTCTCTCTATAGATTTCAAAAAAGCTGATAAAGCCACCTGAGCCAAAGGAATGTATTCATTTTTACTTGCATGAGAAACAGTTGAAAGAAGACTGGAACTCCAATCTGAAACAGAATCACTTAAGGGCAGATTACGATCCTCCAACAGCAACCGAGTTACCAAACTCCCGTGCCATTTCACAGATCTTTCAGGCGCTGTTAAAGCAGTCATAACAGCATTCCCATCTTGATCTAATTCCTGAATATGAGATCTGTTGGCCCCTGAAGCCATTGCTCTATTCGCTAATGCCCATGCAGCAAAAGGCACAGCAACATGTTGACAATGCAAGTCATCCCACAAAACAGGAACAACAGCAGAAGACAAATTGGCTTGTGCTATAGAACTATTACGTTTACTTAGCAAGGAAAGGGTTTTAGGGGTTTGCCTCACTGATTCTACCTCAATATCATCAGAGTTAGTATTCATAATTCCAGTGGTTCTTGAGAGCTCTAAAACAGTCGTACCTTCGAGAATTTTAATCCATATCCCTCTCATTCCTCTTCCACCATCCTCATCATCGTCATTTTTTTGTGGCTCATCAAAATGCATGCCACCTTCCTCAATAACTTCAATGGCTGCTGCAATATCCCTTGTCTCAGCATTTCCTGGAAGTGATGGCTTGAAAGATACTTTTTCTAAACTATCGCAGTTGGATGTGACAACATCCATGATGGCAGCCACAAGCATGCTCCTACCTTTCAAAGAATCAGAAAGATCGAATGAACTCGTCTTGAATGCTGCTCCCACAGAAAAGCTATATATCATTGGTAAAACACAACTCAGAAGCATCAACGAGATCACTATTAAAGCATTCACGTAACCATGTCCATGACGTCAAAAGTAATTGATCCATAAGGAAATGCATATAGAAGGCACTTTCACATAAATCATGACTTTTTTGTTTAAGAGACCATACGGATATGGAACCTATTTTATGTACATTATGTGATATGTTCTTTTGTTGTTTATGCAGATTGGTGAGCTCGCCGGGCTTACCGTTGGCGCCACCATGCTACTTGACGTCCTGTTTGCCGGGTAATTACTTAATCAACTAAAAACAAGAAGAAAAATTAATAATAATAAAAAAAACAATATTTGCGTTGTCACATCATATGATTTCTTATCAATGCATCCGAAGACTGCAACTCAATGATCAATCAATGGGTTTGTGACATCTTTTCGATCTCAATCTATTCAAACTTAATTACGTAGTTATGTTCTAATTATATTCAACTGGCCTACAAATTTAACCCAACCAAGCCAATTCTATTATAATCAGATTCATGTAGGAGGGTCAGTACACACTACACATCAACGAATGCCAAAAAGAAAAGTAGCATTTTCAAAATTTCATTTTTCTTCGGCTCTTTCGGTCCAAGTATAAAACATTACAAATATTTGAATTTACAGTCATTGCATTAATTTTTAACATCAAATCATAATTCATTTACAAACCAATATTTCAATGACATCATTTCTTGTCTAAAAAAAAAAACAATTTTGTAAACAAAGTAAGAACACATAAAATAAAGGATGATAAGAGCATCTCCAACTCATTGCATCAAATTTTACAACAATTTAGTGTTAAAAGAGAATCTTGAGAGAACATGTTTACATCAAATTTTTTCCACTTCAATGTTTCACACCAAATTTTACACCAAAAGAGTATCTTTAAAGAATATTCTTTAATAAATCTTTAAATTATTATAAAATTTTAAAACTTTTTAATGTATAATTAATAAGTAAATTAATTAAATTATATATATATATATATATATATATATCAATATTTGTGTCATTTTAAAGATCTCAATGAGAGCTTTTCAATGATATATTTTTTTGGAATACATATTGTTATAATTAAGTATATACACACTAAATATTTCATTTTGGGGAGTTGTGATTTAGTGTGTTGGTTGAAGAGGATTTTTGCATCAAATTGTTTTTTTTTTATGCATTTAGTGTGTTGGTCGGAGTTAATCTAAGAAAAATAGTTTTGAAAAGAGTGAAAATTTCATTGTATAAAGGTGATAATCACGATGCCGTATAACCATAGAGAAAATCATAATGTGAGAATCAATTTTTTTTTCAAATCAAAATATTTCCGTTTGAAAATTTTATTGACATAAAAAAATAGAGGGAATTTACGTTGGAGCCTGGGAGGATTATGATTAATTGATCATGGAGTTTGGATGTAGCTGATTTTGTGTTATGTGATTAATTTGTTTGATAAGAATAACATCAACGTGGGGGAGGACAGAGTAGATTTTAGGGAGCTATAGCGGCTGCTGTGTAGTTCTGTTCTGTTCTGTTTTTGCTTTCGTTTTTGTTTTAGGGTCCTTTTGTCCCCTGTTTTCTTAGTCTGCTTCTTCTGGCTGGGAGGCTTTTTGCTCTTTGTTCTATGTTCTATTTGTTTGGGTTGTTGTGGTGAGGTGGGTCTCTTCTTTGGTGTTGGCTTTTCGGTGTCCCTTTGCCGACGTGCTACCTTTCAATAATAATCATTGCTGTTCAAAAAAAAAAAAGAATAACATCAACATTAACAATCCACCTCTAAAAGAGAAATAAAGTTCGAGAAGGCCGGTACAGTAAGGAGGGTTACCATTTGCAATCCAGCAATGTATAGCCATTACATTAATTTTTAGAATCCAATCATAAACCTAATACTCATAAAACAGGTTACAGTGGTACAAGCCCTCTTCTCCGTATAATATTACTCCATATATATATATATATATATATATATATAAATACACTTATGCAACATCATTTTATATGTAACAGAGACAACTTTTAGAATTGTTTGTTTTAAGTAATGATTTTTGGTTTAATTTCTCGAACCGAAAACCAAACTGAAAGTCCAATATATATACACTTTTTTATTTACAAAAATTTAATGCTTACGCCCCGTCTTGCAACTGTTTTTTTTTTGTTTTTGTTTTCTAAAAATGATTTCGAATTCGCGTTCGTTAACCGTTTTTCATTTTATTTTCGAAAAACAAAAAAAATGTGAAAAACACAATTAGTGTTAAAAGTGAAAAATTTGAAAGACATCTGAAAGTTGTTTTTCATTTTTTTTTTGTTTTTAGAAAAAATTTTAACATTAATTTTTTTTCTTTTATCTCTTCATCGTGCCTTCACCGTGCCATCTTCTTTCTTCCTTGTCATCTCTCTTCCCGATCTGGTGGTCTTCTTCAGCTCGCCGTCGCCGCTGCCGCCTCCGCAACTGATCAGCTCCCGCTCGCCGCCGCCGCCGATCTGGTCTTCTTCTTCTTCAGCTCGCCGCCGATCTGCTATTCTTCAGCTTGTCTTCAGCTTCTTCTTCAGCGGCGGTCTGGTCTTCTTCTTCAGCTCGTCGATCTGGTCGTCTTCTTCAACGGCGGCCTGGTCTTCTTCTTCAGCTCGCCGATCTGGTCTTCTTTTCAGCTCGCCGATCTGGTCTTCTCTTCAGCTCGCCGCCGATCAGCTTGTCTTCATCTTGTCTTCAGCTCGCCGATCTGGTCTTCTTTTCAGCTCGCTGCCGATCAGCTTGTCTTCAACTCTCAGATCTGGTCTTCTTTTGAGCTCGCCGCCGATCAACTTGTCTTCATCTTGTCTTCAGCTTCTGGTAGTATCATGATTTTGGTTTGTTATATTAGTGTGAAGGAACTATGTAGTTTCCATTTGTTGAATATTGCTTGATTATGTGAACTCTGGATTGTGGGAATGCAAGTTTATCTATCAAAAATAGGATGATTTGGGGGGTGGGTATTGGAGGATGATTATTATCAGATTTTGTGTTGGGGAAATTTGAAGAAATTTGGGATTGAGATTGTGTAATTAACAAAGAAGTTATTTTTGTTAGATAATTGCAAAATTTTCCAATTATTCTACCAGACTCGTTTTTTCCGTTTTTATATTTAAAATATGGTTCTCATATGTGCTACCAGACGCGTTTTTTCGAATTTCGAAACTGAAACCAAAAACACTGTTTTCATTTTATTTTTCTTTTCAAAAAACAGTCAACGAAAAACGCTTACAGGATGGACCCTTATATTTCGTTAATCTTAAAATTAGTATTTTACCAATTCAATAATGCTAAAGATCTCACTTACAATCCCACCATTTCTTTTCCAACACACGTAGCAGTTGATATGTCACTTGGTGAGTGGACACACATTAATTGTTATTTATCTCTCTTATCCATGTATTCACTCACCAATTAATGTGTGTCCACTTACCAAGTGACACATTTGCTGCCACGTGTATTGGTATGAAAGTGGTGGGATTATAGGTGGAATGTGTAGCATTACTGTTTACCGGATTATTGGCACTTAAACATGTGGCACATAAAATAATTTGGATAATCTCACACAAAAAAAATAAATGGATAAAGTCCATTATCCAGCCCAAACTAGGTTAAACATATAAAAACATCGAGTAAAATAATCTAATAGGCCAGCCCCATTAATTCAACCCAATAGGCCCAAATTGAATGGATTGAATCAAAGCAAAGCAAACCAAACCGATCCAATTTGGTTCGGTTTAATGTATTGGATCTTCTAATATTGACTACTGCATGAAGCCCCAGGATCCAACAAAAATGAAACGGTAAATGGTTTGTTCATTAACCACATCATTCCATGATTTGTGTGGTAATAGTTACAACTCATTTGCCTCATTATTTGGATTGAATTTTAGGTAAATTATTTGGATCGTATAGTTTATAACTCCTAACATCTTGTAGATAAAATTGTGAAGAACTATGATGATATTTGAGGGAAAAAAATTCCTTACAAAAGAAACTAACAGTAAGCAAAAAATGCTTTTGTAAGATAACAAAAATAGATTCATAGTTTCAACCAAACCAAAAAATTGTTTAAATAGTAATAGTGATGATAACTGATATGATAATAATATTAGGATTTAGCTATTTGAATCTTAGGGATGTCAATGGTACGGGTTTTCCATTACCATCCCCAATACCAATTTGTATGTGAAATACCATCTCCGATGAATACCCGCCTTAAAATAAACGGTGCGGGTTCGAGGATTCCCCATTAGGGGATCGGTTTTTTGCCTCTACCATTTTCATTCCATTAATGTATTTTTTATGACTTTTTGATAAATATCATATAAATATTATTGAGTAATATGAAAATAATAGTGTGAGGGGCATATTATATATAATGATTTTGAATGGAGTAGTGTTTCAATGGAGGGAAAAAATGAAAAAAAAAAATAGAGGGAAAATTATGTTAGTGGGAGGGAAAAATATAAGGGAAATGTATGTTTCTTTTCCTATCAGTGCGTACTGATGGAATTATATAAGGATATTGAATGTGAGCCACTCATTTATAAAAAAGTTTTGACAAGTGTATACATACCAAGTCAAAGTATGTAAAATGAGTGGCTCATATTCAATGTCCTTATATAATTCCACCAGTACGCACTTATGTGAAAATTTTCGGGTACGGGTACGGGTACAGGGCAGGTACAGGTACGGGGCAGGACGGAGACTTAAAATCCCGTAACCGTACAGAAATTAAATCGGGTATTGAAAAAAATACCGGCCCCATACCACAACTTAAATGATACAGATAAAACCACCCCTAACTGGTCGGGTCCCTACGGGTCCCCCCACTAATGGGTAATTTTGACATCCCTATACTTGATAGGACATGTATAGTTATCGAGTAGTTATGTGAGAGATAGTTAATTTCTTTTAATCTCATTTTATTTTTAATTTTTAAATATTTGATTTTTATAGACAATTGGATAAAAATCCAATGACTAAAAACTAACCCATCAACTATAGTATAATATGAGGTTGACTTGGTATGCCCATCATACCTGTACCATATGATTGTGGGTACAAGTCCATCCCTTCTCCTAAATCCCAATTATTGTAAAATTCAAATTAAAAAACTGTACTGTTCATGTACGCCGTTGAATCCGAATAATATATATACCATAAGGGCCTGTTTGGTGCACGAGATTAGATTGGATTAAGATAGGACTGAGATTATATGTGATTGGATTGTACTAAATTAATACTATACTGTGTTTGGAGAAATATGGGAATGGATTAAAACAGTCCAATCATGCGTTTGGGTAAAGCATGAGATTGGACAAAATAAAGGTTTTATCTTACAAAAAATTAAAAAAAAAAAAAAAACAATCTCTTCCACCAACCCACACCCACTCCACCAACCCATATCCACGGTCAACATCCATCTTTTCTTCTTCTCCTCTGTTTTCTTTCTCTCTTTTTTTCACACAACTCCAAATCTCCGATCAACAATTTTCATTCACAAATCCAACTATCAACTCCATCTCCATATTTATCTATTCTCTTCTCTTTCTCTTTCTTTGTTACCAGGAGAAAATTTAAATCTTCCCCTTCTTTTTCTGCACATCTCTTTCTCTATTTCTCTGTTACAAAAATGGAGCAACGACAGTGAGAGGTGCAGCGGTCGGCGGAAGATGGAGGCTTGTGGGATGCTATGGTGAGAGGAGATCGCACCGGTACGTGTTAAAAGTGGTGGTAGCGATGACAGTCGGAACAATGGCAGTGAGAGGTGCGGCAGCCGGCGGAAGATGGAGGCGTGTGGACGTCTTGTGGTGGTCACCAAAGGAGGGAGTAAGCAATGAGAAATAGTCCCGGGATAAATAGAGGTGGGGTGGGTGTTGGGTTTATTTAGTCCCATGATCATGGGACTAAATTTTTTTCTGGGATTTGTAATCCCTTGTCCAAAACGATGCCAAACACCGGATTGAGACTAAAATTGTCCAATCCTAGTCCAATCCGGTGTGCTAAACATGCCCTAAAAGACAAATAGCAATATCACTCAATGTCCTACCTACTACAAAATATGGACAAGGTGTTTCATCATGAAAATCAGCCATCCAAGACTCCAAGATGAAAGCATAAAATCAACTTCTGCAGTACTACAACTCATTCGAAATCAAAAACCAAAAGATATGTAAATCATACAGATTTTATCAAACACTGAGTTCGCAAAGATCATCAATATTCTCTAAGAACGCCATACCCTCTACAGAACACCTTTCGATAACATTTCCTCTGTCATCACTAATCTCAATATGAACTTCCGCTATGCAATGCTGCCAACATGTGGGAAGAAATTTGCAACAAGAAGAAACTGGCTTCTTATATGATAGCTGAAATACAAATGAACTGCAATAAAGCTTACATTTTATGTAAACACGAAAGACAACGTACAGTACTTGGAAAAGACAAAGGATATCTACATTATATAAAGTACCTCAAAAGAAAACCGGTGCCAATGAGAACGATGGTTACGATAATATTTTATAGATATGCTTCTTGTATGAGGTGCAATCCAAAGCAAGCTATCCATAACTTTTGCAATTGGAAAAGGTACGGATGAGTATTTATATATAATAAAGTTCAAATGCTTGCCACTGGATAATGGGCAAGGTAGAATTTGCCTCAATTCTTCTGGAATGATGAGAACCTTCATAAAAGAAATTAAAAATATAAAGTTAGAACTTTAATATGTTTAGTAAAAAAAATCATTAATAAAGAGAGAAAATCTCAAACAAAACTAGTTAGCAAGCACAAATATACCTCATCACCACGAACATGCAGGTCAAATATTTCTGAAAAATGATTGAGCTGTGCAAGAACTTCAATATCTTTCATACCATTGTGATGGAGTGACAAGAAGCTTCCCATACAAGAAAACATTAATATGCAACAAAGCCAAAGTATTTGAAGAGACAGATAACATATAACCCACGTATGAAAAAACATTTAGATTAGGAGTGTCAATCTGGAGTTTAACCACCTCTGGACACTTCTTGATCTTCAATTTCATAAGACTTGAACTTGAAATCTTAATACTCTCCAACTCGTGACAATAACCTAACTTCAAGCTCTCAAGGACTGGAAGTTCAGAAATCGTCTTACAAAGCCAGTCATCCTTTATGGAAGCTAACTCTAAACTTATCTTCCTAAAATTCATACAATGGTATACACTGATCTTAAATGGTATAATTGACATTAGAATTTTTAAATACACTGCTTTCAGATCCCAATTTTTAACTAACTTGATTTTGTTGAGTCTATATAGACCAAACAACTTTACAGTTCCCAAACCTTCACAACTACTACAAATCATCTCCTCAATCAAAGGACAACCAGAAAAAAGATTACTAATCACATGATCCTTGCAATCAACCTCAAACAAATGCAATTTTCTGAAATAAGGTAACTTAACATTGCTTTCTGTTGGTAACTAGATTGCAAATAGATTCATTTTTTTTAAAAAAACAATTGTGGATTCTTATTTCTTATTAAAGCTTCCCTTCCATCCTTTTGATATTTTACTTACTCTTATTTTTACAATCATCTTTATATATATATATATATGGGGTCTAAAATCAGCATTTCTATTCTACAAAAATTGTCATATGGTCTTAAGGTATACACTGCTTCATCCATTATATATATATATATATATATATATATATATGGGGTCTAAAATCAGCATTTCTATTATATATATATATATATAATGGATGCAGCATTTCTATTATATATATATATATATATATATATAATGGAGAGATAGACGTGCATCTCCCTGCAACCTTTTAAACGTTTTGCTTCTAATTAATAATAATAGATTGTTTCACAATTTTTTTTAGATTTAATTGATCATTTATATTTTTATTTGGTGCTTTCTCGTAATATTTTGTGTGTTTGGGTTGTAGGAAAAGCATTAACAGAATTTTTACCTATCTTGGATTGGGAGGTGTTGGAAAGAAAACAAGGTAATAGATTTAAATTAGATGTTTTAATATTATGGTAACAGTATTTATATATAAATTTGATTATTTATGTTGTTAAGATTATTGACGCCATCTCTGACTGCTCTATTTCTACATGCAAATGTAGTCCCAAATTCTTATCAATTTGTACGCATCTCTCGGGTAAAACCGTGTTTTTAACCCTTAAATCAAGTTATGCAGGTCAAAGTTTGGTTTGGAACTTAATGGTGTTGGATGGAGTTGAAGTGGAGCAGAAAAAACTCAAAATTACAAAATAGATGCAAAAGCGACCTCAAGGTGACCTCGTCAAGGTCACCCCAAGGTCGTTATTCTCTCGGCTCAAGAAGCTCTCCACCAGATGCAAAAGCGACCTCAAGGTGACCTCGTCAAGGTCACCCCAAGGTCGCTATTCTGTCAGCTCAACAAAAGCGACCTCAAGGTGACCTCCAGGTCACTTCAGCAAAAGTTGCCCCAAAGCTCCTCCTTTCAGACAGAGAGCAAAGCGACCTTAGGGTGACCTTACCCAGGTCGCCCCAAAGTCGCCCCTTTACCCAGAAAAAGTATAAAATCAAGAAAATGACCTTTTTGCCCCTGCCCTAATTCACTCTTCTATATATTCTTTTGCCATTTTCAGACGTAACCACCACTCCCTACCCAAAAATACTCTCTTGAAACCTCACATTTTCATCTTCCTCACACACAACCCACACATCTTCCAAGAAAACTACCAAGACACCATCTTTCCCTACAATCCAAAGCATTCATCACTTTCATACACCAAATCCATCATCATCTCACACTTTTGGGAAAAATGGGGGTTGAAGACAATAAGAAGGAGAAGAAGAATCAAGACAAGGAGGAAGCTCTTCATTTAGTTTTCTCTAAACTCTTTCTCCTTTACTTTTTGTTGTAGAGCCATGTATTTACTATCGTATATGTTTTGGATGGCTCTCATGTGTAAAATGAACTAACTTTCCCTTGCTAAGACTTGATGAAACTAAACCCTTGATTTTATCTATAAAGACTACTCATTTATTCATTTATGCCTTATGTTATGTATGGATGTTTTTGAATACTTAATGCTTTCACTAGATTGATCACCTTGTGAATGATTTTTGGTGGTGTGTTATGGACCGAGGGGTGATGCACACCACATGTTTGATAAAATGTCCACTATATATGTCTAGTAAGGTAGAGATACACGAGGCTAGAGTATAAGATCCTTGTATGTGTGCCAAAGCTACTAATGAATTCATGCATGTATTCTAGGGTTATCCAGAGATAGGCTTTGGGTGTGCTTGGGTATTATTTCTATTACTCGAGGGAGAATATAGGTTATTGTTGGGTACACGGGTCTACAATACACAAGTGCACTAATTGGGAAATTGAGTGAGTCTAGAACTTCATTAGTTAGAGGGTGAGGTGGATTCTTTGTCTTAGCATTTCTTATCATATAATTACATTCAAGTTCATCTTTTACTTTGTAGTTGCTTGATAGCTTAATTTAGAGTAATTGTAGTTTCAAGACAATATCTCCTTTTTAATCATTGTTCAAATAGTAATTGAATCAATCAATTTCGGTAATCAACTCATCAATCTTCGTGGGAACGAACTTTACTTATTATTGTACTATACTTCGGCCTCGTACACTTGCGAACGCCCACTTGGAGCGACTCAATCTCCCTTTTTATAATTTGAGATCATACAGTATATAGCTTTCAACAAGTTCATGTATGATCGAGTATATACATATCTCATTGGCTTGCTTCTCATCTTCACAAACTCCAACTTGCTTTTTAAAAAACAGCCTGTAAAAAAACAGATCTTCACGGCTTCCATCCCTCCATCATTTTCCTAATGGCTTCCAATGCTTCTGCAGTACGGTCAGGTCGGCTGAATAACTTGTGCTTTAATTTGGAGGCTTTTCAAATGTTCTCTATCACCTTGTTTCGAGGATCACTCTTCACCACAAGCTTTGCAAGCCGATTCGTAATGTCAATTTCATTCTTTGAAGGTATTTACTTATGGAAGTTAGCTGGTCTTTGTTCTCTGTATGGTTTTACTCCGACTTCACGACATATAGCAAAAGGAATGCATATAGCAGCTTATATTTTGCATGAGGACCGATAGAGTATAGACTGCCATTTTGACTACTAAAGTTTCAACTATTTTCGACATATATATCTTAAAACAAGGGCAACTGATTCTAAGACACTGAGCTGATTTAATAATATGAGCATTCTATTTCGAAAACCGCTAGTTGGTGAGACCATTACTTACTGAGATATAGATTATTGATTCACATATTCAGTATAGTAGTTTCAAGCATTCACAAAATGCAAGAGTTGTGATATATATATTCACAAAGACAGATAAAACTACTAATTGGTGTCTTCTTTGTGTTGTGCTGATTGACAGTAATGCTATGAGATCATCAGATCAGATTGGTGGTTGGGATATTGGGCATATGTCTGATTTCTGTTAAGAATCAATACTACAGGTAGACCACTGTCAATTGTTTGGTATGCATATCTTTACTTCAGCAAAACTGCAGCGACACTCGATCTTGAGCTACACATTTGGCCTACATCTCTGCAACCACAGGTGATCATAGGAAGAGTACAATTCCAACTCATAGCCTTAATTCAAGTCACACATGATCAGATGCTCAGCTGTACAACTGCTCAAGGATTGGAAATCTACAACCGTTGATGAATTATAATCATGATCAAAGATCATGATTAGAGTGATAGATTAGTGAGCTAGAGTTATGTAGAATAATAAAATTCTTCAGAGCTTGAGCTCATCTTAGCAGCCATAATGGCTTATATATGTTCTTGATTTCTCTCCGTCACACTCGAAACAAACCTTATATTTGAGAGTAAACAAGCGAGCATGAGGGAAGTCAACTGAAAGCCATTCACCTGGCCAAAATGTTCCTAGCTTCCCAGCTTCCTGATCAATCTTCTCAACCAAGCCAGATTTAGTTGAGGACTTGTCCTCAGAAATGCGCCAAGTCTTATAAGGCCCACCACGCAGGCCATGGACAAAGACGATATCCACTTGGGGTGCCTCTGATTGAGAGCGGTTCTGTGATGCGTCAACAGAACTAGACAAGCCACCATCATCCGAAGCTCTAGTTTCAGGTGTACCCTCACCGTCTATATAATCAGCCTCACCCAGAGAAGATTTATCCATCTGAACAATGTCTCTGTCTTTATTTTCAGGACACTTCCAGTGAGGCAACTCAGGGTTAATTAAAAATATCATGTCACCATAACGGGGACAAATTCTCTTTTTGTTTGCAGTACCAGTGTCAGGAACATCATCGTTTGCAGAGTCTCCGTCAGTGTGGTGATTGCAAAATACATTTAACAGTGTTGCCCTAGCATGACTTTGTATCTTAAGGTCACTACAGCCTTGGATCTTCCCATTAGCGCAATCATCAAGCCATTTACACCAAATTTCATCTGCTACAATGTCCTTCTGGACTTCAGGAATGAGTGAAAGGGCAGTTAGGAGCCTAGCCACATGCTTCCGAATATGAGCAGTCGGTGGAACTCGGACACTAGACAGATTATTTGTATCTGAAACAGATGATTCATCAGGAACATTTGAAACCCTCTTTTGTGCCTCTAGGGCTCTTGAAGCGTCATAAGCTACCATAGCAGCAAGCTTCTCATAATCATCATGTAATAAAAGGCGTCTTAGCAAACACAAGATCCCATAATTAGCTATTTTGTGTTGACATGCAGAATCTCCGGAACAAACTTCTGTCAGCGCTTTGATCCCCTTAAGTGTTGCTAGTGCAGAATCCGTGGCATCAAATTTAGACACACTATCTTTCTTTAGGTTTTTAAATGGTCCTGCAAAAGGTTCCAGAGAAAGAAGATCTGCCAGTGGGAAGGTTTCAACAGAATCAGCGGGCTTTTCCGATTGATTTCCTGCCAAATTAACAACCTCACCTGCCAATTGATTAGAAGTCTGTATAGCAATAAGGATGTTTGACTGATCGATCTGAGTCTGCAAAAGACAAGCAACAACTTTAATCAATGATGGTGAAATCATAGATAAGCAACATTTCATTGACAGCTCCAAGAAAGACTAGATTTGAATTTATAAACCAGTTTAAATTTTCAACATGTACCATCATTTAATACTCAACTAACAAAAATCATCTCCATACCTTAACTTTGTCACTTTCAGGCTGTGAGCCACCTTTAACAGAATTCGTCTTGCCAGAACCTAGAACTTTGGTGAGCAGAAGATGGTCCATACTCTTCAAGAATGCATGAAAGGATTTTGGTGGATGAGGACCGGATAGTGTCAGAGTAAGATTTTTCAATGACCCAATGGAGCAATATGCCAGACCACTTCTGACTTTCTTCAAGAGATAACTGCAAATCCCCAGTAGAAAGCAATTCTAAAGCCTTTGCCAATGCTTCTTGCACATCCTTATGCTTTGTTATTCTCTTAGCACTATCTCTCATCAGCTGAAGACCTTTTTCCATCACTAGCTTTTGCGCCCCAGGGCTTCTCTCTATAGATTTCAAAAAAGCTGATAAAGCCACCTGAGCCAAAGGAATGTCTTCATTTTTACTTGCATGAGAAACAGTTGAAAGAAGTCTGGAACTCCAATCTGAAACAGAATCACTTAAGGGCAGATTACGATCCTCCAACAGCAACCGAGCTACCAAACTCCCATGCCATTTCACAGATCTTTCAGGCGCTGTTAAAGCAGTCATAACAGCATTCCCATCTTGATCTAATTCCTGAATATGAGATCTGTTGGCCCCTGATGCCATTGCCCAGTTCGCTAATGCCCATGCAGCAAAAGGCACAGCAACATGTTGACAATGCAAGTCATCCCACAAACCAGGAACAACAGCAGAAGACAAATTGGCTTGTGCTATAGAACTATTACGTTTACTTAGCAAGGAAAGGGTTTTAGGGGTTTGCCTCACTGATTCTACCTCAATATCATCAGAATTAGTATTCATAATTCCAGTGGTTCTTGAGAGCCCTAAAACAGTCGTACCTTCGAGAATTTTAATCCCTATCCCTCTCATTCCTCTTACACCATCCTCATCATCGTCATTTTTTTGTGGCTCATCAAAATGCATGCCACCTTCCTCAATAACTTCAATGGCTGCTGCAATATCCCTTGTCTCAGCATTTCCTGGAAGTGATGGCTTGAAAGATACTTTTTCTAAACTATCGCAGTTGGATGTGACAACATCCATGATGGCAGCCACAAGCATGCTCCTACCTTTCAAAGAATCAGAAAGATCGAATGAACTACCTCTTGAATGCTGCTCCCACAGAAAAGCTATATATCAATGGTAAAACACAACTCAGAAGCATCAACGGGATCACTATTAAAGCATTCACGTAACCACGTCCATGACGTCAAAAGTAATTGATCCATAAGGAAATGCATATAGAAGGCACTTTCACATAAATCATGACATTTTTGTTTAAGAGACCACACGGATATGGAACCTATTTTATGTACATTATGTGATTTGTTCTTTTAATTTGTTGTTTATGCAGATTGGTGAGCTCGCCGGGCTTACCGTTGGCGCCACCATGCTACTTAATGTCCTGTTTGCGGGGTAATTACTTAATCACTTCTACTCAACAGTAGAATATATCAAACTTTCTTTGAGGTTCGGCTAAATATATCAAACTTTCTTTTAGGTTTGGCTAAAATACATATGTTATGTACATGGATCTATTTATTTTCATTTACGTGTATACTGTACGAGTTTGTTTGGTCATCCGATCTAATAAATTGGTTTTGTTATTAAACACAAATACTTTTATAATAAAAAATAAATTGAAGACGTTAACACCTAATAAAGACTTCTTTATTACAGATGTTATTTCCGATTTTTTACAGGCCAATTTCAGGGGCATCGATGAGCCCAACAAGAACCTTGGGGCCAGCAATTGTGTCAAGCCAACATAAGGGGATATGGATATACATGGTTGCACCTATTCTTGGGGGAGTGTGCGGTGCTTGGGTTTACAATATGGTCAGGTACACAGACAATCCTTTGAGAGAGATCACCAAGAGTGCCTGCTTCTTCAAGGCAACAACTCGTACCTGATTGATAACAATTACACGAAATAGGTTGAGAGGTTGTTTTGTTCTTGATTCTAATTGTTTATTTTTTAATCAATATAAGAATGGTAGTATCCATGAACCCATGTTATTTTTAAAGGAAAGATTTGACACACTTTTGTATCAATTAGATTTTAGGTATTTGAATGGTCCAGATTTAATAGTCATTAATTCACTTTTCTATTTTCTATTAATATTTGTTTTTTCTCTCATCTAAATATTATTATTTCATTTTATTTTCACTCCTCATTTAATTTTTCTCTTTCCGTTGTTTATCCCGGTTTAATTTTTGGAAGTATTATTAGATTAATTCGGGGATTTTATGAGGAGAGAATGATTCGAGCCCTTAACCTCGTGGTATATATGTGGAGGGATCTCGTCTGTTGTCTGTCTCACTGTATTTATATGTATATATATATATATATATATATATATAATATTTCTATTGTCAGTTCATTCTGATATAAAATATATCAGGACGAAAAATGTATACCATTAGATTTACATACTTTGAATCAAAGTGAATGTACTTGTCAAAACTTCTTCATAATCTGTGGTCCACATTATTCGTCCTGATATATTTTATATCAGGACGAACTGACAGTAGAAAGACTAATATATATATATATATATATATATATATATATTGATTTGATCTTCATTGTATTCTAGTTTATTAAAAAAAAAATGTTGAAAACCGAAAACATAAAAAATAAAGAAAAAATAAGGTTTTTAAACGAGTTTTGATTGCCAACTAAATTAACATAACTACCTTAACCACTTTTGGCTTAAATGGGTTGGCATGAGATATATATAATGAGAATGTAGGTGGTTTGGGTACATAGTACTTAAGGATTTAGTGTATAGTGGTTAGAGTGAAAACTATATGATAGATTTTAATCTAAAGGACTGTAAATTTAAAATGTAAGAAAAATTAAAATTAAAGAATTTTTTTTTTTGATAACTATCTATTAACAATACCATAACTGTATTATAGCTAAACCTCGTACATAGATGGATGGTAATTAGTAGTGGACCTAAAACTATAAATCGAATCCGAATAGATAAACCAAACCGATCCAATTGGTTTTGGTTCAATTCCATGTGATGTATTGGATTAGTTAAAAAAAAATTCTATTTTTTGAAAACCGACATTTTTGGTTCAGTTTCTCAAACTGAAAACCAAACCGAAAATCCAATATATACACTTATATATATATATATATATATATATATATATATATATATGTAACGTTTTTATTTGGTTAATTTTAAATAGTGAAAATTGTAAAAAATAACCTAACCATGTAATGGATTATTGTTTCTAACCAAAATCTAATTTTTTATTGTTTGTAACCAATTATCATAATACATTATTGTTTTTAGTCAATAAATTACAAAACTATCCTTTTATTCTCTTTTTCCCTTTAACTTTTTTTTCTCTTCATTACTTATCTCTCTCTATCATTCATCTCTTTCACCCATCTTTTTATCACTCATATTTTTATCAAATCTTAGTTCACAACTAATTTTTATCAAGAAATTAAAGTTATTTTGAAGGGAAATCGTAAAGAAACTAAGATTTGGGAAGAGTTTTTTAAAACTCTCGAGTTTGTGGTTGAATCTCTCCTCAAAACTTCAAGGGTTGTAAATCTTCAATTTGAATAGCATTATTGTATATATTAGATTATATTGTTAATGGGTCTTTGTTATTTTGTTTCAATTTTAAAGTTTTTTTTTGTTGAAAATGGAAGAAACTTCGATTTCAGTTCGAATATATTTTACGCAGTGTGTCATGGTAAAAGTAATACAAGTTGGTTATTTCATATTTAACGTGACACATCGCCTAATATTGTGGAATCATATATTTTTGAAATACATAAGATATTTCATGCACAACATTACATTCATGAGATATTTCATGTCTAATATGACATATATGAGATATTTCATGTCCAACATGATATACATGTGATATTTCATACCTTGCATGAAATACTGCATAAAGGGGATATTTCACACCCAACATGATATATATAGGATATTTCATGCCCAACAGACATACATGAGATATTTCATGCACAACATGATATACTTGGGATATTTCATGCCTTGCATGAAATACTACATAAATGGATATTTCATACCTAACATGACATACATAGGATATTTCATTCCCAACATGACATACATGGGATATTTCACGCACAACATGATATACATGGGATATTTCATGCCTTGCATGAAATACTGCATAAAATGGATATTTTATACCTAATATGACATACATAGGATATTTCATGCCAAACACGACATACATAGGATATTTCATGCATAACATGATATACATAGGATATTTCATGTCTTGCATGAAATACTGCATAAATATGATATTTCATACCCATCATGACATACATAGGTATTTCATGCCCAGCATGACATACATAGGTATTTCATGCCCAGCATGACATACATGGGATATTTCATGCACAACATGATATAAATAGGATATTTTATGCCTTGTACCAGGTTAAATAAAAAAGGGTATTTTAACTTTACAAGTTACACCAGGTTAAAAACAATAATTTAAATTTTTTGGATTAAAAACAATAATCTATTTCTTAATTTGACTACTTTTACAAATATCTCTTTTAAATATTACCAATTATTAGCACCTAAACATGTTTAAGCCCATTAAATAATTAGGGATAATTTCTCACAAAAAGTAAATGGATAAAATCCATTGTCCAGTTCAAAAGAGGTTAAACATATAAAAACATAATTTATAAGAGTGACGATAATAACATCCCTTAAAAATTGTATGTATATCCCTTTCGTAATTACACCCATCAAAATTAAAATAAGGATCTCACTCTATATAGATTTCAATGATCCTAAAAAAAATCAAATCAAAATTCATTTAAATCGATGTGATTTTGTCAACACTCTAGCATATTATTCATTTATTCCTACTGATCATCAAGCTCCACATTCCACCACCATCACCATCACCAACTGTGCCCGAGAATCAAAACAACAGAATCAACAATTTAATTGCTTCAAGTTTAATATTACACATACTTGCTTATCTTTTGAGGAATTGCTTCAAATGCCCAAACCAACAAATTTGGAAAAAAAAAATTTTGGTATAAACAATAAAACACGTTTATATAATGTTATCTATACAAACAATGGCTTACTTATAAAGCAAATGGAAAACCGGTTAATAAATAAACCTCAAGACGGTCTTCTATTAATACTTCTAGGAATAATTTCTACGGCTATTGGGTCTGCTTTTAGAAGCCATATTTGCACATTATTAAATAGATGAGACAAAAAAAACAAGCATTTAGATTTATTGTATTAATAATTAACCTATATAGATTATGAGCTTAGATAATTATTAATTGAATTCTTAGCCTTAGATTGAGAATTAAACAGATTTAATTATGGATTGGGATGGGTTGTCATGTGAAGTGACAAGATGACGAGTTCAAATCGGAGATTGCTAAAGTTAAAGCTGTTGATTGATTATGCAATTGAACCGATGATGGAAAACAAAATCGCTTTGGATTCCTTGAAATACAAGTTAACAAAATAAATCACCAAAAAATAAATTTCCAATATAACCCTAAATGTCCATTAACAAAATTCTGTAATGTTAATAACAACACAAATAATCAACACAAACAACACAAATATCGAGAATTTTTTATGCCTTTTTTTATTTTTGTATAATTTTATTCTTATATTGAATGTGCATATTACTATGGCTATGGTATTAAATGTGCATATTCCTAATATTTGTATAAATAAAAAAAATAGAGGGCACAGGTACCACTCTGCATTCACATTTTTGCACCCCTATAATGCATGGTCCACTGTTTCCGGGCCTTTAGCACAGAACGGGCATAAAGCTGAATCAATGATCCCCTTCCACCAAGGATGAGGAACAGAAGAACAAGAAGCCTCATAACTCCTCATAGCTGAGATAGCTACTATATATGCACTTTTCACTGTGAAGCATCCCTTCCTGTCAAAGTGGCACAACACAGAATCCCTTTTCGGATGAACACTTAGGGGGATACTAAGAATTAATTCAGCCTCCTCTGGTAAGAAATATCTTTTTTATCAAAGGTTCATTCCATTTCCCAGGACTGTCAATTAAATCTGAGACTGAGAATCTATCTGGTAGCCACCTAGGTGAACAGACCTTAAAAGTGGATGGCTTGGGTACCTATTGGTCTTCATAAACTGAAACCCCATTTCCATCCCCAATTCTCCACCTCACCCCTTTACTTAAGACATCCCTCCCCCACATGATACTCCTCCACATCCAGGATGGTTGTCTACCCAAATAACATTTAAGAAAGGATGAATTGAGAAAGTATCTTGCTTTAAGAACACGAGCCGTTAGAGATGTTGGGTTACATAATATTCTCCAGCCTTGCTTGGCTAACAAAGCCTGGTTAAAAGCATCTAAATTGCGGAAGCCCATACCTCATGTGTCTTTTGGCTGACACATTTTCCTCCACGCCATTCAGTGAGCCTTTTTCCTATTGTCATGCATTCCCCACCAAAAGTCAGCAAAAAGTTTATACAAATCTATCACCACGGAAACTGGCAAGCGGAAGCAACTCATGGTATATATAGGGACTGCCTGGGCTACCGCTTTAACCAAAATCTCCTTACCACCCACAGAGAACAGTTTTTGTTTCCATCCCTGCAGTTTTCTCCATACCTTTTCCTTTAAATCCCCAAAAGCATTCCTTTTATTTCTACCAATGGTAGATGGCATCCCTAAATAAGATTGGTGACAAGCCACCACCTCAATATCAAACAGGTTTTTTATATAGATGATGTTATCCGCTGACGTATTCGGACTAAAGGATATTGCAGATTTTTTGAAATTAATGGATTGCCTAGACGCAAGCTCATATTTTCTTAAAATGTCATCTAGATAATCATAGTCAGCCTTGGTTGCACGAACAAAGATGAGACTGTCATCAGCGAACAGTAGGTGAGAAATGGAAGGTGCATTTCTGGCCATCTTAATTCCTTGAATTCTACCCTTCATTTCAGCATGGGTAATCATCGCCGAAAGACCTTCTGCACACAAAAGAAACAAATAAGGTGAAAGAGGGCAACCTTGCCTCAATCCCCTAGATGGCACAACCCTGCCCCTTAATTCCCTATTAATCAGAAAAGAATAAGAGGCGGAGGTACGGCATTTCATTATCAATTCAATCCACATATCCTCAAAGCCCATTTTTTTCATAATTCTTCTCAAGTATACCCTCTCAACTCTATCGTAGGCCTTGTTGATATCGAGTTTAAGAGCAACCCGACCAACAGATCCCTTCCTTCTACTCTTTAAAGAGTGGATGCATTCGTAGCCCACAATCACATTATCGGTGATTAACCTCCCAGGCACAAATGCACCCTGCTTAGGAGAAATCACCTCCTCAAGAATCCCTTTCAGTCTTATTAGCTAGGACCTTGGCCACCAATTTAAACACAACATTGCATAGGCTATTAGGTCAGACTGGTAGCTTGACCTTAGGGATTAAGACCACAATCGCTTCTCCTAAAGAGTCAAGTGGGGCATTATCGTTAAGCACTGCTAAGACTGCCTTGGTTACCCCAGCACCAACAACATCCCATAACTTTTGGAAAAATAAGACAGGAAGACCATCTGGTCCCAGAGCCTTAAGCGGGTCCATTTGGTTGAGGGCTACTAACACCTCATCCCTTCTAAAAGCTGCCACCAAATTTCTATTCATCTCTTTTGTAATTTTAGTCCCCATCGAACTGACAACGTCTTCAATACAACTCTCTGAGGGGGATGTGGAAGTGAATAACTCCTTATAGAAACTAGAGACAACATTCTCAATATCTTATATCTTCTCTCTCCACTGCCCCAATCCATCCATCAAACCTAGGATTTTATTTCTCCTCTTCCTCTGAGTGGCTTTAGAGTGGAAATACCTAGTATTTTATCTCCTGTTTTAAGCCATAGAGCTCTAGATCTCTGCCTCCAGATGAGTTCCTCTTTCTCCAACAGTTTTTCTATCTTGTCCTCCACCTTAAGAAGCCTACCTGCCAGGAGACCGTTATCCCCACTTTCATATAAAGCTTGTAACTCCATTCTTAATTCATTGAGTTCCTTTGCACTTTCTCTTCTTTTTCTTTTATTCCACTCACCAAGCTGATTAGATAGTTCTGTTACATTAGAGTGCAGATTCGCAATAATCCCCAACTCTAACTTACTCGTCCACGCATTTTCCACTATTGACCTACACTCAGCTTCGTCAGCCCAGGCATGTTCGAAATGAAATCTACTTCCACCTACTCTTTTTCTACTATTAAAAAGACCCTTTTTGTATATTTTGTCTATAACAATAGCCTTGTGATTTGAACCCACCCAATCTTTGTGAAGCACAATCGCTTCAGGAAAAGTCATTCTCCATTCCATACTACAAAACTCTATCAGGCCTTTCCTGAATCAAATCCCCCTTGAACCCTCTATTACACCATTTATATTTGTTTCCTACATACCCCATATCCATCAAAGAGCAATCATCTACTGCTTCCCTAAATGAAGATATGGCAATGTTACTCCTAGTCACCCCTCATTGCTTCTCGTCCAGATGAAAGATTTCATTAAAGTCACCTAGAACAATCTATGGCAAGTTACCCATTCTCCCTAGTCTACGTAGGAGAGACCACGAGTTTGTTCTAGGGGAGAGAATGGGTTCCCTATAAAAGCCGGTGAACCGCCAAACCAAACCATCATTATCCTTTACAACAGCATTGATGTGTCCTTTAGTAAAAGATTGCACCGAAACTTCAATGTCTTTTTTCCATAACAAAATCAAACCTCCACCCTGACCAATTCTATCCACCGCAAAACCATCGTCAAAACCCAAACTATATCTTATTCTATCTAGTTTACACTGTAGCAGCCGAGTTTCAGCAAGAAATACAATTTTTGGGTTTTCCTGGAGCACGAGAGCTCGCAGGGCTCGGAATGTTCGAGGGTTCCCTAACCCCCGAACATTCCAACTTAGGATTTTCATGGCTGTCGGCGCTGCTATGCTGGGAACCAGCCACCGCCGATATATCATGGGTAGGTGAGCAGCACCTTATCTTTTTCCTTTAAGAGCACTCTTCTACATCCATATCACTATCTCTCTTGCCCAAGTTCTGGATACCATCACTCCCAGGTTCATATTTTTCTCTCGCTAGTCGCTTCCACCTTTTTTGATTCATTGTTTTTCCCCCTCTATCCTCCACACCCATTGCCCTCTCGTGACTTGAGGCAAGCTCATCTAACAGAGGATTGCTGGCAGCTTCATCTATTTCTACCATTTTTAAGTTTTGTGTATCACTATCTATAACCATCTCCTTATATGGTATCATTCCATCTTGCAGTAATTCTATTTTGTTTGTGTCATTCTGCCCTGATACTGTTTTGTTGGGTTCTATAACATTTCCACTCTGAGCTACAGTTATTGAATTCGTATCTTCCCATTCCCTTAATAGAGCTCTGTTTTCTTTCCCCACTTCCCCATATCTGACTCCCTTTAAATTCGGACTATCCACATCCTCAATCCTTATTATAGAACCATCATTATAATCTTAGGCCTAGATCCCCCCAATCTCTCCTTTCTCTGATTTTGACCTAGATTATCACCATACCCACCCTCTCGAGACCCATCAGGGCTATTTTTGCGCCCCTATGTACCTCTATTTTGAGCCAAACTCGTAGCCCTCATCCATGGCCCGTACTTGAAACTAGAATTGTCGGTAATATCCTTAGTATTTGTAGGACAATCCCTTACCAAGTGTCTATCGTCCCATAATAATAGCAAAAATTAGGAAGACGTTCGTAGCAAATCATTATTTCCTTCACCTTATCATCTTCCCCAAAAGCCACTCTCAGCCCTCTCTTGAGTGGATTCATGACATCAATGAGAACCTTAATCCGAATAAACTTGCCCACACTATCCCCAGATTCTCTAGCATCAATCTCCTTGACTTGACCAACCAGCCCCCCTAAATGTAGACCAACCTCTCTATTTAAGCAAGCTAGAGGCAAGTTATGCAGTTGAATCCAAAAGGGAACGTACCGAAACTGAAGCTCTGAGATTTTGTCCGATCCGGCTGCTTCTCGGAGCACGAGTAATTGGTTATCAAAAAGCCATGGTCCACCTTCTTGAACCCTCTTTTTGTCCCAGTAATCTTTAAACCGAAATTTAAAGACATTAATCCCCATCGATTCCACCTCCACTTCTTTCTTTGTTTGCCATATTGTAGTAATAGTTGCTCTGAATGCTTCGCGATTATTTTCCCAAACAAGCTCAGCAAGAGACTCTACTCTCCCCTCTCTTGAAGATTACCTCTAATTCTCTCAACGGGTCCAGCTTCTTCATCCAGCGATAACTGCTCACACTTTCTCGAAATATCGTTAAACTCCATCAAATAAGTCTTTAGCAGTGCATTTCAGCTTCTTAATCCACTAGTTGCTTGTTAGTCGAAGGATTAGAGAAGAAAAGAAAATCATCATCCAAAGAAGGATGGTGTCGTTGTTGACAAATTGGCTCAATTCCACCTACCACATCCTTCAACTACCACCCACCAACTCCTTGAAATGTATATTGTTGACAATGAGGAAAAAACCAAACCACCATGTTGAAAATGGGGGAGGGTTGTCTCTGCCTTTCCCCTATAAAAAAGACCCTCAGCAAGGCAATAATATAAGAGAAAACAAGAAACAGAAAAGCAAAGCTTCTACAGAGAGTTCTTGAGAGAGTTGAGAGAAATTCTGTTTTGTATTTGTATAATTTCTCAATAATATCAGTTTGCTGTCTCCCGTGGACGTAGGCAATTTGCCGAACCACGTGAATATTTGTGTTTGTGTGTTGTGTGCAATTTTCTGTTTAATTTCTGGTCATTTCCGTAACAGTCGTCTCACGTACCAGGCCGTGGGACCAGCTCCTACCACCTACTTTCTAGAGTTTTCAAGAGAAAACCAAGAGAGAGAGAGAGAGGAGAATTTTTACCATGCGTGCGGCCAAATTTATCACCACTGCTTCGTTCGTGTGGAACTACCGAAACCAAACTCTATTTGGTGACAAAGCTAGAAACGGGAGAGAGTCTTGGGCGAAGGCTGGTTGGTTTTTGTCAGGTGTGAAGGTTGACGAATCTCAGGCCAAAGTTCCTACTAAACCTTCACCTGAAATTAAGAGTTGGAGTCCTCCAACTATTGGTACCTTTAAAATTAATGTGGATGCGGCAATGGATTGGGGAAAGGGTAGGTTTGGTGCAGGGATTGTTATCAAAGATAGTAAGGGAAGAATACTGAAGGTTGCTGCATTGATCTTTAATGGTAGGGTTTCAATTGACATTGCAGAAGCTAAGGCAATCTATGAGGGCTTGTTGCTAGCAGAGGAGTCAGGTTTGCACCCTTTGGTTGTTGAATCAGATTCTATTAATATTGTGAGGCTGTGTAGAGGTGAGATTGACAGTAGAGGAGATGTGTTTAATGTGATCAATGATATCCAGATTCTTTTGTCTAGGGATAACAGAACTTCGATTTCTTATATATCCCGCATCTGCAACAGGGTGGCTCATGAAGTTGCACGAAAGGCTATTAATTTAGAAAAGTCAGTGTATATGATTGCTCCTTTTCTTTCTTGGCTACAGAAGTTGGCCTTATCGGATGTAGTTGTTTTTTTTCCTTTGTTGGAATGATATTTTAGCTTTCTTAAAAAAAAAAAGTTAAAGTATTTCTACTTAATTATTAAATACTCTATCCTTTATATGAATAAAAAAACACAAATTGTACTCCACCTTATCCCTAATTCTCTACAATATTTGCGTTGTCACATCATGATTTCTTATCAATGCATCTGGAAGACTGCAACTCAATGCTCAATCAATGGGTTTGTGACATCTTTTCGATCTCAATCCATATCAAAGTTTCAAACTTAATTACTTAGTTATGTTCTAATTATATTCAACTGGCCTACAAATTTAACCCAACCAAGCCAATTCTATTATAATCAGATTATTTGATTTTGTAGTCATTGCATTAATTCTTAACATCCAATCACAATTCATACACAACCCAATATTTCAATGACATCCTTTCACGTCTGAAAAAACAATTTTGTTGGAATCTTCCGACTGTGGTTCCACCGCCACCGCCACCGTCACCGTCAAGGTTTAAACCTTGTTATATAAATAATTATTCTAAAGTATGGGGTGTCTGAACAGCTCTTTCTCTAGTTGATTGTGAGAGTTGTAGTCCAGTTGTAACATCTTCCGGATAGTGGGGGTAGTATTTCAGGTTGTGCTTGTACAGTTTAATCTCGCTAGGTCCGATTGTAATTGTAATTGTAATTTAAAAAAAAAAAAACAATTTTGTAAAACAAACTTTGAAAACAAATAATTCCAAAAGATGTCTCTCTCACATATAAAATGATATCATAAATATAGAGTAATACATGGAGAAGAGGGCTTGTACCACAGCAACCTGTTACATACTTACATAGGCATGATTTTCTACAGAGCCAGTCAAGGTTTCTTGCTTTACATTTGTGACCAAGTACCATTTTTTTTTATGAATGTTAGGTTTATGATTGGATTCTAAAAATTAATGTAATGACTATACATAGCAGGATTGCAAATGGTAACCCTCCTTCTTGTACCGGCCTTCTCAAACTTTATTTCTCTTTTAGAGGTGGATTGTTAATGTTGATGTTATTCTTATCAAACAAATTAATCACATAACACAAAATCAGCTACATCCAAACTCCATGATCAATTAATCATAATCCTCCCAGGCTCCAACATAAATTCCCTCTATTTTTTTATGTCATAATTCCAAAAATAAATATGTCAAACAAAAAGAAAAACAAGTCCAAGATTATTGCAAATAAAATGTCTAGAGAGAGATAGTACTAGCAGTGTAACTTGATTGGTATCAAATTTTTTAAAAAACAAATATGCATGAGGCAAAGATATTCTTAGTAAATTTTCAGAAAGAAATTTAATTGATTACTATGACAGAGAGAAAAATGAGTAAAGAAATTAAGATTTTTTTTTTTCAAACGGAAATATTTTGATTTAAAAAAAAAATTAATTCTCACATTATGATTTTCTCTATGGTTATACACTTATACTTATACGTACGGCATCGTGATTATCACCTTTATACAATGAAATTTTCAGATTCTCTTTTCAAAACTATTTTCTTATCATACTTTATTTTATGTGTTCTTACTTTGTTTTATATAAGTTGCTAGTATCGATCCTAATCTCATGAAACATTCGTATTCCTCCTTTTCCTTTTCTCAACTTCCAAAAGAATGAGTAGTCTTGGTCTATATGTGACATCATTTTGCATGTGATGTGAAAGAGACAACACCATACTCGGAAATTCCTTGGTTTTTCAGCTTGAGGTGTTAGCTTTCTCCTCCGTTAGGGAGTGCATGTGGCTGACCTCCAGCTTTTTTGCTGACTGTTTTCTGTGTAACTGTTATTCTTAGAACTATTCTCGGAAACCAATAAGAATAGTTCTATATAAAAAAAACTGTTTTCTATGTAACTGTTGTTCTAATAACTATTCTTAGAATAGTGAATAGTTCTATATCAAAAATAATAATAATAATAAGAATAGTTCTCGGAAACCAACTCAACTACCAACATATATCTCTAATAACTATTTTCTTTAATGTGCTTTTGTCAATAGTTAGGGTTCTTTTTAATTGATCTATAATAATAATTCGGAGTTATTACGGAAGAGAATAGATATTTGAACCCATGACTTCTTGGTGTAGGTATGAGGGACTTTACCTCTGGATCATCCTCCTTTTATCTTGTCAATGATTGGTTGTTAGATATAATATAATGTTTTTTTATAAATAATAAATACAATGTTATGGAATTTCTTTTTTAAACTAAAAATCCGAAACCTTCAAATATAATGTTATGGATTAAAGTACTTGTAATGTTTTATTTTGATGGAGAACAAAGCTAAATGGAAAATTTAATATCATGTCAGGCGCCATCTTCCTTCATTTCATTGTTCCAACTTCCAATATGATTTGAAAATTATTTTTCTCTTAGTTTTTATTTATTTATCCCTGCGTATTTTTTTTTTCATCATGCACAAACACGTGTAGAAAAATTTACGACTTTTAATGTAAATTGGCAGTTAAAAGAATGAATTATTTGCTTATGGTATTATTGAATTTACATTCACTTTTTAATTAATACCTTGCATATCTATCTTAGAAATAAGAAATCTTTTTGAAAATCAAATAATCAATGCAAATAAATAAATTGAAAAGTATTGCTTGAGTGGGCAGTTCCCAACGAAAGAACTCGTTTATTGCACTGACACTGCTACTTTTATTGTTTTTGTCATAGAGATTTTTAACATTGACAAGCAAGCTAAGCTCTTTGAAAAGATTGATGGGAACCAAAGGTCTCTGAAAACCTTTATTCAAAGGACACTACACCTGTACCAGTGTTCTCTCTCTATCTCTCTTTATTGGTTGATTGATGGATCACACACTATGACATATTGACATGAAATGAAAAAGTGTTTTTGTTTATCAATTAAATTATAGATTGAGTAGGATAAGAAAACTTGCTTTAACACACTGCTCAACATGATTTAAGGCTTTGATTATTGGTATGATATTTAGGTGTGCGTCATGAATCAGCAACATGAATAGAAACTTAGACCAACTCTAACCCTATTCCATTCTCCATGTCATCTCCAATTTGACAAAGAAAACTCATTCAACATAGTGCCAATCTCCCCGTCATCTCTTTGCTGATGAACAGAGTCATGCAGTATATATTGTATGATACTGTTTATTGACGCAAAAAATATCTTCTGTTTTTTTTACAACCCTTAGCTTTTATATAATCACAGTTTAATCCTTTTTGTTAAAATCTATTTTGATTATATCCTTTTATTTAAAGGTTTTGTTTAATCACAATTTTACCCTAATCAATTAAATTTATTCCAATTTGATCCTTTTTATTATTTAATGATTTTGATGTGATTTAATTATTATTGTTATTAACATTGATAATTAACTAAAATGAAGTGTATAATTGAAAAAGTGAAATGCAATTTTTTTAAAATAAATCACTTCATTCAAAACAACGGAAATTAAAGCAAAATACATTAATTAATAAATACATTAAAAACGAAATATAAAGTTCATAGTGATAAAATAAATTATCACTAATTGGAATATACTAAAATGAAAGAAAAATACAACATAAATTACAACTCAATTGTTTAGTAGTCTAGAAGACCATTTCCAGGTCCTTAAAGATTATTGAAAAAATCACCAAAATACCCAAATGTATTTTGGGATCCCTGGTCTTGTTGCCGTGCATGTTTTGCCATAATTTTTAATTGTTGTTGTTTCACAAACTCGCGCTTCATTGGGTCAACTATGGTATTCAAATCCATCATCACAATTTTGGTTTCCCGCAACTCCAATTTTCTCTCCAAAATATCGTTAGTTCTTTGTCTCTCCCCAGCGTTTTGCTTACAAACTTCCATGATTTGTTGTTGTCCTTCTTTCAAAGTGCCACAAATGGTTGAATTTTATTACTCAGTCCTCCTTTTAAATTTTGCTTTCTTCACCCAATGGGCCGTTGAGATGAACTACCCCCACCATCATTACTAGTTATATTCGGAGAAAATGAAGATAGTCCAATTGTGCTTTGACCGTTAAACTTGAAAATGAAGAGTCTACTTTACCCTTCCATCACACTATTTTTTATGTCCTATTTAATAGTGAATAAATGGGCTTGAAAAGAAAAATTAATAAAAAAATATTTAACTTAAATGGATCTCCACCAACCATCTCAAGATGGACGGTGGAGATTATAAGATAATTTATATTTAAAAAATTACAAAAAGGAAAAAGAATTAAAAAAAAAAAAACAAAAAGGATGGGTGATAGTTTAAGATGGACTGTGGAGATCCAATCTGGACGGCCACCTGAACCAAACCCTCTCTTTCTTCAACAAAGAAACCCTCTTCTCTCTCTATTTATAGATCGAATACATCCCACTCTCTATCTATCGATCAAATCTCTCTCTCTCTCTCTTTTGAATTCGTTTCTCTCTCGCACATGTTCATCATCTCTCTTGCTCTCTCTCTTGAAACCCTTTCTTTCTCGTACCAGTTCATCCTTTTTTTTTTTCCATCGTCTGAAAGAGAGGTTTGAGTGGGATTTCAGTGGCTGTTGGTTTCGCGCTTGGCTGCGGCAGTGGGGTTTGAGTGGCTGATGGTGGTTAGCAACGACTGGGAAGATAGCAAGAGATAGATTCGAATGGGTTTCAGGTTTTGGATTTTGGGTTTTGGGTTTGAGTAGTTAGTAGGTGTTAGACCGATTTGGATTTTGTGTTTGACTGGTGGTGGTGGGTCGTTTTGGTTTCTGGTTGTGGAGGTGGTGGTGGTCAGATTCAAGGTATGAACCGTCTGGTGGTATAGTGTTCCGGTTCAGGTTTGGTGTTGTTGATGATGGGTTTCGTTGTTGCTGATGCTCTAGGATCTGGGTTTGGGTTCGTTGTTTCTGATAATCTGGGTTTGAATTTGGTGTTGGTGTGATGATGGTGAATTGATGATGATAATGGTGGTGGACTGGTGTGGTGGATGTTTGTAGCTGATTATGGAATTCATTAACTGTGATTTGTTTCATTAATTCCTTAATTCATTAGTTCATGTTTTAATTAAGGGTAAAATTGACCTTTCATAGTGTGATAGGAAGGGTAAATTAGACTTTTATTTTCATTTTTAAAGGTCAAAGCACAATAGGATGGAAAAAGTAACAGAAGGGGGAATATGACTAATATTTAATGTTTCAGGGGGTTGACTGACTATTACTGAAACTAGAGGGACTAATCTTTCTAATATGGTAAACCTCAAGATGGAAATGATAATTTTTTAAAAAAATATTAAAAAAACTTATTAAATAATATATATAGTATAATATGCATAATTTAGCAAAGTTAAATATGTAGTGAAGTTGTTAAGTTACTCAACTTTTTCATTAAAACCTTAGTTCGAAACTTACAAAAAACAATTTTACAAAAAAAAAAAAAAACCCTTATAGGGCCGGCCTGTTAAGAGCCCGGCAGGGTCAGGCCGGGCCGTCCAATTTGCCCGCTTTAATTGTGATGGTATAGAATATGAAAGTGTAAAAGAAGAAGATGAAAGGTGGAGAAGAAAGAAGCAGATTGGATGAGTATTCTACTACTGCCTCAAAAGCTCTACTATATCTACTTAAGAGTTTAAACCTTTACTAGACAAAAGCTCATGGAGATGAGTTTCTCCAAATATAATTTTTTTTATTTAAAAAAAGTTTACTAATCCAACGACTAGAATTTTTTTTTCTTCAAAAACTAAATTTCTAATAAATCTACTATAAATAGACCTTTTACAAATAAAGATTTTTTAAAAATCCAACCAATCAAGCTCTGAAGAAGAGGATGAAGCAGAATTTTTTATTAATATTATATTTAATTAAGCATATTTTTACTAATATTATATTTAAATAATAAATTGTAAGGGTTTAAGTGACGATATGTTATTAGACCTTTTTTTTTTCATTTATTTACTAACATTGAAAAATACCAAATTACCCTTCACTGGTCGGTGACTAACTGTTGTCAATGGTTAAGCAACCATTAATTAACGGGCTAAGGGTAAATTAGTGTAATTATAATTTTGTTACTTGTTTTAGTGTAATTATATATATAATCAGCGTACATTTATGTAATTGACCTATAAAAATGGGTGTCCATGTAACATCTTTGGATGACAATATCTGCGACCTACCTATATTATTAGATATTAAGAATAATCACACATTAGAAAAAAACGAACTGGAAGAAACAACAATCCTGACAAAAACTATCCAAAAGTGGAGTACTGTTGTGAGGGTAACCGAAATCCAAACACATTTGGCCCACATCTCTGCAACCACAGGTGTTCATAGAACGAGTACAACTGCTCAAGTCGCACATTATCAGATGCTCAGGAGTACAACTGCTCAAGGATTGGAAATCTACAACCGTTGATGAATTATAATCATGATCAAAGAACATGATTATAGTGACAGATTGCTAACAAGCAAAGTGAGCTAGAGTTATGTAGAATAATAAAATTCTTCAGAGCTTGAGCTCATCTTAGCAGCCATAATGGCTTATATATGTTCTTGATTTCTCCCTGTTTTTCACGGACACTTTGTTTATTCTTCAAATTTTCTCTACTGTAACTAATACAAAGTAACTGTAGAAATTCCATTGATCAACGAAGTGGAAACATTTATATTCATCTTCAAAATATCAATGCCATTACCTTGCACAAACATTTTAAATCACTGAATAAAGCAATCAAAGATTCATACAGAATTCTCTCAATCAGAAGCACTCACATGAAACAAACAAGTTGAAAATTCATATACTAACTTATGATTATCTCAATTTTATTAGAAATTACCTCCTTTTAAATACTGTTCAAATATTTATTTTACCCAAAAAAATCAGCGATTGTGGCTGAAATTTTCTCCAAAAATTCCATACACACTAAACTACAATTAGGCAAGAAACAGAGTATTGCAACACCTAAAAATAAACTGGCAGAAAATCAATCCAACAAGAGACAGCAGTCTCTCTTCGTATTCAAGTTTTCAAGTAATTAACACGTTCGAAATTTCAAATAATACTCGAGCAAGAGCAAGAATATCCAAATATAAATACATGTCAGTTCACAAGTAATTTTTATTCAATAAAAAACTCCAATTGAACCCACATACAATATATAAAACACATATGGAACTAAAGAACAATCAATGCCCCCACCATGAATCTCCAATAGTGTCCTCTTCTTCCCACCATGAATCTTCATAAGTGTCCTCTTCTTCCCACCATGAATCTTCATAAGTGTCCTCTTCTTCTAGATATGGGTCTTCATAAATGTCCTCTTCTTCTAGATATGGGTCTTCATAAATGTCCTCTTCTTCTGGATATGGGCCTTCATAAGTGTCCTCTTCTTCTGAACCTGGTTCTTTATCACTGTTGCTGTATTCCGAACTGATTGTATCAACGACAAGTTTAATGAATTCCGCTTCGGACCTGAGAAGAAGAACCATATATAATTATGTAAAATTAACCAGACAAGAAACATTAAGTTGTTAATTCAAATATAAAGATACTTAGAATTTTTCTCAACACTATTTAATTTCCTTACAGTATAATCATTTATTGATGAATATTTGTGATGTAATTATTAACTATGAAAAATTGTCTCTCTGGCGTGAGCCTAAGATTTAAAAACTAAGAAAAATATATGAATTCAAAGCTAATCCAACAAGATAAAGGTACCTGTTTTCCTGTAAAGACCATCCAGACAGATTGCCAACTTGTGTGAGAGCTGATCGCCACCTTCGAACCTTGTCTAGATTATCCTTGTAATCTTCTTCATGTTTATGGAAAGCTGTCCCGAAATCTCCACTCTGTTTCCGTAAATCTGATGGATTTACCTTGTAAAAAACCGGAAAAACCTTCTGTTCTTCCGGGTCCATGCACTCGAGAATCTTTGCAAGTTCCTCCAAACACCATGCAGAAGAAGCATAGTTTTTCGATAGAACAATGATAGAAAACCTCGATCTTTTAATTGTTTCCAAGAGTTCTGATGAAATCTCCTTCCCTCTCTGAAGTCCTTCATCATCTCTAAATGTGTAAATTCCTCTGTCATTCAAAGCAGTATAGAGATGATCAGTGAAGGTATAGCGAGTATCTTCACCTCTAAAACTCAAAAACACTTCATATTCCCATTGAATGCCAGAGGAATCAAAAGATGATCCTTTTGCAGTACTGCTGGAAGCCATTGAAGACTTAGTAGCTTGTGTTTGTTCCCAGAGACAGAGGACTCAGAGATGCAAACCTCTACTTGATTAACAAAGACAAGACAAAATTTCCAAGAAATTTCCGAAGGCTGCACTTTCCAGGAAACTTGAATGTAATTTCTTTAAGTCAAAAAGTTTTGATTCTTCGCTCATTAGCTGTTATCTTTATCACAGTTTGCCTTTCTATAAGTTTATTTCGTTATGCTTTACTTCATTTGATCTAATTTTCAATAGTTTTAATACCATTTAAAACTAATTTTAAAACAGAGATATGTTAAGAAAGAAATAGATTTATTATTATTTTTTTTAATAAATTAGGACTGGAATGAAGAGTTTAAACAAAAAGGGTTACAACTTACAAGAGATCATTTCTTGGATTCTTACAAAGGAAAAAAAATGGATGGCAGATCTTTTTTCTTTTTTTCTTTTTTAAAGTAAACAGACCAATTTGTATCTCTCTCAAAAATTCTTTTCTCTGTGGTCTCTCAGGCCAGTGGGGTAACGTAATACCCTAAACTGTCCCACCCATGTGCTTCACCATGTATTGAGAGTTTCATCCGTGTGCTCTCTCATGTGTATTTTAAGGATTTCTTCTGATGACATTTCGGAGGACAATTTGTGGTTCGAGCTCAAATTTTGTTAGTATGTTCTACTCTTGTAGTTCTTGAATCTGGACAGGGACGGTGGAGATGTCAATTGGAGTTCCCTGAGGAGAGATATGTGGCTCCGAACCAAGCTAGGCAGAAACATGAGATAAACAATAGTTTGAACTTTGAAGATATTAGTGCCAAGTAAGTTGTTCTCTCCTTCCCATGTCCAGGATTTCTTAGATATGTTAGACTGATTTTATGAATCATTTATGAGAATAAGCATGTATATGATTGATTTATATTCATTCCATAGTTCATGATATTAGTAGGAGTTCTAGAAAGATTATGTTTTGTTACGAACAACCATATTTCGGAGATTTCTTTGAACCGGTCATAATTTATCTCACTAACCACGTATTAAATTGTATATTGTAATATGAAAGTTGAGATATCAGTTGGAATATTAGGGTGGATACAGTGAATTAATTTGAAATGAAAATGGAAATCCTTATATACCGAAATTACAAAACCTCATCTTAACACAAAAAGTAAGAAATAATCATGTGTAAATTACAACCGAGCATCATGTGTCTTTACATGTCGATTTTTCAATGTAAGTGTCCAACAACTCATAGTGAAAAAGGGATCATTCGCCAACAAAGCGATGATTTAAATGGAGGAAAGTAATGAAATACAACATGCAAACACTTTCTCGTACCCCCGCCTTGCCTTCTCTGCATAACACTTAAATTGACCTCGATCTCACATATGAAACATTACTCCAACCACCCCAAACCCACCGTCACCACCACGGCCTCCCGCCGAGCATGGTGGCCGCAGTTCAAGGTGTTTTCTTCTTCAAGTCTTGCAAACATGCTGCCAAGGTTACTCCACTCGCTGGTCTCTTGCTCTACATGTAATTCCTTTTTGTTTTTTATTCTCTGTTTTAATATTATGATTTATGAGATTGCTTACTTTTTTCTTTATGGATTTATTTCACTACAGAAATTTTGCTTTTGTGTTACCATGCATGACATTTTGAATTTTTGGTTTGTAGGATTATTAGCAACAACATTTTTAATTATTCTCATGGATCGGGAGATGTTGGACAAATAAGTTAATATAAATTGATTTACTTTTATTTCTTTTTTTAGAAACTAATTGTTGTTGTTTTAAAGTTATAAATAACAGATAGGTTTTATTTTTGTTTTTTGTGTAAAAGACTCGATCTTTTGAATGTTTGTTTGATATCTACATATGAAATGTTCATCTAGGTCTATTTTAAAATTTTAAATTTCTCAAGCATGGTATTAGTATGTTAATTTCCTTTTTTTTAACAAAAAAAAAAATATTGCCAAAAATTTGGTCTAAAATCAGCATTTCTATTCTACAAACATTATCTCATGGTCTTAAGGTATACACTGCTTATATATATATATATATATATATATATATATATATATATATATATATATATGCGAGAGACGATGCATTTTCCTGCAACCTTCTAAACGTTTTGGTTCTAATTAATAATAATTATCATAGATTGTTGCACAATTTTTTTTATATTTATTTGATCATTTATATTTTTATTTGGTGCATTCTCGTAATGTTTGTGTTTGGGTTGTAGGAAAAGAAATAACATAATTTTTTACCGATTTTGGATTGGGAGGTGTTGGAAAGAAAATAAGGTAATAGTTTTAAATTTGATGTTTTAATTTTATGGTAACAGTATTTATATATAAATTTGATCATTTGTGTTGTTAACATTCTTTAAGCCATCTCCCTTTTTATAATTTGAGAGCATACGGTATATATCTTTCAACAAGTTCATGTATGCTTTTCTGTTCTGTATTCATTTTATTTACTCCAGATGTTCGGTATCCCTACAGGATTTCATGTTTGACTGACATCATTGCTGCGATTTCAGATTCTCAATAAATATTTTAACATCATTCAACTGTGTGTCAACCGACTTATAAGCTTGGACAACAGCACTTAATGAATATGAATTGTGTCTCAAAGACACAATATATTTATTCATTCAATTAATTTCTAATTTTGTAATTTTAACCAAATTACTCTATTGCCCTTTTCTGGATTTACATTGAATACTTTGTTTGCCTCATCCTTATTTGGTCGGATTCCGTCAGATTCCAGACTAGTGTTAGATTTTAAAATCAACTCACGGAAGTTGTTACTTTTTTTTTAGGGACAAAAAAAAAAATCGTGTTGTGTAACAAAGTGCATCAACTATTTTTTTTTCCCACTCTTTAGGACTTTTTTATGAAATTGGGCATCGAGAATTTGTTTGGAATCTAACAATTGATGGAAATTATTGTTTGCTTTACTAAAACAGAGGATATGCATCAAAATTTAATGAAAATTACTGTGTTGTGACTTGTGAGCGCCACAGCCACATAAATTGTTAATTTTTATTGTGAAGTTCTTTTTTTTTTTCCTGGTAATACATTATATAACTGTAATCGATCAATATTATTCGATTTATGTCTGTGCATGTGTGATGACATCGACAGTCAACTTGACCTTTCAAAACTAAACAAGTCTCAACTTATTTATTTCAACACTGCTAAAAAAAATTATTTCGACACCAATAACTTATGTCCTAATGGTACATGTTAACATCTAGAAAATTGGTAAAAGGTAATTATGAACCATTTCATTTATTAAATCTGATTTTATTGTCTTTTGTAAATCTTGAAATATCAATTTTACCGTCTTTAATTTTTAGGTAGATAGTGCTTTAGTTATATATGACTGTCTAGTTTAATTTTTTTTTATAAATTTTTTGTATTCATTAAATTCAAATAGTTAAATTTAAAATCTATAAAAATAAATTCGGTTAAAAGTTCAGTAAAAACAGATGTCTTAAAACATCTCCTATGTAAATATGTATTCGAAGAAAATTGAATGTAGAATAAAAGTAAGCAAATGTTGTTACTTTTTTTTAATGGATAAAAAAAAACCTGTTGTTGTGTAAGAAAATAATCCAAAAAAACTAGACTTGTAATCTTCGTATGTATGCCTCAATTGCTGAATGAGACTGAAATGTTTAAAAGAAAGAACGACTCAAGAGTTGGTCAGAATGATAACAATGATGGGACTATTGTTAGCAGAAATAAGTTCAGAAAGAGTCATGTGCAATATGGATCTCCTGAAAATCATGGCTCAGAAATAATAATGTTAAAACATACCTCACCCCATCAAGTCATTTTCTAGAATACTTGAGAGATTTTGGAAAGAAGTTTAAGGAAGAACATACCACCCGAAATCGTAAGAGTGAGTTTTGTTGGAATGTCATTGGTGGTGGTTGTGATTGTAAAAGAAAGAAAGGGAAACTGTGTGCTTCGTAAGGGTTCATTGTTCTTTCAATACCCAATTGGAAGAAGCCCCACATCAATTCGACTCTCTTGTGCTCGGTATTCATTTTATTTACTCCAGATGTAACTTTCTATTCCATTAGTGTCCCAAATGTAATTTAAAATTAGAATACTTGATATATCTATATAAAATCTTTAGAAAATAAAGGGTATACAATTTATGTACGATTAAATGGAGAACCGTATTCTCAAGTTTTTTTGCACCAAAAATTTGTTTCACTTTGCTTTTTTTTAAATATATTTTAACTAACAATTTGCTTTGTGTGTTTGTGTGACCTGTAACTTGAATAAATAATTTGGTTTCCGTTGCAAATGAGAAACTCAAGATGTTTGAACGTCAAAGCTTTGGACAACTAAGTACTAAAACGGCATAACATTTTATTTTGGGTTAGACCGATTTGTATTTGAGTTTTTGGGCCATTACATGTTATAAGCCTTAGCTATTGGTATTATTTGGGCCAAAAAAAATTGCTATTCCAAAAAATTATTGTTGCGACTTGCGAGTTATCTAAATTAATGAAATGATTTTGACAAGTTGATACCGCAAAAAATATTGTTGCGAGTTATCTTCATTGAAGAGTTGGTTGTTACACTCGTTTTTAGGGTTTGTAATAAAGTTGTTTTATTTTTTATCATGTTCCAATTTCTTAGTACTGATTTTCCCATGTAATTCAACTCCTGAGATTTTAATTTCCATGATCATGCCAAATTAGAGAGCAATAATTAAAAAAGAAATATTGCATGCAAATCCAATAGTGGAAAGTGGAAACAGATCGACCTTGCTTCGCTGGGGAAAAAAATATGTATATTAATACTTTCTAATAAGTACTATATATATATATATATATATATATATTTATTTATTTATTGTATATATCAGAAAGTATATACTAGAGAGTATATATATGTACAAGATGATGTTGAAAGTGTGAGGCCATGCCAGTTACATTACATATTCATTCAATCTTAATTAGTGGTGCCAACCACATTATTTTTTCGTATATAATCGTAAACCTACTTATAGCACATTTATCCTTATATCACATTTATCCATCTCACAAATTTTTGTTATGTAAGTATTATTTGATTCAGTTGCATTGCATTTTTGACAAAAAGTGATGAGGCGGATAAATGTGCTCAACCACCCCTCACTAAATTACATTAAAATATCATCAATATTGATGTTTCTTTTTCTAATATACTAATATATATATATATATATATATATATATATATATTCATTTTCTTCTCAGTGCGTACTGATATAACTTATATCAGTGCGTTGTGTGTGGACCACTTTGAGTTGTGTGTAAATCTAATGGTTTACATCCAACGCACTGATAAAGTTATATCAGTGCGTACTGATTTGAAAATTTATATATATATATATATATATATATATATATATAGATCAATGTAATCACTACATACAATAGATGAAATATTGAATGTATCTCAAGTGCATGTCTATATTGATTATTTATGTTGTTAACATTATTTAAGCCATCTCCCTTTTTATAATTTGAGATCATACAGTATATAGCTTTCAACAAGTTCATGTATGATCGAGTATATACATATCTCATTGGCTTGCTTCTCATTTTCACAAACTCCAACTTGTTAATTTCTTTACCCAACATTGATTATATAATTTTACATGTGTCATTGAGAAAGTTTTCTCAACCTAATAATCTGTGCATTATAAAAATGTGATTTAGAGACTTAAAATGCAACTCATTTTCAATGCTACCTCGAATCTTCTAGAATTTGTTTCCATTCTTCTTAGTATTTGCCTTGACCCACAACTCATTAAATGGAATTACTAGTCAGAAAAAATGAACTAACTTGGCTTGTAATTCCTATTTCGAATCATGATGTCATCAAATGTTTTTTTTACTGTATTTAAGTTCTTTTGGCCACAATGGCAAAATTATAGTCATATTTGATTCATTAATTCTATTGTTATTATTGTTAAAGAATCTCAAACTCTGATACCATACTAACTGTAATCTCATGCGAAACAAAGAATGAAAGAGAACAAGAAAAAGCTAACAAGAAATCTAAGGTTTGTTATTATTGCATAATGCTGAATATAGGGTTACATTGTAAATCCTAAGTTACAGTTTTTTTTTGAACTGCATAGTTTTATTGAGGCAACAGCCAAGAAAACTGATAGGAAAGGGCAAACTGCACAAAAGCATAACAAACCCACTGAACAAGGGAAGCGCAATTGCAAAGACCATCGCCAAACCGAATCACACAGCCAGGAAAAAGAGACAAAGCACCCACAAGACAACAACAAAAAACAGAGGACGCAAGGCTCCAACATCATAAATGACCCCATTATAGCCTATCACCCATCGCATTCGAACCCATCTTGGCGAGACTATCTGCAAAAGAGTTCGTGTGTCTTGGGTTGAACACCACTGAAACCCCTCCTAGAACTTTCAAAAACTCCCTGATGTCAAAAATAATATCCACATGTTTAAGACTTCTGAAGTTCTCATGATTATTGACCCAGGAAACCGCCACCTTAGAATCACCAACGATGACAACATCTCTATCCAACAACTCGGTCCTCGAAACACATAATTCAAGCGCTTTATGGATCGCCATGATTTCCGTCGTATTCGAGTCTTCAATCCCCACATGATAAGAAAAGAGGCATAGGATTTTACCATTAGAGTTTCGTAGAACGCCACCTATGCCCGCTAAGCCTGGTTTGCCTCTTGAGGACCCATCCACGTTGAACTTGAGCCCATTAATACCAGGTGGGCACCAATCCTTTTTATGATGAGGTTTAATCTTTCCTTTGTCCACACACAGCTCACTTATGTTAAGTAGGATTGTAGTAATCGGCTCCATGGAGCCTTTGCCATGGTGCTTGAACCTCACCAAATCCACTGCATGGAGAAAGGAAACCTCCCCGCCCTCAAAAAGCTGAGAGTTTCTTGTTTCCCAAACAGTCTATACTATAGCGTAAAACAGGGAACACCATGCCCTCATAGACTTCGAATTCGGGCACATACCTCCCCAACTCTTCCACCATTAAATCAACTTCCAATTTGCACAATAAGAAACCTCCCACCAGCTCATCCCCTCCCTCCAAAGTTTCCAAGTCCACTCACAATGTAAGAATAGGTGGTCAACTGTCTCAGCATGAATAACACAAAAAGGACAGCTCATATTTGAGCCTAAGTCCATCCCGAACTGCACCAACACCTTCTTGACCGGGACTCTTTCTTTGAGTAGATTCCAGACGAAAATTTCCACTTTTAGAGGAACATAATTGTTCCAAATCAGGAGGGAGTTTGTCTGAATATCCTGAGTATTATCATCTAAGCTCTTGCGAAAAGATTGGACTGAAAATGTGCCCTTAGGACACTTCGCCCAAGCCACACCTTCAGGCAGAGAATTCCTAACCTTAACACAGTTCAGCACAGCAAGAAAGCAGCTCAATTGATGTTCTTCCCATCCCAGAACAGCCCTCCTTAATGGAACCTCCCATAACCACGACGACCCGTGCCATCTACCAAATTCTTGCAATCTTCCATCTTTATTCAACGACAAAGAGTAGATCTTAGGAAAAGCCGTCCGAAGCGGAATAGAGTCCCATTTGACATCCTCCCAAAACCTGACTCTATCACCACATCCCACCACCACTTGGATTCCTTCCTTTAAAATCATTGCAGACCGTGTTCCATCATTGAGTAACCTACTGATCGAGATGACAAAATGGGAAGCATTACCCGAACTCCTAAATCTCCAATTGAAGTCTTTGATATTAATCTTATATTTGGCACATAAGACCCTTTTCCACAAAGAATTGATCTCGCAGCTAAACCTCCAAACCCATTTAGTTAATAACCCCGTGTTTTGATCTAACAAATGACCAATCCCCAAGCCACCTTTATCCTTTCGTTTGCAAATGGTTATCCAATCCACAATGTGAATTTTCCTCTTCTGAATGCTATCACCCCAGAAAAAATCACGTTGAAGTTTCTCAATTTTCCGTGCCACTCCAACTAGAATTTTGAAAATTGACATGAAGTACGTGGGCATGCTAGCTAGGGCGGATTTGATGAGCACCAATCTCCCGCCTTTCGATAAAAATCTCATTTTCCATGGGGCCAACCGCTTCTCTATTTTCTGAACCACTGGGTCCTAAAACCTCTTTTTACTCGGGTTGGCTCCTAGAGGCAAGCCTAGATAGCAAATAGGAAGCTTAGTGATCTTGCAGCGAAGGATATCTGCCCACTCCTCCTCCATCACCTTGTGCTTCCCTACTCTAGCAAGACAAGACTTCTAAAAATTGATCCGCAGCCTAGAGATCATTTCAAAGCAGCGAAGGATTCGCTTTAGGTTTAAAATATATTCCTTTTTCGGTCTGAGGAAGAGAATCGTGTCATCCGCAAACTGGAGGTGAGTGATGTGCTCTGTATCCAAACCGAAATGTGCCCCTTCAAGCAAATTTAGGCTAGATGCCTTAACAAACAGCATGTTCATAGCTTCTATGGCTATGTTGAACAGCAAATGAGACAAATGATCACCTTGACGAAGCCCTCTCTGAAGGGTAAAATGGTCAGTAGGGCACCCATTGACTAATACTGACAGAGTCGGTATAGATATACAGTTTCTAATCCAACCCCTCCAACAGCTTCTAAAGCCCATCTTGTCCAACACCGTGTCTAAAAAAACATGGTCAATGCAGTCATAAGCCTTCTCAAAGTCTAGCTTCACAATCAATCTTTGTCATTCTTCCACGAATGAATTATTTCATTAGCTATTACAAAGCTGTCCAGTATTTGGCGACCTTTCACGAAGGCCATCTGGGTATTCCCTATGAGCATATTAAAAAAGCGATTGGCCAAAATCTTCGCGATCAACTTGTAAAAGGATCCGACTAAGCTAATGGGTCTGTACTCTGATAACTTGATCGGATTCCCAACCTTAGGTATAAGCGCCAAGAAAGTTCTGTTCAAGTGAGAAACGATTGAGCCATCTCTGTGAAATTCTTTTAGGAAATTCAAAAAATCATCTTTAATCAGAGCCTAATTTCGTTTGATAAAATTCAAAGTGAATCCATCAGGGCTGGGAGCTTTGTTCCCGTCACAATCTCTTAGTGCCAACCATACCTCTTCCAGGCAGAAATCTGCTTCCATTGCTTCACTGTCCGTCTTCTCCAGTTGTTTAGTATCGATGGCCCTCCACTTTGGTATGTTCCAAAAATCTTGTTTAAAATGCTCTTTGAAATACCTATAAATCTCCTCCCTGATAGAAGGTAGATCCTTGCATAACTCCCCGTTTATAACCAGTTCTCCAATTTGATTACGTCTCCTCTTGGTTTGATATATTGCATGGAAGAACTTCGAATTCTTGTCCCCATCTTTAAGCCATCAAACTCTTGATTTCTGTCTCCATTGTTGTTCCTCTGTCCTGAGTTGTGTCCAGAGCTTTGATGTGAGCAACATTCTTTCAGTACTCAGAGGCAAGGACCACCCCTCATATACAGCCTTGAGTTCTACCTCTGCCAATTTCTTTTCTATCTCTGCAGTTGCTGACACTGTCTTCTTTTTACCTGCAACCCATCTCTTTAAACGAAGTTTCACAGCCTTAGCTTTAGAGAACATAATAAAACCTCTAGACCTCTGAACTTCGCACTCTTTTGACGGGCACATCAATGAAGTGCCATCAAAAGATTGAACAATTAAGTCCGGCCTCGCAAGCATGCGGGTCACAGAGACTAGCACAGCGGCAAGCAAGGATCATTCTATAGGGATGTGAGATTCACCGACCGTATCCAGTTCTAGCTAATATTACAACACTCCGAGCGGACTCGTGTGTTGAGTATGCAAAAGAATGTGGAAAAGTAAATGCTGAACTAACCTAACAAACTACATAAATAAACAATATGTACAATGATAAGATGAAATGGAGTGATAAGGAACGTAAATGGTTACACTAAGTAAATGACTCCACCATAACAATCACACAATTTCATACAAACATGCTCATTAATGTTGAATATCATGCTCACTTAATCCTCGCCGATTATCCTCACTCCAGCAACAATCGACTATACCGATATGCACCAACAACCTATTGTTACATGGTTGCCTGAACTGCACTCGAGTTCATTAAGAACTATAAGACACACTTAGCGACAATACATGCAAAACCGCGCGCATGCTCTACATGTAGTGGCCAACCTACTTGTGCATGTTGAGTGCTTCACCTCTCGGTCCTTCACACAACAACCGAAGTTCATTCAAGCGGTAGCTAACCACTCAAAAGCATTAAACACTTCAAATGACCACTCAACCATCAACAAACACATTCAATAAAAAGGCAAAAATACTAGGTTTACATCAAATCCCTAATGAATGAAAGTACACATCAAATAAGAGACAAAAATACAAGGAAAGAAATACAAAATGGAAAGAAAGGAGACCCCTCATCCATAACCGAGAATCGAACACCGGGTCTTCTCGGGTGTCAATCCGAGATGTCCTGACCACTGGACGACTACGGCGTTCTCTTATCTCATGAATGCACAACCCTCTCAATAAAAGAGAGATCTCTCTCCTTATCTCTCTAAACTCCCTAAGATTGATGACTTAAAATGGAAATAAGCTTATCAACAACTATATGAACTAAAGTTGATTGTTAAACATTAAGAGCATTCAATTAAAGAATTTAAGAACAATCAATACATTTATTACACAAGTGTAGGTTTATAATATCCCCAAATTCGTGATACATAATTAAGAAAACAAGAAATACAAAGAGAATGAGTAAATAAAATATAACCCTTGAAGAAAACTCCTCCAAGAGCTTCTTTCCATGCTTGGCTCATTTTTGGTCAAATACTACTCTTATCTCCTTGCAATCTACTCTCAATTGGGTGGATAAAGTGTATAAAAGGGTGGTGGAGGTGTACGGTGAGCTCCCATGGAGGAAAAACCTCCATGGGAGCTTGAATCACTCTTTGGTGAAGAAGATGGAAGAGATGAAGAAGATGGAAGAAAGGGGTAGAGAAGGGATTGCGAGAGGGGAAGAGATGTCTGAAGAAAGAGTAGAAAATAGGGTATTTATAGTTTTGGGAGGTTAGGGCAAGAATTGGATGTGAAAAGACAAGTTTGCCCCTCAAAAACGGGCTGGAAAACAAGTTTGACAGTGCTAAAGGCGACATGTGAGGCTACATGGGTGAAGTTGCCTCTCAAGTCGCCTAACCCTCTGGAGCAGAATTTCCAGCTTTGCGCACCGTTACAGAAATGACCATATCTTCCTCTAGAAAACCCAGAATTAAAATATGTAAAAACCGTTGGAAAGTAGACATCCGGAGCTTTCCGAACATAGGTAATGGGAAACTTAGTTCCATATGAGGAAGGAGATATGGCCCCCGAAAGTTAGTTGTACTGCACGGCATCCAAATTAGCCCAAATAACACCAAAACTCTTTAATTAAGCTCAAATACCTTCCGTAGGGAACATGTACCTACAAAACACTCACAAACAAATTATATATCAAAATATGCTCGAATACGAGAACAAAAGCTAGGAAATGGGGACCTCAAATAGGTATATAAATCAGTAAGATCAACACCCCCAAACCTATCTTTTGCTAGTCCTCGAGCAAAACAAAAACGAAAAACAGACAAACAAACAATACATGAAACCTAAAAAATCTAGGCTAGTCCACTTTCGTAGGAAACACGATGACACTTAGCATGTGCACACATTTCTACAAAAAATTAGAGCTACATATACAACTTCTCCTAAGCTAAACACCTTAACATGATCAAATACTAGGGAATGACTTGTGTTTGGGTTATGTTGGTGTATGGAAGTTTAGTGTTTGACCTCAATTTTGCAATGTAAGCACACATAGGGACAATGAAGTGTTTAGGCTATATTTGTAGTTTAAGAACACACTCAAGTCCAAAATCATTTCTGAAAGTCTATCTACATAGGGAATACAAATCTCAACAAGCATTCCACATGATGAAGTTCTATGGCAATCAATGCAAAATTGAAGTACAATGAGATCACAATGAAGAACAAATTAGGAAAGTGTATAAAGAGTAGAAACAAAACCCACATATTTTCTATAATTTAGGCTAAGTGTAGCTCACAGGTAGTCTCCACTATTTTCCTAGGCTAAACAAACATAGAGGTCACATCCACCTCAACATCAAAAGATTGGCAATGTATAAGCAAATTTAAGTGATGCATGGAGCTAAAAGCATACAATGCACATCTCTATCGGCACACAAAAGAAAGCAACTCAACATGGAGGCCAACAATTTCTAAAACTGTCGAAATTCAAATTCGTTCAATGTCCATCTTTTGGTGCATATCTTTAAAAGCGCATAAAATCATTTTACAAATTTTTTACACCATAGAGTAGACGTATAAATACACACTTTTCATTTAGAAAATATTTCAAAATTCGAAATGGAAAAGTGTGAAAATGGACCGTGAAAAAAGCATACGTGCAGTTTCGAAAAACAGGGCATCGCCCTTGACCTTTGGTCGAAGAAATGATCATAACTTTTGAACCGCCGCCAAGAATTTTACGTTCTTTATATATTCAGAATCGTAGCGAAAAATTGATGAACGTGGCACAGACGGAATAATTAATTTCTTCACCGATTAGTACAGTTTTAGTGAAATATTTGCCTCAAAAGTTTTCAAAACAGGGCACTTTTGGCAGAGATTTGAAAATTGTCTAAAACAAACACCCTAAGATCTAAGCACAACACAAATCCACTCTTAGATCTAAACAAAAAATGAAAACAAAAAGAAATAAGCAAAGCATTTTACCCTTGAAGCACAACCACTCGTGAGTGATCAACGAATCAACCTAGCCTCCACGATGCTCTCTTGAGTTGTGCGGTCTGTACAACCTGAAATTTTTTGATCTCGCACAAGACAACTCAAAGAAAATCAAATGCATATGATATAAATAAATAAAAAAGGAAAAAAAAACACGACCAACACCTCCCAAACCTAGCCTAAACATTGTCGATCACACAATGAAAAGCATGAGTAAGAGAAGTGCTTCTTTTCAACATAACAATCTACACCGAAAAGCAATAAAATGAAGCTAAAACTATCAACAATCAATGAATGAACCGCCTCCCCGGCAGCGGCGCCAATTTGACGGGCACGTCATTGAATTGCCATCAAAAGATTGAACAATTAAGTCCAGCCTCGCAAGCGTGCGAGTCACAGAGACTAGCACAGCGGCAAGCAAGGATCGTTCCGCAGGGAGGTGGGATTCACCGACCGTCTCTAGTTCTAGCTATCATTACAACACGCCGAGCGGACTCATGTGTTGCGTATGCAAAAGAATATGGAAAAGTAAATGTCAAACTTACCTAACAAACTACATAAATAAACAATATGTACAATGATAGGATGAAATAGAGTGATAAGGAATGTAAATGGTTACACTAAGCAAATGACTCCACCATAGCAATCACACAATTTCATACAAATATGCATAGTCAATGTTGAAAGTCGTGCTCACTTAATCCTTGCCAATATTCTCTTTCAAGTAATAAGGGCTATACCGACGTGCACCAACAACCTATTTCTACATGGTTACCCGAACTACACTCGAGTTCATTAAGAACTATGAGACACACATATCGACTATATATGCAAAAGCCTCGAGTATTTCTACCTTACCCTGCATGTAGCGGCCAAACTACTAATGCACGTTGCATGCTTCACCTTTCGGTCATTCACACAACAACCAAAGTTCATTCAAGCGGTGGCTAACCACTCAAAAGCATTAACCACTTCAAATGACCACTCAACAATCAACAAACACATTCAATAAAAGGGCAACAGGGCTAGGTTTACATCAACTCCCTAATGAATGAAAGTACGCATCAAAGAAGAGACAAAAATACAAGAAGAGAGATACAAAATAGATAGAGAGGAGAACTCATCCGAATTGGGAATCGAACACCGGGTTCTCACTGTTGTCAATCGCGATAATCCTAACCACTGGACGAAAACGACGATCTCCAATCTCATGAATGCACAACTCTCTCAATAAAAGAGAAAGCTCTCTCCTTATATCTATAATCTCCCTAAGATGGATGAATACGAATGGAAAACAAGTTCACCTAACACTAATATGCATCAATGCAATTGTTAAACATTAAGAACATTCAAATGAATTAAGGGCTCATCCTTTTGATTTGAGAATTTTTCCTAAATCAATTCATCACCCATTCTGGCCAAGGATGGACAATTGTGTCTTAAAAAGACCCATTAAACACAAGGATATGAACCAAGGCCAATTTAGACACTAAATGCCTGAACTAGCCTTTTCTACTCTTTGGGGATAAAATCCCTAATCACTCAAATCAATCAATACATGACATTTCAAGTCATCCACCAACCAATCAACAATCATGGGCAACTAAATTCCTATTCTAAATTACATCTACTCCTAAACCCATTCATGGACACATATTGATTTCTAACCATCCATATACATACATATCATAATAAGAGTTTAAAACACATAATTCAAAGAGCAAAACAAAACCCAAACGAATTCATGAACAAAAATACATCTATAGCACATGTGAAAGGTTTACAATATTCCCAAATTCGGGTTACACATCGAAGAAAAAAAGAAATACAAGAAATAAGTAAAAAGGAGACAACCTTTGAAGACAAACCTTCCAAAGAAGCTCCTAGCTTTCCTAGCTCGGAATTGGTCCAAGAACCACTCCTATTTCCTTATAATCTACTCTAAGATGGATGGAGAGGGTGTAAAATGGTGTGGTGGAGGTGTATGGTGAGCTCCCATGGAGGAAAAACCTCCATGGGAGCTTGAATCACTCTATTGGTAAAAAAGATGGAAGAGATGAAGAAGATGGAAGAAAGGGTAGAGAAGGGATTGAGAGAGGGGAAGAGATGTCTGAAGAAAGAGTAGAAAATGGGGTATTTATAGTTTTGGGAGGTTAGGGCAAGAATTGGGTGTGAAAAGACAAGTTTGCCCCTCAAAAACGGGCTGGAAAACAAGTTTGACAGTGCTAAAGGTGACATGTGAGGCTACATGGGTGAAGTCGCCTCTCAAGTCGCCTAACCCTCTGGTGCAGAATTTCCCGCTTTGCACACTGTTATGGAAATGGCCATATCTTCCTCTAGAAAACCCGGAATTGTAATCTGTAAAAACCGTTGGAAAATAGACATCCGGGGCTTTCTGAAAATAGGTAGTGGGAAACGTAGTTCCATCTGAGGAGGGGGATATAATTCTCAAAAGTTAGTTGTACTGCATGGCATCCAAATCAGCCCAAATAACACCACAACTCTTCAATTAAGCTCAAATACCTCATGTAGGGAACATGTACTTATAAAACGCTCACAAACACATTATATATCAAAATATGCTTGAAAACGACAACAAAAGCTAGGAAATGAGGACCTCAAATAGGTATATAAATCAATACGATCATCTTTTTATCCCTTGGTGGTTTCAGCTAACATCTCTTTATCCTCTAGCCAGTGATTGAAAAATCGAAAGGGAGTCGGCCCCCAATCCAACTTTGGTTCACCAATTGCTATCACGCTGTGGTCTGATATATTTCTAGGCATACATTGTTGAGACAGTGTAGGGAACCAGGAAAGAATTATTGGAGACAACAAAAAGCTGCCGAGTTTCGCCCAAGAGCTCATTTCCCTATTATTGGACCATGTAAACTACGAACCTTGCATCAGTATATCTACCACTCTAGCCTTGAGCGTGAAATCTCTAAAGCTTTTAAGTGCACTCTTAAGACAAGGACCTCCAATCCTTTCCGATGGTTCCAAGACAGTGTTGAAGTCTCCACCAAAGACCCAAGGATACAGAAGGGACCCTTGAGCCTGAAGAAAAAAATCCCACATCAATTTCCTCTCTTTCTCGACATTGGGCGCATAAATGTTACAGAACACTGCCATCTTTTTACACTGGATCAACTCCCCCATGATAATTATACACCTCTCGTTTGAGATGCATGAAATACATTTAAACATCTCATCGTTCCATAGAGTTACCAGCCCCCCTGCCGAACCAATCGCGTCCACCCCTATACCTTTATTAAGAAAAGAACCACCCAAGGCCCTCAGAACCCTATTATTGAAGCTAGCCAGTTTCGTTTCTTGAATGAACAAGAAGATAGGTTTATGCTTCACTATCAAAGATCTTACCACCTTTTTTTTCTCCACTTCCAAGGCCTCTAACATTCCAAGAAAGAGCTAACATTACAACCAAAGAAACCCCTACGAGCACTGCGAACGACCCAAACCTTAGACTTTTTTCATCTCCTTATACCTTCCCATATCTTTCAATTCCCTTCTCATAATTTCATTCACCAGGTCTATATTCCTGCTATTGAAGTCAATCCCGAGGGCCACTCCAGTTTCAATCACTTTGGTGACTTCCACCTCTAAATTCCTCAGTTGATTATTCTCCTCACCCTGAACTGTATGCAGATTAGTGCCTTCTTTCGCTGCAGCTTCAATTATCTTGGTAAATTCCACTTCAAGGTTCCATTTCTCAGGGCCGGGGTCTGAATCTGTAATCCCCTTACCTGACATGATACTGCTGTCAGATCTTTTACCTCCTTTGTTTCTTATGAGCATGCCATGCTTACTAGATGACAAGCATTTTTTCCTGCCCCTAGATTTGGGTATTTTACATGGTGACTCCGTGTTAGACAACTGCTCCCCTTCTTTAGTCTCCAGAGAAGTACTTTCCTCAGCACAAACACTTTCGGACCTGATGGGTATGTGAGGATGCTGCTTCTGAGCTAAGCTGATTTCTGACTCGCTGATGTGGCCCAAGTCCATTACAATTCTATTAAGAATCGAATTGGGTTGGGTTAACATAGAGTGGGGACTATCTGGGCCTTGAAATTGGATGCCCTGAAGTGATTGACTCTCCTTCGCTGAATCTACCCATTTGGCTTTAGCAAATCCTGGCTTGGGAGATCAATATGGACTATGCTATTGGGCTTCAAAGGGCCCGCATCCTGGCCCAACTTAGCCTCATTTGTATTCTTTGAAAAGCCCTCTCCTCTGAGGTAATCACCATAAAAAAACTTTCCCATCATACCCTCATCCTCAGACGATGATGCACTGTCCTCCGAATGGTCACCTGAATACCAGCCAGATCTATGTCATTTATGATAGCCTTTTTCCAAAGTTAACTTTGCCTGAGGATCAAACCTAGGTATTAGTTTGAATTTGGCTTTTCTAATAGCCACCTGTTTACCTTTTTCAATATGGATTCCAGAAGGGGTTTTGTCAGCTTTTCTCCCTAAATTAAGTATCTTACCGCTGAAATTAACCTTTCTACCCATGCTTTTCATCTGATGTCCGCCTATCTTGTTTCTGAACAAGTCACTGTCAGCTCCGCCAACCCCCTGACCTCGATCCTATCGAACCCCTTCGTTGCCAGCTTCATCCCTTTCAGAGTTGCTTTTGGTTTCTGTCAGGTCTACTCTGCTGTCCTCGTCTGTTTTCAAATCCAAAAAAGAACAGAGCCAATGTTCTTCAATCGGATTGGTTTATTCCACAACAGACATCGTAAAAGATCTTTTTCCGTCCACCACTCTAACCTTCTGAGGGCAGGATTGATTGTGGGGAATAAGGGCAAGAATACTGCCTTTATCACATCTTTTTCTGAGTCTGGTGTTGTCTCCCACCAGAAGTGGTTCCCCGATTATCCACCCCATTCTCATAAAGAACGATTCTGACCACCATATCAAAGGCACCCCCACACATGATATCCATGCTAGTCCCGCTTGAGGTGATATGGAGTCACAGCTTTTGACCACGCTTGAAAAACAATTCTTCCACAGTAATTTTTTACTGATAAATCTATCTCTTTCCTTTTCAGAATGAAATAGCCAAATGATGCTTTTGTCACCTAGGTAGGCTGTTGAGAAAGAGATACCTCTGCTCGCGAGACCCTGATTTACTTCAGAAACTTTAGAGAAAACTTTTAATACCCCAACTGCGCTTCTGTGCAACCAGTATTCATCTGATTTGAAGCCATCCACCGACATGGAAAACGTCTTTCCATTCTCCACTTCATCTCATTCCTTTCCGAACGAAATACCCTCACTGACTACTTCTGAATAAGACTTCTTTTCCTTGAAATTATTCTGGAGCACGATATGTTGAAGAGACCTCCCGCTGGTCTTTCCCGGGTGAAAACTTCCCCTTCGCATCCGACGATTTATCGAACCTCTTCTGTCCCAATCATGGTTTGCCACCTTAGAGACTATCGCCCACCCGTACACGTGCATTCCATACGTAGATTTAACCACCTTTGTGGCTTCTTCCACAGTCTGAAATCTAATAAGAGCAAACTTGCTCTACCTGACACTGGCCTTGGACGATAAATACACATCCTTTACTCTACCAAACACTTTGAACACATTCCATAAGCATCTTACATCAACTTTCGGGTTTAGGTTGTCCATAAAAATGGAGATCAGACCTTCCCTAAAGTCCCTTGTTTCCCGAAAGCCAGAGCTTCTCTCTCTACCACTCTCTCTCATAATTTTCCTAAGTGAAAATACAGCTCTTAGCGTGTGTCTACAACCTAGAGGGGAGGGGGAAGGGGGGGGGGGGGGGGTGAATGGGTTGTTAATTGATTATTACCTACTTTTTCGATTAGTCAATATTAAACATATAACCCAATTAAACAAACATACAAAATCAAGTGTAAAGTGCGGAATAATAAATAACACTTGATTTTTACATGGAAACCCTTCAACAAGGGAAAAATCACGGGCTATCCTTCTAGCCACAGACGATCACAGAAATCCACTATATGAATAAAAGATTACACCCTCAAGTGATACTCGGACTCTCACTCTAGATAACCTCAGGCTATTGACACTACCACTCGCCACTCTTGGTTCAATCCCTAGTGATATCCCCTGATACACTACTCTTGGCGTGAGCACCTCTTACTCTACCCGCAGGCCTTTTACAATGGATTCCCTTGACCGATGCTTGCCAACCACAACTTGGTTGCAAGACTTCAATGCTTATGCAACTTCACCCCGAAGCCATAAGACTTTGACTCAATGAAGAGAATTATGTGTCTATGTGATCATGTAAATAATGCTCAATGCAAATTATGCTAGACAACACAAATTGCTCAACTAGGAGTTTGTAGAAACAAATCCAAGTTGTCAAATGTCTAAATGCAAGGCATAAAGACTTAGCTAGATGTTATCAATAACAACCAATCCTAGCTATCACAAACAATCACAATGAATCAACAAATATGCTCACAATGTATTCAACATAAACTTAGCATATATTCATGTGATTGAGACAAGACATTTAATCATTCACTAAATGCAAGTCTTAGACAAAAGTCTATCACAAACAAACTCAATTAGTTGTGTAGAGATTTTCCAACAACTTAATTGTCAACAAACAATCTTGAATATTCAAAAGAGCTTAACTAGATTGATAAACACAAATCTATCAATCTAATTATCAATTAATCTCTTAAGAATAATCAAGTCTTAGCTATTTAGGAAAACAACACCTAATCATGTAAGCTATCAAAATAAAAACCCAATCATGTTATCAATCAACACAATAATGCATTCAAAAATGATTTCTACAAATCCTATGCATTAAAAACGAACTCTTGGACTTAAAGAACAATAATCAAAGATTAAAGGTTTGTTCTTACTTACCAAGTCATGAATGATGAAGACCCATGTATGATTGATGCTTTGGATGCATGGGTTTTGGGTTTGGAGAGTTAAAGAAGCTTGATTGAAGCTTTCTCTCTCTAAAATCTCTCTCTCTCTAGGGTTTGTTCTTGAGAGTCATTTTATGAAGAAGATGAGATAAGGATGTATTTATAGGTGCCAAGTGAAGCCACGACATTTTGGACAAGGAAGGATTGATTTCTAGCGACCAAAAGCGACCTTAAGGCTACCTGACTCAGGTCGCTTCAAGGTCGCTACGCTCTCGGGTAAAAAACCTGACAACACTCCAGCTCCAGAAACAAGCGACCCAAAACATGACCGAATGACATAAAAACCTTTCGTATGATATACCGTTGGAAAGGTATGGAAGTCTACTTTCTACTCCAATTTACAGAATAAGTTTTTGATGTCTGTAGAAAGAGTTATGGTCATTTAAGTGACCAAAGGTCAAAACCGGATAACAACAGAGATGCTCTGTTTCAGTGATCTCTTTGGAGACTTCAAAACCAACCCAAACGGTCATAAAATATTACGAATAATATACTGTTAGAAAGGTATGGAAGTCTACTTTCTACTCCAATTAACAAAACAAGATTTCGATAAACGTAGAAAGATTTATGGTCAAAAGAGTGACCAAAGGTCAGAATGGTTCAATAACAAAAATCCCCACAATCATGGTACAAAACCATGTAACCAAATAACAATCCAAGAGAGCACAAATGGAGCCTCCCTATGGTCACAAATCGTGCTAAGACTCAAGCACACCAACGTGCAAGCGCGGACACAACACAAGCACACCATCGTGCGAGTGAGGACGTTTCCGAACACACACGGAAAGCGTAAAACAAAAACAACCACACGTAAGGACAAACAAAGACGTGCTCGTGTGAGTTGTAAAAAGGATGCACACATATAAACAATAAAGAACACAAATGCAAGATGAACAATGCATGCATGAAGTGTGTGTGTGCACCTAAACTCTTCAAGAGATAAAGTCAAGTGAGTATACCTTTTGCTCTTGAAGTCATGGAGATGCTTGGAAGCTTGCCAACACAGACCTAAGCTACCCATTACACAATCATCCCCAATGTGGTATGTCATGAAATAAGCCAATCACAAAATAAAGGTTCTTACACTAAGTTACAGTAAAAATAACTAAGAAAGAGAGCTTATATAGGCAACATAATAAAAGACTAATGCAACACTTAATAGGAGTACTAATCCTAATATAATTAGAAATAGGAAATATACCATAACTAAGAAATATTACTAGAAATATAATCCTAACAAAACTAGGAAATATAACATAATTCTAACATTTATATTATTCAATTTTAAAAAACATCTAGTAAAAAAACAGATCTTCACGGCTTCCATCCCTCCATCATTTTCCTAATGGCTTCCAATGCTTCTACAGTATGGTCAGGTTGGCTGAATAACTTGTGCTTTAATTTGGAAGCTTTTCAAATGTCCTCTATCACCTGTTTCGAGGATCACTCTTCACCTCAAGGTTTGCAAGCCGATTCATAATAGGGGTCAAAAAATAAATAGCACTTTTTGGAGGTGGCATTTCAACAATGTCACTGCTTTAATAACTTATGTTTAAAAGGCACCTATTATGGTGAACTGACAAAACTACTCCAAATAGTTGTTCCACATCAGATTTCTTTCATTCAGTTTACAGTGAAAAAGTTATAAAGTAGAGAGAGAAAGTCCGGTTGAAACTCAGGAAATCACTCGAACGGTGACGGAGTGGTGCTACACAGACGCATTTGGGGGTTGAGCTCCCCGCCGAGCTGCCCAGTCAGCTCGCGGGGGGCAGGGGGCAGTGCCCCCAGAGTTTTTTTTTTTTTCTATTTATGTAAAAGCTCGGACAGTTCATGAAAACGATGGAAGCCTTCATGAAAAAGCTCAGGCAGTTCATGAAAAAGCTCGGAGCCTTATGCAAAAAGTTCGGACAGTTCATGAAAAAGCTCGGAGCCTTCATGAAAAAGCTCGGAGCCTTATGCAATAAGTTCGGACAGTTCATGAAAAAGCTCGGAGCCTTCATGAAAAAGCTCGGAGCCTTCATAAAAAAGCTCGGAGTCTTATGCAAAAGGCTCGGGTAGTTCATGAAGAAGCTCGGAGACTTTTTAAAAAGGCTCGAAGATTCAAAATTGACAAAACTAATATCCTTGAAAAAAGCTCGGACAACAATTTAAAAGGCTCGGATAGTTTTACAAAAAGCTCGAACACAGTGTTAAAAGTCTCTGAAACCCAGATCTCCATCGTCTTTGACGCAGAACGGAAGTTCTAGGATCACAAGCGTAACCCTAACAGAACATAAACTGGAATCCACCAGAAAAAGAAACTGAAACCAAATTGTAAAATTTATTCCATGCTTCGAAACTGATAACAAAAAGCATTAAATAGGCTTTGAAAACCCTAAAACAGAAAAGACTAAAATATCCTCATCTAAATAAAATAAAAACGGAAAACAAATAAAAACATAAAAAACTTCGGATGCCCGATAACCTATCTTAAACAGCTCCGTTGAGGGAGTAAATGACGTCAACCGAGCATGCCCCGGTTGTACCGCTATGGAGCTTCGAAAACCCTTTCCGAAAACATATTATAATAGGAAATCTGTCAACCGAGCTAAAAGTTATGCCCGTTTCATTGAAACACCTCTTTTGGACAATTTTCTATCCATCTCTTCTTCAAAGTCCAAAGCCAATTGTCCTACATCAGTCTTATACACAAATTTTTTCATAATTTAAGTTACTAAGTTACTTAATTTTTCAGACAAGTTTATTGTAGAGAGAGAGAGATGAGTTACTGAGTTCAGTGTTCGAAGTGTGGAGATGGAAGTACCAACAGAATAAAAAACTGATTATTTAAGGGTAATTTTGGTAGTTCACCATAACATTTGTCTTTTAAACATAACTTATTAAAGCAGTGACGTGAGTGCAACACACCTCCAAAAATGTGACATTTCTCACCATTTCCACATTCATAATATCAATTTCATTCTTTGAAAGTATTTATTTACTTATGGAAGTTTGCTGGTCTTGTTCTCTGTATGGTTTTACTCCGACTTCACGACATATAGCAAAAGTAATGCTTATATCAGCTTATATTTTGCATGAGGACCGATAGACTGCCATTATGACTACTAAAGTTTCAACTATTTTCGACATATATATATATATCTTAAAACAAGGGCAACTGATTCTAAGACACGAGCTGATTTAATAATATGAGCATTCTATTTCGAAAACCGCTAGTTGGTGAGACCAGTACTTACTGAGATGTAGATTATTGATTCACATATACAGTATAGTAGTTTCAAGCATTCACAAAATGCAAGAGTTGTGATATATATTCACAAAGATAGAAAAAACTACTAATTAGTGTCTTCTTTGTGTTGTGCTTATTGGCAGTAATGCCATGAGATCATCAGATCAGATTGGTGGTTGGGATATTTGGCATATGTCTGATTTCTGTTATTCATCAACACTACAGGTAGACCACTGTCAATTGTTTGGAATGCATATCTTTACTTCAGCGAAACCGATGCAATGACACTCTTGAGATCAGTTAAGGTATGCCTACAAACTCTTTACAATTCCAACAAAATCAAATGGTTTAGCAAACAATGTTCTTATGTGGAAAAAAAGAGGCAGCATAACTACAGGAAGGCTGAGGTTTCCTACTCTCAATTCTTGTCATGTCCAGCACCCTTTAAACAAGGGGTAATTTCACTAAAGTCTCTATTTTTTTTTTCGAATTGTCACCTATATAAACGTTTTTGTCATATTACCATCTCTAATCCCTTCTTTTTCTAAAATGTATCACTTTAGTCCATTTGACTAAATTATTAACAGTCAACTATAACTAAATATATAAAAGGTCAATTTTGCCCCTTAAAGTTTTTTTTTTGGTTATTACATTATAAAAGAGAGATTGTTTTATTATGAGCAAATTATTAATTTAAATATTAAAAAAACAGAAAAACAAAAAATATTTTAATATTTTTTTTTAGATCTGGAAATTTCCAGATCTCTATCGTTTTAACAGTACTAATGCTACTCTAAGTGATTGTGGGGTTTGATTTATTGTCAACTAAAGTTCATCTTTTGAGTGCCCAACATCTTCATCTTCATCTTCTCATCACTGTCAACAGTTCACTTTCAACAGCTACGCCAACCGTCTGGGCTTCGGAGTCAGCGGTTCTCTCTACGCCTCCGCCGCTGTATCGCGTCCGGTTTTGATCTTCGAAGTGTTCTCCGGCGACCCTCGCGAGTCGTGTAGGTTCGATCGCACCAGCAGGGATCAAAGCAACTCCGACTCGTCCTTCTTCATCGTCGATTACGATCGCGGTTCGCAACAGCCAAGAAAACTGATCGATCTCAATCTCGATCTTAACATACCTCTACCAACTGAAGTGGCGTGATTTTTGGTTTTCCATTTTTTTGTTGGATTTCAGGACCAAAATAAAAAAACAAAAAACCATAAAATCTAAGCTGACATGTCGCAATCTCATCATCTTTTAGCTTGATATCATGAAGTTCAGTTGAGTTGAGCTCTGTTTCAGGTGTTTCAACATTAATTTTTTTAAAAAAAAATCTTCTTTTTTCCTGAGAATTTTATCATCTAATTTAGAAAGAAGAAAATAATTTTATCATCATGAAAATAATCTTTTTTCATGGATGAAACAATCCTCTTTTTTAAGAAAATAATTTTGTTTTCTTAATTTGATTATAGTTTAATATTAAAATATAGACAATATTTGAAAGAAATTTTAGAAAATTATAATGTAATAACAAAAAAAACTGTAAGGGGTAAAATTAACCTTTTGTATATTTAGTTATAGTTGACTGTTAGTAATTTAGTCAAATGAACAAAAGTGATGTATTTTAAAAAAAGAAGGGATTATAGTTGTTAATATACAAAAACATTTAAATAGGTGACAATTCGAAAAAAATAGAAACTTTAGTGAAATTACCCCTTTAAAGAATGCTTGTAGGGCCATCCAATGAAGTCCTAAAAACAAGAAGTTGTATAGGGTGTTGAGGAGACTTGAGAGTAATAAAGTAGAAGTTCACAATCAACACATAAAGATTTGTAAGCTCTAAATAGAATCAACAAAAGCAAATTTCAAGCTTCAACAATGATTCCTCTAACACTACATTTGCCATCGCTAGTTGTTTGCTAATATAATATATTAATATACCATGTACAATACCAGAGACATGATGGGGTTTCAAAGGATGAACCACAGAATCAACGAGCAATCAAAATGAAGAAACTAAAACAGACAAGAGCCAAGGAATAAATGGAATCTACAAGCAAATTTTAAGCTTCAACAATGTTCCTCTTACATTACATTTGCATAATTAGTTGTTTGTGCTATAATAATATATACCATGTACAACACTGGAGATATGAACAGAAACTAATAGTTCTGAGTAACCATTATAAACTATCTCAATAAATCCTAGATAGTGCATTATATTTAACAGAATCAACAAGCAAACAAAACGAAGAAACTAACATGGACATCATAAACCAAACTAGCAATCCTGACAAAAAATATCCAGAAGTGGAGCACTGTAGTGAAGGTAACCGAAAACCAAACACATTTGGCCTCCATCTTTGCAACCACAGGTGATCATAGAACGAGTACAATTCCAGCTCATAGCCTTAATTCAAGTCACACATTATCTGATGCTCAGCTGGAAATCTACAACCGTTGATGAATTATAATCATGATCATGCAGGTTGTTAATTATCCTCCTGAATTTCAGCGATTTAGTTAGATTCAAGAGAATCTCTGTTACGTAGAATAATAAAATTCTTCAGAGCTTGAGCTCATCTTAGCAGCCATATGATATGTGCAAGGAAAGAGGAGGACTTGGTCAAGTAGTTAATGGTAGAGTAGTTAGTTAGTGTGTTAGTGTTGCCAATAAAAAAGGGATCCATGAGTATTTAATGGCCATATTTTGTAGGAGTGCTTCCATGATCCACGATTACATAATGTGGACAACATATCCCTATTATTTCTACTGTTTTGTTAACTGCAATTTACTATGTTGTTTGCCCATTCCTGATATGTAATTCAGTTGTAAGCATTTGCCTATAAAAGGCTCCCTAGAATTCAATATAATGATATGGAATATTTCAAAAAACACAGAACCTATATTCTCCTGAATTCTTCTTCTATTTCTCTTCCTCTGAATTTCTTATGTATTTCAAGCTTGAAATACTACATCTATCCTAAATTATCCTTATGTATTTTGTTTATTTCTCTCTGTTATTCTCTGAGTTCTTTCACAAACACTTTGCTTATTCTTCAAATTTTCACAAACAAAGCAATCAAAGATCCATACAGAATTCTCTCAAGCAGAAGCACTCACATGAAACAAACAAGTTGAAAATTCATATACTAATTTATGATTACCTCAATATTATTAGAAATTACCTCCTTTTAAATACTGTTCAAATCTTTATTTTACCCAAATAATCAGCGATTGTGGCTGAAATTTTCTCCAAAAAATCCAAACTCACTAAACTACAATTTAGTAAGAAACAGAGTATTGCAACACCTGAAAATAAACAGCAGAAAATCAATCCAACAAGAGGCAACAGTCTCTCTTCGTATTCAAGTTTTCAAGTAATTAACACGTTCGAAATTTCAAATAATACTCGAGTAAGAATATCCAAATATAAATCCATGTCAGTTCACGAGTAATTTTTATTCAATAAAAAAACTCCAAATAGAACCCACAACATATATAAGAGGGAATGGTTGTAAATAGCACCTTTTAAAAGTTGAGTTGTGCAACTATCACTACTTTAATAAATCTTGTTTTATTAGCACCTAAAAAGATGTGCGGACGAAAATGCACCTCATTTTACTTTTACAACTTAGACTTATTCATTTTCAATTTTTCTCTAATTTTCTCTTCTTACATACGATCTTCTACTTTTCCTTTTCAAATTTCCTCTCCTTTCAGTCTTTCACAGTTCATTCATCCATGTTTTTTCAAAATTGATGAATGCCCATGTTTGAAGAGTAGATCCATTCACTTTCCCTTTTCTAATTTTCTCTCTATTCTGCCGTTCTTCCTCTCCTTTCACAGTCATTCATCCATAATTTTTGAAAATCGATAAATGCCCAGGTTTAAAGAGTAGATCTAGTCATTAAAACCTTGTTTGGATTATTGGAAGAGTTGATAAGGTAAATTTCCACCATAAACTAGTTGAGAAACTCGTTCAACGACATTTTTTAAGTTGTGGTCTGGAAACTTTCACTTTCAATTTGTTAGATGTATATGTTGAACTGAAGCTAATTCTCCATTTTCGATCTGATTTTCTGGAGAACTCTGTTTTTTTCTGGAAAACTGGGTTTCTGAAATAAGTCTAGACTTTTTTCTAGACTTAGACTTATTCGAGACTTACTTTCGAGACATAATTGTATTCGTTTCGAGACTTATTTATATAAATGTCGAGACTTATATTATCTTCTAGACTTATGTATTTCATAATCGAGACTTATTTATATCAATTTCTAGACTTATTTATATCTGTTTCAAGACTTATTGATGTAATTGTCGAGAATTATTTATATCAATTTCAAGTATACAAAATTAAGTCTCGAATATATACCAGTTAGTCTCCAAAAAAGATGAATTAAGTCTCGATTAAACATGAAATAAGTCACGAATACACATGAATTAAAGTCCAGAATACATGTTAAATAAGTCTCGATTATACACAATTAAGTCTCGAATATATACCATTAAGTCTGGAATATATACTATTAAGTCTCGAATACATACCAGTTAGTGTAGAATAAAGATTAATTAAGTCTCGACTAAAAATTAATTAAGGTCCAAAATACATGTTAAAAAAGTCTCGGAATAAGTCTCGAAAATACTTGAATAAGTCTCGCAAATTGAATAACTACTGTTCATTATCCTCCCCAAATCGAAAAACCCAGATTCATATTCAAATAACAACAAAAATTGAAATCTAACAACACTACTGAAATCTAACAAAACCCAGATTCATAACTACTGAAACCTAACAAAACAACAGAAAAAATTGAAAACAAAACAACGAAATCAAACAAATTAAACCCACAATATCACATTTGAAACAAAAAAAACAAAAACATCACCAAAAATATCATATTCAAACAACAAAGCATCACCATTGAAATGAATTTCACAACAAACTAAATCGAAATCATCAACAAAAATGAAATGCATATCGAAAAATCAACAATATCACATCTGAAAACAAAACCCAAACGAAAAAACTAAATCGAAATCAACAAAAACAAAATACATTTTGAAAAATCAACAATATCACATTTGAAAACAAAACCCAAACGAAAATATCTCAAGGCTGTCATCCCTGATGTCTTACGGCTGCTGTCGAAGTCTCCCCGGTTGTCTACCGGTGTCGTATTATTCGTCGCCGTCAATGGGTTTGCTTGAAGAGTTGGAGTTTTTCTTTCCTTAGTCAACGAAGGTAATATGAGGGTATTTTTGTCCGAAATCAATCTTTAGTTCTATTAAAACAAGACTTATTAATGTTGTGCTATTTGCACAAGCCCCACCCAAAAAAATGCTATTTAAGTTTTTGACCCTATATATAACACATGTGGAACAAAAGAACAATCAAAGCCTCTTCCATGAATCTTAAATCTACCAAATCTTCAAACCAAAATGCTCAAGTACCTGAAAATTACAATTAACTGTAATGAGTTTTAAGTAGAATATAGAATATAAACTCTTTTCTTTTGTAATAGCAATTAATTCGAAAACATAATTACATGGATATGCTTATTTATGAGATGACAACATGAAAAATTGGTAAAAATTTGAAATTTTTGCCGAGCCCCAGATTTATTTAATTCATTATTTCTATTTTGAACACATTTTCTTATTCTTCATTTTCAACAAATTTTGAAGAGAAATAAATAATTACGGATTCTCATCTGCAAATTGAATTTTTATCCAAGTAAATATTGTTTAAAGAAAAAGACAATAATATAATTTATGCTTTAAGAAAAACATACCTTAATTTCTTAACATCCCAAACACTGTTTCCGCCACAATTTTTTTTTTTTTAAATGCTTCTGAAAATACCATCTCTTCTTGGACGTCTCTTTTTAGCTAAATCTGGTTCTTCATCACCATCACTGTGTTCCGGTCTAGCATAATTAGGAACGCCCAGTCCTGAGCCACTATAGTTTATTCTTGTGTTACAGTGATATTCTAATCTGGTAGGCATAAAGAAACGACACCAACAACGGCTACGACCTTCAGCTAGAGAACAATTGTGGTTTTGGTGGAATGTAGAACCTTCAGCAGCCATTAATTCCTGAAAATCTTCTATGTCTTGTTTGTAAACTAGACGAATCCCACACTTTATCACCTTTGACGTCCAACTAAACCGAGCATGAATGCATGTACTGCCACATGGCACATCATCACTGGATTTATATTCACTGCTCGTATCTTCTTCAGTTATCTTATATGAATAGTCATGTTCAAACATCACACGAGACACAAAGGTCAGACAAAGGTAATTAGACTCAACAGATGTGAAACCAGGGGTATCAAAGACGAAGGCATAATCGTTTCTCATTATAGACATTCCAATTGAAATCCTCTCGATACCATTATTTAAATCCACAGGGTCTGGTGCATATACTCCACAGATTGCAATTCCCATGAATTCATCATTTAACCAATTTGGCCGCAGTTCAATTGCAACTGAGTCTCCTTCACTTCTACACCTGAACCACTTTGGAATTTCACTTTCGGGAAGTTGAATATGAAACTGATGAGAAAAACGGTTGACCTGTAGCTGTAACATAACATCATGATTTTTAGTATCCACACAGAGTAAAGCTTGTCCAATAAAAATACATAACAATAAACATTTTTTATTCATAGAAATATTAAATTTATTATCAAATTTCTTACTATTCTTTATGTTATCATCGATAGTTTCTTTGGACTCTTCAATTTTTATCTAATCATATGGCCATTTGAATGTTGTTGAAAACCCTACCTAGTCTCTAACTCAAAACATTAGTTTACTTTAATTACCTCGCTTAAATAAACAAAGGAACAACTCACTTAAATAAACAAAGAAACATTAGATAGTTTCTTTATGTATGTTATCACATATTTTTAGTTCCATATACCTTTTTATTGGTTTTTTATATATTTGTAACAGTCAGTTCAATATAATAAAATTTTCTTTCTTATTATATTACAATGATCTACCGTAGGTGGAACTTTCCATTCTCTATATATATAGTAAGGTTGTGAATTAAAAAAAGGGTTGTGAATGAAATTAAAAATCAAAGTAACTTGACTACAATTAGCACAAAAATGAAACTATCTAGGTAAAATCCGAGCACAAAATGTGTGAGCTAAATTCAAACCAAACAAATAATAAACTCTGTTTGGGTCCTTTGACCCCCAAAAAAAATACCTTGTTTTTTTATTTGTTATTTATATATATATATATATATATATACTAGTATTGGTAGCAACTCTAATTTGGAATATTGACAGATTGAATAAGCACTCATACAACTGAACCACATTTTGAGGTGTACGATTCACATGTTTTATTTTAATTATATACATTTTGACAACATAATAGAGTATTCAATGACAGTTATAACATTGTTTATTATATATTAAGAATAATCAACTCGCTGGCTCTAAATAGAGAGAGTGACAAACCTGAAGGTACTGTTTCAGTAAAATAACTGCTAAACTGTTTTCCTGATCTTGATTCTCAAGTAGTTTGAGGCAGTTGAATAAATTCAATGCAAAGTATTTTGAAGTGCCAACTCTTAGCGCACCTGACACATCTTTCAATGAATGACAATCTTCAGCCCCTACAAAAATTGTGTTTGGCGGAAGCTCTGGCAATGACCGAAGCCACTGGCAATTCCCTAAGCATAAAATTTTCAGTTTAGAAAGTTCCCTGATACTTTCTGGTAGGCTGAAAATATTGTTGTTGCTTAATTTTAACACTTCTAAGGAGTATAAGGAGCCAATATCACTGGGGAGTGCTCCTTCCAAAAGACCGCAGTCTCTAAGGTCCAATGTTGTTAGAGAGCATAAACCTGACAGAGGAGGCAATAATAAACACATGGAATTGGGTTGTCTTCTTGGCAACAACGTAAACAAGGATGAAGAAATCCAGCTTCGGGGTGGTTGTCCTTTACATTCATGGAAAGACAAAGTTTTAAGGTTGGTTAACCGTGCAATGGAAGATGGTACTTGTCTTATTGCAGTCCCACCAAGGTGTAGGTCCTCCAAACACTCAAGTTCCCACAGGTTTTGAGGAAGTTTGTCTAACTTTGAGCAACCTTGGAGATTCAGAATTTTTAGCATTTTCAGACCCGATACATTGCTCGGAAAACTCAAAAGGTTCTTGCACCTTTTCAAATTCAATATAGTAAGCCGTTTGAGACCTCCAACTGATTCATGCACTTTACGCAATCTTGTACAACCTTCAAGACTCAGCATCTCAAGGTTTGGAACCATTGTAAAGTCTGGGGTTTCAATAAGGTAGTGTGAGTAATTGAGCTTAATGATTTTCAACTTCTGAAAAGCCTGTTATCAACAGAAGTTGGAGTATTAAAAAACTGCTTCCTATTAAGAAAACATTGCAATGTATCTACTGAAATTAAGATATAATATACCTTTATGTCCTTCCAAAGATATTTTATCCTACTATGACAAAGATTGAGTTCAAAAAGTTTCTGCGGCTGGAAATTTGACGGTAAAGAATTCGAAGGGTATCTAGGCCATTTGAGAAACCGCAACTCATTTGAAAGACATTCTATGTCTTCTGAAAGGTTAACATTCCTGATTTTGAGCAGTCTTAGATTTCTCATGCTTGAAAAGGATCTGCCATTCAAGTGGGTAATTCGATGTTTAGACTTGTCAAGCATTATACCTTTAACTTCTTGCGTGCCCTGATAAATTAGAAAAAAAAAGAAGTTTAATGTGAATATATATGATATATAGAAAAGTTAATAACAGCTGTAAAAGTGTGTATATATATGTTTTTGGAAAAAAAAAACATTACCCTATTTTCTATCAGCACATGATAGATATCCTCAAACAGCCATAATCTGCTCCATTAGCCACAATCATCACGATGCTTTTCACGAACAATTTCCCAACCCATTTCTTGTAGTACATCATGCATTCCAAGTTTATTGTAAGAAATTGTTATGAGGGATTTATCATCCAGCACTTTTATTCCAATAGCTGATGAATCAAAATAGCAATTGTCTAGTATTTCCACAACTCGATCCTTTTTCTTCGCTTTGAAGAAACATGCAATATCTAAGAATATTTGTTTCTCTGTTTCATCGAGTCCATCGTAACTTATTCGGAGTATTTCCAAAATCTCTTTAGGAGGAACATGCCGTAGTCTATTCAACTCACTTTTCCATTCTTCGACAGTTCTACCACACAGATGGGATCCTAAAACTTCAAGAGCTAATGGAAGCCCATTTGAATATCGTACGATTTGATATGATAGCTTAACACGATCATCTGTGGGTTGTCCTTGTCTGAATGCTTTCTTATGAAAGAGCTGAAGAGCATCATCTTCTTTCAATCCTTCAACTTCATATAAACTACTGATTCCATGGCTAATAAGCACATGTTTATCTCTGGTTGTAATTATAATTCTACTCCCAGGACCAAACCAATTATGCTTTCCAGCCAACTTTTCTAATTGCTTTAATTGATCAACATCATCAAGAACAACAAAGACCCTTTTGTGACGTAATTGCTTTCTAATGTAGTTGATTCCTTCGTGACATATATTCAAACTTGTTTCGTTTAACAACTTGGAAAAAAGTATCATTTGCAAGTGAACAACACCTTTTTTACCGGAGACTTCTCTAACATTCTGAAGTAAGCAACTACCTTCATAGTCACCTGAAAAACAATCATATAAAACTTTAGCAATTGTAGTTTTACCTATTCCTCCCATTCCACAGATGCCAATGAAGCGAATATCATCCAACCCAGATTTTAAAAGATCATTAATTTCCTTCAAGCGAGATTTTATTCCAACAAGGTCCTCTGCAACTTCTGAGAATGTTGGTTTCAAGCTCATCGAAATTGTGGCACCGATAAGTTTAATCAATTCCGCTTCGGATCTGAGAAGAAGAACCATATATAATTATGTAAAATTAACCAAACAAGAAACATTAAGTTGTTAATTAAAATAAAAAGATGCTTAGAAGATTTCTCAACACTAATTAATTTCCTTATAGTTTAATCATTTATTGATGAATATTTGTGATGTAAATATTAACTATGAAAAATTGTGTGTCTCTGGCGTGAGCGTGAGCCTAAGATTTAAAAACAATGTAAAATATATGAATTCAAAGATAATCCAACAAGATAAAGGTACCTTCCTTCCTGTAAATGCCATCCAGACAGATTTTCAACTTTTGTGAGAGCTGATCGCCACTTTTGAACCTTGTCTGGATTATCCTTGTAATCTTCTTCATGTTTATGGAAGGCTGTCTCGAAATCTCCACTCTGATTCCCTATATCTGATGGATCTACCTTGTAAAAAACCGGAAAAACCTTCTGTTTTTTCTTGTCCTTGCACTCGAGAATCTTTGCAAGTTCCTTCAAACACCATGTAGAAGAAACATAGTTTTTCGATAGAACAATGATAGAAAACCTCGATCTTTCAATCGTTTCCAAGAGTTCTGATGAAATCTCCTTCCCTCTCTCGAGTCCTTCATCATCTCTAAATGTGCAAATTCCTCTGTCCTTCAAAGCAGTATAGAGATGGTCAGTGAAGGTATGGCGAGTATCTTCACCTCTAAAACTCAAAAACACTTCATATTCCCATTGAATGCCAGAGGAATCAAAAGAAGAAGAAGAAGATGCAGATGATCCTTTTGCAGTACTGCTGGAAGCCATTGAAGACTTCGTAGCTTGTGTTTGTTCCCGGAAACAGAGGACTAAGAGATGCAAACCTCTACTTGATCAACAAAGACAACACAAAATTTCCAAGAAATTTCCGAAGGCTGCACTTTCCAGGAAACTTAAATGTAATTTCTTTAAGTCAAAAAGTTTTGAGTCGTCGCTCATTGGCGAAGTACTTATCTTTATCACAGTTTGTCCTCTCCTCTTGAAAATTATGTCTTGAGCGATGAAGTACTTTTCTATTTAATTTTGATAGAGTACTTATTTCTTTTAAGTTTATTTCATTATGCTTTACTTCATTTGATCTAATTTTCAATAGTTTAATACGTACCATTTAAAATTATATTAAATATTTCTCCCCACACTAATTTTAAAAAACAGATATGTTAATAAATAAATAGATTTATTAATATTTTTTTTCATAAAATTAGTTTAGGACTGGAATGAAGAGTTTAAACAAAAAGGGTAATTACAAGATGACAGATCATTTTTCTTTTTTTCTTCTTTAAAGTAGACAGATCAATTTCTGTCAAAAAGTCTTTTCTATGTGGTCTCTCAGGCCAGTGGGGTAAATGTGGGGTTTTCATGTTTCCACACACGGGCCATGGTACACAGGAAGTAATAATGATGATAATAACAGTAATATAATAATGATTATCTAATGATGACGATTATAATTATCTTCTTTCAAATATATATATATATATATATATATATATATATATATATATATATATATATATATATACACACGATGAAATAGGCTTATCACCACCTAAGTAATTGTAAGTTATTATATCTTCATGTTCTTATGTCTAATTATAGGCTCATTGTATAAACATTTTATACATAGATAAATAAATTCATAGAATTGATTTTCTCTCATTCTTCTCTCCTGGTTAGTATTATTATATTTTATAGTTTTTAGACTTTATTTTATAACACGTTATCAGCACGAATGTTTTTCTTTTATTATTTGATCTATTAATCTTTCTTTCTTATTAATAATAATAAATGTTTGAAACAAGAAGATTGCATTCAAAATAAGAAATCAGAAGTTTTTGATTAAAAAATAAGAACCAGAAGTTCTTGATTTGAAAAAAAAAATAGAACATGAAGTTCTTAATTCTAATATAATTAATCAGAACATGAAGTTCTGAATTCCAATTCCATTAGAACCCGAAGTTTTGTATTCCAATTCAATCAGAACCTGAAGTTATAGATACATATGGATCTCAATTTTAATCAGAACTCAAAGTTCTACAAGCATAGTTATTGATCCAATATTTAGAAAATTAATTGATTAATCGATTAGAACACGAAGTTATGTATTTCAATATAATTAATGAGAACCTGAATTTTTGGATTTCGATTTAAATCTTGAATCTGAAGTTCTAACTTATAAACATTATTTAGAACTTGAAGTTCTAAATCTTGAAAATTATTTAAAATCTGAAATTCTAAATCTTTGAAATTATTTAGAACCTGAAGTTCTAAATCCTTAAACATTATTTAGAACCTGAAGTTCTAAATCTTGAAGATTATTTAGAACATGAAGTTATAAATCTTGAAAATTATTTAGAACCTGAAGCTCTAAATTATAAACATTATTTAGAACTTGAAGTTCTAAATCTTGAAAATTATTGAGAACCTGAAGTTCTAAATCCTTGAAATTATTTAGAACATGAAGTTCTAAATCTTAAAAATTATTTAGAACCTAAAGTTCTAAGTCCTTGAAATTATTTGGAACCTGAAGTTCTAAATTAGATTTCTCTTTTCGAGAATATGGATGCACAATCTAGTTTCAAAAGGGAAATTGAGGATATATGTTTGGTCGACAGTGGAACAACGCATACTATTCTTCGAGATAGAAAATACTTCTTGAATTTAACCTTGATCAAAACCAAGGCAAACACTATATCTGGTCATGCAGACTTAATAGAAGGCTCTGGAAAAGCCACAATTATATTAACAAATGGTACAAAAATAAGTATAAATGTTGCTTTATATTATAGTAGTTTCAAAGATATATGCAATAATGGATATTATATTGAGACCATAAATGAGGATAATAGCGAGTACCTCTATATTACATCACATGTCTCGAGCCAAAAGATCATTTTAGAAAAGCACAATGCTTATTCCTCTGGATTATATTATATAAATATAAAACTAGTTGAAACTTACGCAATTATGAACCAGAAGTTCAAAAATCCAAAAACATTTTTACTTTGGCATGATCGTCTCAGTCATCCAGTATCTACTATGATGTGTAGGATAATTGAGAATTCTCATGGACATCCATTAAAGAACCAGAAGATTATACTGTCTAATGAAAATCTGTGTACTGTTTGTTCACAAAGAAAGTTAGTGATCAGACTATCCATTACAAAGGCTGATTTTGAATTCTCATCTTTCTTACAACGAATTCAAGGAGACATATGTGAGCCCATCCACCCAGCGAATGGACCATTTAGATACTTTATGGTATTAATAGATGCATTTGTACGATAGTCACATATTTTCTTATTGTCTATATGTAATACTATTTTTTTTCTAGATTGTTGATACATGTTATTAGACTTCGAGCATATTTTCCAGATTATCCAATCAAAAGCATACGAAGAATATTGTTTTTGGTTGTGTCGATAGCCGTATGTTTGATGCCAATAGAAACACATAATGAATATGTGTGTTGTGTACGTGTGATAGAAACACAGTGAATATATACAAAGAAATACATTTTGCAGGGATTTACATTTGTGAAGACCGACGATACAACTAGTAGATGATTCTACTTCAACCGTAAAATTCGAATTCTCGGTGAACGGTATGTAATCCAAAAAATACTTTGTTTTATACATTATACATATCACCTTGGTTAATTATCATATATTAATTGTTTTCATGGGGTTTTTAAATTTGCTATGGCTTTTTGCACTTGAAAATGATTATGTGGGGAAACTAAGCCTTTTCTTTTGTGCTCGAACAAAATCATTTATCTTGTCTGATTATATTGATTGATATCATTCACTGAAGTGAATGTTAAGTCATCTAATTAACATGGTAGAAACTTTGATCAATTAAAATTATTATGACAACGGTGATCATATTAAGAAAATCTAGCCACCGTAAGTGGAAACACATCAAAACAAAGTATAAAAGTGTTTACTATTGGTGATGAAAATAGTGATGTACCTGAAGTATATGTAAAATATCATGTTGATATTTTACCAAGTATATATAAATGCGTCAGTAGAACTAATTGCATGTTACAAAGTGAAAAGCAAAATAACATATATGTGAAACTTTGTTATTTTAATAGATCATGAAGAATCAATTTAGTTATAAAAATATACATCATTAATAAATGTTTTATTATTTTATACTGTCTCATGCCAGAAGCATGCAATTCCATTTTTATAATTGAGTCTATCATATAAAATTTGCAGATTATTTAGTGAAATTCCCTAAAGGACAATATGATAGTACAAAATATATCCTTGGAAATGATATGATATTATAAATATGTCTGAAAATGACATTTTGATGATGTAAATAAATCCATTAAGGATAACTAAATAAGGCCAACAAACAAATAAATTCACGTCGTTAGATGGAGAAAGATACAATTAGAAAAATCAACGACATGATATTGCAGTTGGTATGCATTATCTTTATTTTATCTTGATCCTTGTTTGAAGTTCAAATGATCATTCACTTGCAAATTGCATATTCAGATGAATTTACTAATTGCCAATATATTAACCCGGGTAATTGTTCCTGAAGAACAATTTATGTAAATTGCAACAAATAAATTCATCGTGGCACAATAGAAGTGTGAAATGCAACTTTTATTTAAAAGTTATATTCCCTGAAGCGAATATGAAAAATCATGATCATGTTAATTAAGAATAATGCTCGAGCTATATATAATCCTCATCATGGCTCCTGAAAAGTTAAATGTCTTTGAAGAGACAAAACCCTTTTTGAAGAGTAACAAAGTAATGAGATGTGATCTCCCCGTCCGAGACTCATAAATTAAACGGATCTCAATTGCCCATGCAAAGGCACATATACTGGAAGTATACAAATATTACAGTTTTCCACTGTAAAATTTTACAGTAGCTCTTGAAGAGACATATATACTGAAATAAAAATTGAGATCATTAATATTGTTGCTTTGCGTATTATAAAATGATGAGGACCTTAAATCACAAATTGTGGATGAATGTCGAGATAACACAATTGTCCAAAAGACAGAGCTAAGACATAGCTAAGTTCATGGACATATAGTCCAGTCGCATGAAGGCATCACACTCGTTGGATACAAATGGGTATTTGTTCGAAAACGTAATGAGAAAAACGAAATCGTGAGATATAAGACACGAATCGTTGCGCAAGGGTTCTCTTAGAGACCAGCCATCGATTACAATGAGACATATTCTCCCGTAATGGACTCAATTACGTTTCGTTTTTTAATAAGTTTGGCAGTCTTTGAAAGAATTGAAGCTCGTCTTATGGATGTGGTGACAACATATTTATATGGGTCACTAGATACCAATATATACATGAAAATCTCTGAAGGATTTAAAATGCCAGAAACATGTAATTCAAATTCTCGTAACTTGTATTCAATAAAGTTACAACGATCTTTATACGGTTTAAAACAATCTGGACGAATGTGGTATAATCATCTTAGTGAATATCTTATGAAGGAGAGATATATTAATGATCATAAATGTCTGTGTATATTCATAAAGAAATCATAAATCGGATTTGCCATAATAGCAGTATATGCCTGTTGATGGTGATTTTTCGTCGTCACTATCAACGAACTTGTATCAAGCGAAAATAAGAACAGATAAGTATAATACCGTAAGAAAATAATAAATCAAGAGACACAAATACGTGGTAAAAACTCCTTTCAACTGAAGAAAAATCCACGGGTTGTTGCTTGAGCAACAAAGTCAAATCCATTATGAAAAACTCAATTACAAAGTATTTCTCTCGTATTTCTCCTGCTAATTCTCACGTCCCCCCGTTATGTGTCTTACAGGGGTATTTATACATGTTATTGCTAGGGTTTATGGTACTGCTAGGGTTTGGTGTTGTGATACCCGTATTTTGTGTGATTTCCTAGTTCTAATTGAAGTCTGTCTCTTTCTGGAGTTTATCTTGTTTCCTGTTTTGATTGAGTCCGAATCTGCGTCGGATTCCTTGCCCTTTATTTGCTGGAAATCTGTTTGCCTTTCAGTTGAACTCTGATAGTCGTATCGTTGCTTATTGTGGAGTTGCTTGCTGCTGATTCTGTCCATATGTTTGTGAAGTACTCGTCTTCATTATCTGATCCCGAGCATGACCGAGTATGCCCGAGCCGATTTCTTCGTCTGTGGTCGGATTGCTTTGCTCTTTGCCGAGTAAATTTCCTTGGGGAATTTCTGCCCTTTTACGCTTGACTTTTCTTGACTTTGCTTACGTGGCCCCTTACTGTAATGACGTGTCCTTAATGATGATTTTTACCTATAACAATACCCCCTTAAATATTTGAACCGAACGTATCCTGCTTACTCGGGATAAATATTTAACTCTTTCATGACTTGTTCTCGTTTATCGTCTTCTTCATCAATGTCAGATTTCAAATTCCTTGTTCGTTTCGAAACATTAATGGCGTGTCTTAATTACGCCCGCAAGCGTTTGATTCTTTTCTTATTCGAAGATCTTTTGATGGTGACTGACTGTCTTTTGGACGGCTCAATGCCTCTCTTTACTGCCACCTGTCTTCTTTTGTTTGGCCGTGGTACGTGGCATTTATGAGACGCGACCCTTCTGTTCGTGCCCGTACAGCTTACGTCATGATTCTTATCCCAATCTTTCCCACTTCTCCTCACCTACCCTCTCTAGGGTTTCGTGTCTTGGGACCGGTTGCATACTTATATATAGAAGTATTGCTTCAAAAGGAAAACCCCTATTCTCTTTCAAGTTTTTACCATTACTTCTCAGATTTCTGCCATCGCTTCCCTGCCTGTAATCTCGTCCTGCGAAGATTTATTTCTTTCGGTTTCCAAACCTTTTCTCGACCTTCTCGAAGATCCTGCCGTAGCTCACGTCTCTTCAATCCTTTAAGGTTAGTTCTCATGGATCCCTCTGCTAGACATCGTCTTTTTACTGTTGCTATGATTGCCATTGAGCAAGGTGATACTTGTACTGCTACGGCTGTCCACAGGTTGCTTGGTGATCCAATTCCCGATCAGCCCGGATTTACAGATGCTGACGTTTCCGGACTCAACTTGTCTGGACTGCGTCGTGAAGTTCCACCAGCTTCTTCCAGTTCGTCACAGCCTGAATCATATCAGCCTGAGACCGATTCCAGTTCTGCTTCTGCTGCTTGTGATAGTTCTCGGCCATGGAAAAGAATGGGGAAGAAACAAAGCAATCGTGACATCAACAAAGGTTCCTTTGTTCGGGAAAGCTGAGTCGGGCCCCAGAGGGTAGTCGAAGAAGACATTGAGGTCGAGCATAGGGAGGCTCGTATCGTTTTCTCTCCCGAGAGAGTTTGCGCTTACGACGTTGAGCCAAATGTGGTCGGCCCCGAAGAAGTCACTAAATACAAGAACCGTTTTGACCTGGACAGCAACACTATCTCATTAAACCCTGCTAATGGTCGGGCTGCGTGGAACCCCCCATCCGGTCAAGTGGCGATTTACGGGGCGATACTTTCTTGCGGGGTGACGCTTCCGCTTCAGTCCTTCATTACGTGGTTTTTGGCTGAAGCTCAGCTCGCCCCTGCTCAACTAACTCCGAACAACTATCGAATCTTGATGTGCATGTGGCACATGTGGCATAGGATGGGACGACCACCCCCGACTCCTCGGGAAATTAGGCACTTCTATTCTTTGAGGCCTCTGGGGAAGACCGGGATTTACTTCCTGCTTTCAACTCAGCCCGAGAGTTGGGTCCCCAAGGACGTGAACGTGAAGAACAGGGTGATGCCGACCGCTGATGAGAAGATAAAAGGATTTGTTTGGAGCTTCCCCACCTCAAACAAGTTCTGGAAGAATAGTTGGTTCTTCGTGGGTGGAGACTGGGGACGGTCAATTTCTTTTGACATTGAGGGCGCTCAGATGACTAGCCGGGTGCCTCGGTACTTCTACGCACCCCAGTGGAACCACATGACTTCGTCTTTTACGGATGAAGAACTCAAAACTTTGGCTCGGGCGGCCTTCCGTCCCGTGGAAAAGAGGGGCAGACCTTACCTCTTCGATGAGAAGAAGATGATAACAGCTCGCCTCTTCCCTCAACTTTTAGCACACCGGCATCACTGTAAGTTCTCTATTTCTGCCTTGCTATTTACCTGTTTTATCTATCTGGCTTTCAGCTTCCTAAAAAAAAAAAATTTTTTTAAGTGTACGACATAGATGTAGTGTGCGATGCCCAAGCCCGCCGGATGAAAGGCATTGTAGAGGCGAGCCGGAGGGAAGTTAAACGTCAACAGGATGCGGGGATAGCCCCTCCTTAAGGTGACTCCGATGGGAGTTCTTCCGAGGACATTCCCGAGGGGGGTGCTGGCAACGTGCCGGATTATATGCCTGAGGAAACTCAGAATCAAGAGTTGGCCGCCCATGCAGCTGATGAAGGCAATCAAGCAGGTCCTTCGACAAAGGGGAATGAGAAGGTTGGAGAGTCTTCCGAACCAGCTACCTTCTCCTGCGGAACTAGATCTCCTCGGCCTGCTGTAGTCGAGCCGCCTCGGCCTGCTGTAGTCGAGCCGAGTACCACTTCCCCGAATGCGAAAATTACCAGGGAGCATCCGGACGTGACAGTTCCAGAGATTCTGATTTCTGCCGAACTGAACACTGCGCCATCTGGAAGTGGTGCTGAAATGGGGCGTTCACATCCGGATTTTGAGGACCCGACAGCAGACCTGAATACCCGTGGGAGGCAACCCAGAAAAAGAAAAGCCTCGTTCTCACCTGGCCGTCCAGCCCCCAAGATTCCTCGAGTAGTTGCTTTCGTCGAGTCATCCTCAGATGAGGAGGGGGTAGCGGAGGCTGCTGATAATGAGAGAACAATAGAGAACTCTCCTCCACGGGATCAGATGAGGGACGAACCTGACATCCCCCTTAGTTCCCCTCAGGCAATACCTACTGCTGGGTTCCCCGAAGCTAACCTTGGCGATCCTAACCCTTCAACCCAGTCTAGCGTACCTACCCCCGAGACCATGTTGAAGGCTATGGCTTCGGGCTAAGCATATATAGGGGAGGATCGTTGGAGCGATCTCAGGGTCGGTTCGTTATCTGATCGGCTCTGCCGTTTCTTCAACATCGCTTCTTATGTGAGTAACTCTTAGACTTTCATATTTATCTCTTTTATTGCTACTTCATTTTTGTCACTTGTTATTGGCTTGTTGCATATGGTAGCCGAGATGACTGAAGTCTGCCAGACTAGTGATGGTCAAACGGAGAAAATAAGGAGGCTTGAAGCCAAGTTGAAGGAGAGTGAAGATCACCGTGCTCGGGTCGAACTGGCTTGTCAGGAAGGGACCAGGTTGGGTCAGGTGCTTCTGGACCAGTGCTTAGCGCGTCAACTAGAGGCTGAACAGAAAGCGTCTTTCACTTTTGAAGAGGCCCAAACCTTAAAAGACCAGTTGTTATCTACTCAGGAGGCTCTACTCCAGGCCGAGCAGACAGCTGAAGATGCAAAATCCTCCTACGAGCGCCGGATTCAGGACTTGGAACGTCAAGCCTTGACGGTCAAGTCCCTGTCGAAGGAAGCTAGGCTGGAGTTGGAGATTCAGGGGGTCGATCACTTCAAAAGATCTCCAGCCTATGATGCTTTACTTCTCCGGGAATTTCAGAGGGGAATGGTCTCGGCCGGAGAATTTTTCAAGAAGAAGAACAGAGCAACTGATCGGACCAGGGCCAACTGGAACCTCTCGGTCAAAAAGCATGTGGATGCTTCTCTGGAATCTCTTCGGCTCCAGATGAAGACGTGGCGAGCATATTACAGAAGTAAGGGAAAAGAGCCACATCCCATGCACCTGGAAGTTCCCACTGCTGATTCCTTCTCAACTTTCCATGCTTGTGAGAAAGTGGGGATCCACGGTGAGGCTTCTGACATTGGGCCCGTTCCCGGGGTAGATTATAGCGCTTGGATAGATGACGACGCCCCGGAAGATGTGATTGTCTGGCCTTCTGATGACAGCCTCCTGAGTGAGTACGTGATGGAACCAGACCCGAGCATTGGTGGAAGTAGTTCTCAACCGCCGGCATCTTCTTGATTAATTTTCTTTCTTTTTCTTTTTTGTAACAATTGTTTTTTGTAACAACCGTTGTATATTCTTTCGCTCATATATAAAAAATCTATTCACTATTCTGCCTGTCCAGTTCCCTGCATGATAAAAGTATAAACAAAAAAAACAAATTAAGCAAAATTTGTTCGGTCACCTATACTTGGCTCATAGATCTTAAGAATTTTTGGAACTCTTAATTTCAACCAAGTACTTGGCGACTACCAAAGTTAACAGAGTATCTTATTCAACTGACAACTCATTTATTAAGCCGAGTATCTCATTAAACTGGCCGTTGATTTATTGGACCAAGTATCTTATTTAACTGGCAATTTTTCTTTTAAAGCCGAGTATCTTATTTAACTGGCAACTTTTTTAAGCCGAGTATCTTATTTAACTGGCAATTAATTTCTCCGATCTTGTGAAGATCGTTTTACCCTTACGTTTGGTCGAGGCTCACCACAACCATACGTCAAGGTCCTTACACAAGTCACCTAGGACGTCTCCCGGTTTTGTCTGTGTAAGGTTTCGTCGAATAGTTGGTGGTTATGTTAACCAGCCAACACGACTGCGCATCTCACCAGTCTTCCTGGTGGCACTCCGAGCAGTTTTCCAGTTATCCTGGTGCCTCGGTTTTGCCTTTTGGTTAAGAAGTGCGTTTGCACTGCTTAAACCAGGCTGGCGTGCTATTCCAGCTTCTCAGCCCTTCAAGAACTACTTGTCCGCTCTCCCGCGGCCTCGTAGCGCATGATTATTTTTGAACGAGATTTACTCAGATCGGTTTGTTTTAGGTGACTAAATTTAGTCTGCTTGTTTTCGGACGAGGTGACCACTGTTGTTTTTGCCTTATTTGAACATTCTTTATCGTGGATTTCATCGTCTTCAATGAATAACCTCTTTATTAGCAAACGAACTTTATTAGATAATAATAAGAATTAGAAACCTCTTAACATGACTATAATTTAGTTAAAGCAAAGCTAAAATAACATTAAACATGAATGAGCTTGTCAGGGGTAGAAAATCTTTAGATACTGAGCGTTGCATGGTCGGGGTACTAAGCTGCCTTCTGGGTGAGCTATCAGGTAGGCTCCGTGCCCTGCAACTCCCTTGATGATATACGGGCCTTCCCATTCGTCAGCGAGAGATCCTGCTGACTTGTCCTTAGTGTTCGGGGACACCCTTCTTAGCACTAAATCTCCGAGCTGGAATCTACGCACACGAACATGGGAATTATAGTACCTTGCAGCCCTCTGCTGATACACTGCATTTCTCACTTGAGCTGCGTCCCTGATTTCTTCAAGCTCGTCTAAGTTCCGCTGCAACATGTTGATGTTGTGTTTGGGGCTGTATAGTTGCACCCTGGGTGACGTAAAGGTTGTTTCCGCCGAGATTACAGCCTCTGTTCCGAATGCTAGTGCAAAAGGGGTCTCCCCTGTGGATGACCTGATAGTCGTTCGGTATGCCCATAGCACCTCTGGTAGTTTGTCTGCCCAACTGCCTTTCTTTGCTTCCAACTTTGCTTTCAGTGTGTGCTTGATCACTTTGTTCACAGCTTCAGTTTGGCCATTGGTTTGAGGATGTGCAGGTGACGCATAGTAGTTTGCAATCTTGTACTCCTCGCACATTTCCCTGAACTTACTGTTGTCGAACTGAGTTCCGTTATCCGTTATAATGATGCTCGGGATTCCGAACCTATATATGATGTTCTTCGTAACAAAGCTAGTGGTGTTCGCTTCCGTGATGTGCACCAATGCCTCTGCTTCTGCCCACTTGGTAAAGTAGTCTACTGCCACAATTGCGTACTTTGCTCCTCCCCTTGTTCCTGTGGGCATTGGACCAATCAGGTCGAGGCCCCACATGGAAAAAGGCCAAGGGGAAGTTAAACTTCTGAGCAACTCTGGGGGTTGCCGAATATCGTTTGCTATTCTTTGACATGTCTTGCAACTTTCTGCGAATTGCTGTGCTTCAGCAAATAAAGTCGGCCAATAAAAACCTTGCCGAAGTACCTTGTGTGCTAGACTCTTATCCCCAGTGTGGTTTCCACACACCCCACCGTGAACATCTTTCAGAATCTTGTAGGTTTCTTCTCCGGCAACACATCTTTGTAACACCTTTGAGAACCCTCTTCTGTATAGTTCTCCCCTTAGAATTGTGTACCGAGTTGACCTGTACCTGATGCGTTTTGCCTCCACAGCATCCTCCGGTAATATGTTTCTCTCCAAATACTCTCTAAGCTGGGTCGTCAAATCACTTGGACCTGACCGGATTTCTGACACCATGACCTCTTCAGATTCTGCTGTACTTGGTTTGGTCAGGTGCGCCACTGGTATTGCTTTCAACCTAATACTCGTGGTGGCTGAGGCTAATTTAGACAAAGCATCTGCTTTTTCGTTCTCCTCCCGAGGGATTTGAAGGATCCTGTACGCCTTAAACTTTTTAAGCAAGCTCTTTGCAATGTCTAAGTAAGCTATCATATGCTCCTCCCTCACCTGGTATTCATCCAGCACCTGGTTAACCACAACCTGGGAATCGCTGTATACCACCAACTCATCTGCCCCCAATGCTATGCAAACTCTCAAACCAGCCAACAAAGCTTCATACTCTGCTTGGTTATTAGTTGCTTTGAAGTCGAACCTCATGGCGCATTCCACAGCATCCCCTTCTGGTGTTGTTATGACTATTCCGGCCCCACTGCCATGGGTGTTCGACGATCCATCCACATGCAACTTCCATTGGAACTTACTCACTTGTTCGCCTTCTATCATCCTTTGTACTTTCATATCTGGCTCGGTGAACTCTGCTATGAAATCGGACACCGCTTGTCCCTTAACTGCAGCTTTTGGGGTATATTTGATGTCAAATTCACTTAACTCAACCGCCCACTTAGTCAATCTTCCCGACAGTTCTGGCTTTTGCAGGATGAGTTTTAGCGGGCAGTCGGTGTACACCTCTATTGCATGCGCTTGGAAGTACGGCCTTAGTTTTCTGGCTGCCGTGACCAAGACGAGTGCAACCTTTTCTGCCGGTGAGTATCTAGTTTCTGCTGGCAGCAACGCCTTGCTGGTATAATATACCGATTTTTGCACTCCTTCCTCCATCCGAATCAACACCGAACTTGTCGCTACCTCTGTGACTGAGAGGTACAAGTACAACGTCTCCCCGACCACCGGCTTTGAGAGGATGGGTGCTCGCCCTAAATACTCTTTCAATTTCTGAAAGGCAGCTTCGCATTCTTCACTCCATTCAAGGCATTTTCCTTTCTTTATTGCTCTGAAGAATGGGGCGCATTTGTCTGTCGACTTTGATATGAATCGGTTAAGTGACGCAAGACATCCCGTTAGCCTCTGTACATCCCTCAGCGTCCTCGGCGAAGCCATATCTTCCAACGCTTTGATCTTCTCGGGGTTCACCTCAATCCCTCTTTGATGTACCTAAAAACCAAGAAATCTCCCTGATGGCACTCCGAACACACATTTGCTCGGGTTAAGCTCCATTTTATATCTCCTCAGCACTTCGAAGGTCTCCCTTAAGTCTTCTGAATGCCTCTCCGCTGTGACACTCTTGGTCAACATATCATCCATATAAACTTCCATGTTCCTCCAGATTTGCCGGGCAAAAATCCTGTTCACCAGTCTCTGGTAGGTTGCCCCAGCGTTCTTCAGCCCGAAAGGCATCACCTTATAGCAGTACAAACCCTGATCTGTGGTGAAGGCCGTCTTTTCTTCATCTGCTTTATTCATTCTGATCTGATTGTATCCTGAATAAGCATCCATGAAGCTCAACAATTCGTGCCCAGCTGTTGCATCCACCAGTTGGTCTATTCTCGGCAATGGGAAGCTATCTTTCGGGCAGGCCTTATTCAAATCGGTGAAGTCTACACACATTCTCCACTGATTATTCTTCTTCTTGACCAGCACCACATTGGCCACCCATTCTGGGTATTTGACCTCCCTTATCGATCCTGCAGAAAGCAACTTGCCTACTTCATTCTTAATGGCCATACTCCTCTCTGGATTGAACAACCGTCTCTTTTGCACTACCGGGCAGAACTCTGGATTGATGGAGAGGCAATGTGATATCACTTTTGGATCTATCCCGGGCATATCTTCGTGGCTCCAAGCAAAAACATCCTTGTAATCCCTTAGTAGTGAGACAAGTTGGGCTTTTATACATTCACTCAAATTTGCCCCGACTTTCACCGTCCTGCCTGGATCTTCTGGGTCCAATGCCACCTCTTCGGTCGGCTCATCTTTCTTAGCTTCGGGCTCCTCTCTGGGATCCAACTCAAAATCCTTCGGTACTTCTAACTCTTCAGTCTCATCAGTTATCAGCTTGGTTGTCACATTGTATACCTGGTTTACTTCCCTGTCCTTGTATACTGACAAATTTGCCCTTCGAGCCATTTCTTGTGATCCTTTGACCACTCCAACCCCAAACTCTGTTGGGAACTTCATCATTAAGGCATAAGTCTCTGTCACCGCCTTAGCTTTATTCAAGAACGGTCGGCCCAATAGGGCGTTGTATGGCCAATTTTCTGTGTCGACGACTACAAAGTCGAGTAACACTGTCTTTTGGCAAGGAGCCTTCCCAATCTTCACCGGTAATTTCACTGTGCCGAGCGACCTTACCTCCACCCCGCCAAATCCTCTAAGAGGTGTAGGAAATGGCTGTATGTCTTTCCTGTCCAGCCTCAGCTGATCATAAACTTCTACACTCAAAATATCCGCTGAGCTTCCATTGTCGATCAAAATCCGATGGACCTCCCTATGGCCAATACATGCGCTGATTACCAGTGCATCGTTCGGTCTTACATCTACTCCATGTGAGTCAGCCTCTGTGAATATGATGGGATCCCAGCCTCCCTTGATCCTTTTTGGGTCGGGTTCAATAGAGTTGACACCTAGATCTCTTCTAGCCTCCATGGCTTCCCGAATTTCCTGGGTCCTCTCCCTATTACTTTTGCCTGTTGATGGTCCACCAAAAATCATGTTGATCGCTCCTTCATCCTCAGCTTTCTTGGGGCTAGGTTTTCTTGCCCGACCATCCTGTCGGTTATCTCTCTGTCCGTCTACCTTGTCGGTTTTCCTCAGGACGATATCTTTCAAGTGTCCTTCCCTGATAAGGGTCTCGATGTGATCCCTAAGTTGAAAACACTTGGAAGTTTCATGGCCATTCTCCTTATGGAACCTGCAATACTTGGTGGTGTCCCTCCGGGCATAGGATGACTGCCTAGGAGGTTCTTTAGACATGTTCTTCTCCTCCAGAATTGCCAGAATTTCCTCTTGATCCTTCCTCAGTGGGGTATAGTTTGTATAGCTGCCTTGGAACTTCTGCCGCGGCTGATTTGTCTTCGGATCATATGCCCGACGACCATCCCGACTATCCCGTATCTTATTCTTTTGTTTATCACCTTTCACATCGGGCGTCTTCGCTTGGTCCTTGGCTTTAGACCCTTCCGGGCGTCCGCCATGCACGAAGTATCCTCCCGTGGCAATTTCTTCTTCCTCCGCCAAGGCATAGCCCCTAGCCATATCCATCATGTCAGCATAACTGGTTAGACGGGCTCTTCTCAGGTCAAATGACAGCTGACCATTCTGGAGGTTATTGATGAATGCTGCAATTATAGCCTCGTCGTTTGCACTTCCAATCTCAGGCACTTCTTGACCGAATCTTCCCAAATACTTCTTAAGTGACTCATCCTTTCCTTGCTTAAGTTGAGACAAGTGGGCCACCGACTTCTTTCTGTGCACATTCCCGAGGAACTGCCTTGAGAAAGCCTTACTCAGCTCGCTGAAGTTACTTATGTTGGCCGTTGGTAACCTGCCGAACCACCTAGAGCCCAGATCCCTAAGAGTTTGAGGGAAATTTAAGCATAGTAGGGCATCATTGTAAACATACTGGGCCATGGCACTCTTGTATCTTCTGACATGTTCCTTAGGGTCCGTGTCCTTTTTGAATTGCTCTATATGTGGCATTCTAAACCTCTCCGGGAATGGCGTCCTCAGGATCCTATTGGTGAAAGGGCTCCCGGACTCATCATCTGACAACTCGTTACGCCCATATCGCCTGACTAACGCATCCATTTGTCGGCGGTTATTCTCCACTTCCCGGGTCAAACTCTGTATGAGTATATCTCTGTCTCCCTCCGGCTCCCCCACAGCATTGAAATTCTGACTTATAGTCAGTTTTTGGCCTCTTTCTTCCGGATTCGATTCTCTTTGATCCCGATTTAAACCGTGCAGCCGAACCGTGCCCCTTTGGCGCTTGTGATGATAATTCTGCTCACTCTCTCCCGAGGACGACGATTGATCTCTCCGATGAGTACGCCTCCTTGGACGGTCTCTATCCCTAGCCGTCTGGTCATGACCATACCTTCTGTCCGAGTTATTCTTCTCTCTACGTTCTCCGCTTCCCCTGGTTGGCCTTTCAGAAAAAATCACCGGCCTGTCAATCGGATCACGGCTTGCCTTTATGGGTGCATCAGGCGTTGGTATCGCCACTGTGGAGCGCAACCTCGTTGCTTGCTGATTTGGAGCAGAAAGATTGTGAGGTGACATCAAACCTTCCGTGGTGGAGAGATCAACCCCTTACCTTGCAGCGTCTGATATAAGTTGCTGCAAGGAAGCGCGGAATCGTTGCGCAATCTCTTCGTTAGTTGGAGGAAAACGCTGAATGCCAGCCAGGGCAGTTGACTGATCTGCCGTTGCCAAGGTTACCTCTGCAGTGTTAAGGGTGGCATCATCCTCCAATTCATTGATTGGCAATCCTTGACTATACCTGGAATCGCTACCATCTTCTTCGCCAGCCATTGTCACAAGTTTTGCTTGATTTCCCCTCCTTCTAGCGCCAATTGTTGATGGTGATTTTTCGTCGTCACTATCAACGAACTTGTATCAAGCGAAAATGAGAACAGATAAGTATAATACCGAAAGAAAATAATAAATCAAGAGACACAAATACGTGGTAAAAACTCCTTTCAACTGGAGAAAAATCCACGGGTTTTTGCTTGAGCAACAAAGTCAAATCCACTATGAAAAACTCAATTACAAAGTATTTCTCTCTGATTTCTCCTGCTAATTCTCACGTCCCCCCGTTATGTTTCTTACAGGGGTATTTATACATGTTATTGCTAGGGTTTATGGTACTGCTAGGGTTTGGTGTTGTGATACCCGTATTTTGTGTGATTTCCTAGTTCTAATTGAAGTCTGTCTCTTTCTGGAGTTTATCCTGTTTCCTGTTTTGACTGAGTCCGAATCTGCGTCGGATTCCTTACCCTTTATTTGCGGGAAATCTGTTTGCCTTTCAGTTGAACTCTGATAGTCGTATCGTTGCTTATTGTGGAGTTGCTTGCTGCTGATTCTGTCCATATGTTTGTGAAGTACTCGTCTTCATTATCTGATCCCGAGCATGACCGAGTATGCCCGAGCCGATTTCTTCGTCTGTGGTCGGGTTGCTTTGCTCTTTGCCGAGTAAATTCCCTTGGGGATTTTCTGCCCTTTTACGCTTGACTTTTCTTGACTTTGCTTACGTGGCCCCTTACTGTAATGACGTGTCCTTAATGATGATTTTTACCTATAACAATGCCGATGACAAGAATTTAATTGGAACTCCTGAAGAGCTTCTAAAAATTACTGAATATTTGAAAAGAGAATTTGAAATGAAAGATTTGGGGAAAATAAAATTATGTCTTGGCCTAGAGATCGAGCATAAATCAAATGAAGTATTTGTCCATCAATCAGCTTACATCGAGAAGATTCTAAAAAAATTCAATATGGATAAGTCTCATCCTTTATGTACTCCTATGGTTGTTCTGTCTTTAGATCCTAAGAAAGACATATTTCGACCTAAGGATATTGATGAAATGATACTTGGTCCAGAAGTACCGTATCTTAATGCAATCAGTGCCTTATTATATTTAGCAAAATGTACGAGACCATATATTGCATTTTCTGTGAATCTATTGAAAAGATTTAGTTCTGCGCTAACTCAACGACATTGGAATGAGATCAAACATATTTTACGATACCTTCGAGGAACTATAAACTTGCGTTTGTTTTATTCAAGGTTAAATAGTTTAGGACTTGTTGGTTATGCTGATCCTGGTTATCTTTCTGATCCTCATAAGTCACGTTCACAGACTGGATATGTTTTCACATATAATGGTGCAGCAATTTCGTGGCGCTCCACCAAACAAACTCCCGTTATATCGGGAGTGTGTATGGCTGAGGTCTGTTATTCATCATATCCAGAGTACTTGTAAATTGCCCCAAATCACAGATTCAACAACAATAATATATGAAGATAATGCAGCTCGTATTGCACAAATCAGACGAGGGTACTTCAAGGGAGCCATAACTTAGCACATATCACCAAAGTTATTCTACACTTACGAACTTCAAGAAAGTCAATAAATTGATGTCAAACAGATACGGTCTACAAATAATCTTAAGGACTTATTTACCAAGACCTTACCGAAAACAACATTAGATAAATTGATATATGGCATCGGTATGCGTCGACTTAGCAAATTACAAGATTGAAGACAAATCATTTTTCGGGGGGGGGGGGGGGGGGAATATTTTGGACATTTGTGCACTGTATTCTTTTTCCCTTGACCATGTTTTGTTCCACTGAGTTTTCCTGATAAGGTTTTTAATAAGTCAGTATTTAAACACGTCCAATATATATATATATATATATATATATATATATATAAAGAATCTCAAAGACTATTATCAATGCAGCGTACATCTAATGGGGAGTGTTGTGATAAAATAGACTTATCACCATCTATAATTGTAAGCTAATATATTTTCATGTTATTATCTTCTCTTTTAATCGTAGATATAATTCTCCATATGCCTATATATGTGTATAAGCATTCTATACAAAGATAAATAAATTCATAGAATTGATTTCCTCTCATTCTTCTATCCTGATTAGTATTATTATATTTTAGGCTTTATTTTGTAACAATCTATCAATTGTCACTCCTATACATTTTTTTTCATGTAGAATCCTAATTTATGCGGATGTAAAATGAAAAAAAAAATTCAAATTTTATCCAGGTGCGAATCAAGATCCTACATTTCTGCTTGAAAAAAGTACATAATCTTTCAATCATAAAAATTTAACCAAAAAACCTTAAAACGTGCATCTTAAAAAGTAAGCTACTGTTTTTGAAATCACATCAAAATTCAATAATGTCCACTAAATTTCACCAAATTTGTTTAAATTGTGTACTATAAAAGTCTTCATTCAAAAATGATCCGTCTACTTTAAAAAAGAAAAAATAAACAAATAAATGAAAAATGATCTGTCATCCATTCTTTCCCTACCTTAGTAAGATTCCAAGAAATGATCTTTTGTAAACTCTTCATTCTTGTCGTAGAGTAATTTTATATAATGATGATTAATTATCTAAAAGACCACAGAGATGTCGGAAATGTAGGTTGAAGCCGGCCCGAGAGACCACAGAGAAAAGACTTTTTGAGAAAGATACAAATTTTATCCTACAATTGAATTTTGAATTTTAGAATAGGATATTAAAATTTAACATTCAATCAAATTTAAAAATGTATTTAAATTAAAAAATATATTTCAATTTAAACATAAACTACAAATAAATATTAAAACTTAAAATTTAGCTTACACTTAAAATTCATATATACTTAAATTTAATAGAATATAACATCTAAACTATATAAATCTTAAATTCAAACATAAAATACAATTAGGTAAATAGATTAAAAAGTTAGAGTTTTGTTTTTTCCTTTTATATTTTTAATATATATATATATATATATATATATATAAAAATATCAGGTCAATTGGAACGGTCGTCGATGTATAATGGTTTGACATATACCTGGTCCGATTACAAACCGGGTTAACAATGTTTGACCCATACCTAAGTCCTGTTTTGAGTGCACCAAAAATTTGTTACAAATAATGTGACATATAAGTTGTCAACATCATATTACTCACCTCATAATCTTATCGTAAGCTAAATTTATTCTTCCATCTTTCTTCTTGCTCCGAAGTATTGCTTTGTGTGGATGGGTTCTAATAATGGTGATATCATTGGCGTATCTGTATCAAACCTCATCGATTAGGATGGCAGCAAGTCGATTACCTGAACAGATTGAGATCCCCTACCTATCTTATTTATGCTCAACTTTCAATAATCTGCTGTGGCAGACAAGCAAAACAAGGGCCGAGATCGATTTCTTTATATATTTTTTTTCTCTCTTACCGTTGATTGCTTATTTTTCATAATTTTTTCTCCCTCTTTCTACCGAGTATTGATTAGTTACTTTTCTTTATTTTTTTTCTCTCTCCCTCTTCTCACCTAACTAACATGTTTACAATCACCAATGTCTTATTGTCCCGGTGGTTGGAGTCTTCATAGAGAAGTTCCACCACCAAGGTTATAGCCTTGGTATGTATATATTTAATTATCTCACATTTGGCTATTAAATCCCAAAGTGTAGGGAGTCCTCTCCCAAATGTGGGAGTTGTCCTCTTTTCGATTGTAAGAGTTATAGTCTATATGTAATCTCTCCCTAAAAGTGGGAGTAGTATTCTGAATCGTGTTCATAGAGTCTAATCTCATCAGGTACCGCCAGTAATTGTAATTCAAAAAAAAAACATGTTTACAATCCTATGATCCTACAATCTCTAGGGGATCTTAATCCATGGAGAATTCCAACCACGAGGACAACAACAAACAAATTACGTATTGAAGCATTAAAAAAAATGCTTAGAAAATTGCAAAGGTAATTATGCGGTCAGTAATGTGATGTTGATAAATTACATGTCACATTATTTGTAACAAATTTTTGGAGACTTTATGCTACACATGTTGATAAGTAACTGTCAAACATATACTTATATATTGTTTATCAATGCTTTACCCAACCAATGTGGGATGCATATTTTCCCTACACAATGGACACTCTTTGAGACTCAATTTCTCATTCACTCATTAATCGATTTGTGAGTTTGAGTATACCACTTCGAAGCTCTCACAGAGAAGAATTCGAATATATATTGATCTTCCATTTTTATGGAATCGATCACACTCAAATAATGCTCTCAAAGCACTAGTTTATCACAAATTTTCCAACACCAATTACAGGTATTATTGTACAGGTGATGTCATAGCCTCTACTTTGTGCATTTTTAATCGGGAATCGACTCTGGTTAACTGACGATATTATTGTCGGCCCAATGGTCCACATTTGCTGACTTTCTCTCTAATTCGTTGAGACAGTCGATCTCATTTGTATTGTAGAAATTAGTGGTATCGGTCCAGCCCCAACCGAAGCAATACTGCATCCATTCTGGCCTAATCGATGCTAGTCAACTTGCATCGGTGTTCAATCACATACATCTTAATTGAAGATTAATTACTAAATTCAAGCATGACCAAAACTGTTATACGCTTGTGGCCTGACAAGTGTTATATGGACTGTATAAACAGTAAAAATCAGGGTAAGTTTTTTATGGTAGAATTAGTTGTTTTTTTGGTAACTTGTTATATTTCTTCTTGTTCTCATATTCCTTTTGTGTGTTCTTTAGGGTAAGTTTTCCTTTTGTATATTATACACCTAGCTAGCTACGGATCTTGTATCTGCATGAATGATGGGAATCCAAAGTCTTACATAGGGACATCAAGGCCAGCAGTGTGCAATATGTTACTTGATAAAGATATGAATGCTAGGTTTGGGGATTTCGGATTAGCTAGAATGCACCTCCATGAACAATTAGCTACCACAACCCACGTGACTGGAACTGCTGGTTACTACATGGCACCAGAGTGGTTAGAACATGGCAAACTGATGTGTTTGGCTTTGGATTCTTGGTTCTGGAGGTGGGGGTGGGCGAAGACCTATCGAAGATGGAAAACCAAACTTGCTTCATTGGTTATGTATGCTGATAGAGAGGGGAATATAATTGCTTTCAGCCTCAGTGACTGTTAGAATAACAAGAAGGAGAAAATACATTGGAATTCTATTAGAATATGCTTTCATCCCTCAGTGACTGTTCGTAACTACATCTTCATTTGAGAGTCCATAAATTGATTGAACAAGCAAAACAAACTACTTTAACGTTGAATTTACCAACAATACAGCACACTTATTACATGCAATAACCTTGTCGTACTGATCATAAAACTTTCATGTCCCGTAGAAATTGACTCTGATACCAAATTGTCATGAATGTAAAGATATTTGTACTACTGTTAAACTGTATAGGCCATTCTTAAACAAGCAAATCAACCTCTACACACCACAAAAATAACGCAAAACAAAACAAAGAGATTATGTTTTGTTATTTAAGTACTCTTACAAATATTGAGTAGATCTCCTCTTGGCATACTTGCATTACTTTAATGAAATACTAATAACACGAAACGAGCCAATATATTAACTTTAATCGGGCTTCTGTTCAACACAATGCATTGGCCACAAAGGTGACAAACACTTGTACTAGTTATTCTTTTTCTTTTTCTTTTTCTGTTTTAAGCACGAGATGTCCCACCTATATTGAGGTGGGACTAATCCCTGCTCGGGGCAGGTGGGCAACAGACCCCTGGCCACAGGTGCTTCGGATCGAACTCAGGCTTTTTCTGTTTTAAGCACGAGATGTCCCACCTACATTGAGGTGGGATTAATCCCTGCTCGGGGCAGGTGGGCAACAGACCCATGGCCACAGGTGCTTCGGATCGAACTCAGGCACAGCCCGAACGGTTCACCCCATGTGGAGTGCAGATGCTTTACCGCTGCACCACACCACATGGTATTATTCCTTTCCATATTCTGTCTGCTTTTATCACTTTCAGTAAGTAATTATTTCTATTATCTGGTTGTGCAATATTTGAGTCCTTTACTAGTTTCAAAGATAATGGAATCATGTAACTGTAATAACTTTGGAACATATTTATGGAATTGTTCCACTCTATATGACAATGACAGAGCAGAGATGGGAATAATGTTAAGAAAGTGTGAGAATTGGTAAAAGATTGATGATATATTGTGGTTTCAGCTAACAAAAGTAGCTAAAACTCTAATTTCATATTTCTACAACTTGGCTTTCCCCAGTCTCAATGCTGTGCATGCATATGTGCCTGTACTGAAACAAACCATTTCTGATTTCTGAGAAGATGGCTATGCGGAATCGGTGGACTCGAAATCCTGAAGATCCCGATGATTCTGGTCAAGTAGATCCTGGACCAGACGATTGTTGTTGCTCTTGGTTGAAACCAAAATCAAAGACCGAACATACCAACAGAGAAGGGAGGGGAAAGGAATACAGCAATGGAGGCAACCCGGGAGTTTCTAAGGATCAACAAGGCAACCCAAAAACTATAGACACAGCAAAGAATGGTGCGTTAAATGAGAAGCAAGTGTGGACTCAAGATCAAGAAAACAGACATGATATCCCTGGAAACATGAAGCCAAGCTCTCAGCAGGAGGATTACAGACCACAAGAAGTCAAGAAAAATGGCAAGTACACAGCTCCCAAGGCTGCAAACGTAACAAAGAGCAAGGATCAGGGTTACTCAGAGGAAGAAGAAAACAATGCAAGTCATGGAGGTACAAGGCCGGAGAAGACCATTAGCAGCACTGTTGAGCAAGCAAGTACACGGAAGGAGAAAGAGAACGATCACATCAAAAATAGACAAGAAGATATATTAGAAGACCATCATAAAGCTGTCCACAAAAGGGACACCGGGCCGGACCTTACCAAGAAAGAGAGTAGCAGCCCTGAGCAAGCAGCAGGTTTACAAAAAAGGGAAGGGAAACAAAAGGAAACAAAAGGCATCAACAATAATGATGAACAATTCAAAGATTGCTAAGCAGATCACCTTTTTTCAAAAGAGCAAGAAACACCAAACCAGTGTTTATAAAGCAAGACAATAACATCATTGTTAGCAGTTCAGGACAAGCAATAAATCATAAATGGAGCAACAGCCAGGTATTCTCAAGCAGGATCAGGAAGACATCAATTTGTTTTCTTTCTCTAAAAAGTTGTGTGTTTGCTTTGTTTTCTATTAATTATGAATACTATCTTGTTTAATCCTTTCTTCTCGTACGTGTATCTAGTTTGTGTAGCACATAAATTATAACTGACCAGAATTCATTAGCTCAGGCATGACAGAATTGGATTGTACAATCTTTGGGCTTTCTGTTTAACAAGTTGATACAAAATTCCTCCTCTGGACAGTTTTGAGAGGTGAGTACATCAAGATTCATTATTTCGTGCTAAAGTGAAAACAGAAATAGTCTAACAAAATGAACCAAAGCAGTTATTTGGCTTTTTCATTGAGTTCAAGAGACAAATAGATCAAACTTTAGAGTAATAATTTGGATTTGGAAAAAGCATTCACCATTTCATCGCCTCCCATCAAAATTGGACTGACTATAAACTTTTATGTGCCATAGAAATTGGCTCTGATACAAGATACATATACTAGTATTAAACTGTATAGTTGCTTTCTTAAGTAAGAAGATACTTTGTTCTGCAGTTCAAAAAACTACTGGAAATGATCATTTCCAGTTTCCACCACCATTCTTGACTCTTGTACATAGTAATTCAAAACGGGGCAATATTAAACACTCTAATTAACTGGAATTTCCAGCCTTATGATGTATTTGCTCTTTCTAGCTTTATCTACCTGCATAATAAGGAAACTCAACTCATTCAAAAGGCAGACATTCTCCTCCAAATCAAACGGATAATTGTATCTGGTGTATGATCAAAATCACATGCCAAAGGTCTATGCGCTATGGAAGTAAAAATATAAGCAATATATGTTACTACAATAACTGTATACCAGTAGTAAGGGCATGGCCTATAGCCCTATAAGCACGGCTCCAGTCACATTTGGAGAAGGAAGAATCTGCAGAAGGAAGTCCAAACACTAAAGAACCAAAAACAACGAAGGCCACCGATAAAAGTTGCAGGCTGTCAAATATTGGCATACCAAAAATTGTAGTAATGTTTTTAGGCTTAGCATTCTAATTTCTAAGTTGAAAATTTGAACTCTTATCTTAACCACCCATCATCAATTTCATAAGCTCTCTCCATCTTAGCCACCCATCATCAATTTCAGCTGCTAAATTTTGGCCAACCCCATGATCATTAAACATTTAAACACCAACACTTCACATAAACCTTGAAATGCCAGGTGGAGGTGGGGTGTTCACTAAACTATAATAAAAATACAAGCTTTACTCTTATCTTTAAAACCAAAGCAAATAACATTAAAAAAAAAAAAAGACTAAACTTGAGAGACATTTCAAATAAAAAGAAAAGATAGGAGACTACCTGGTCTCTGAAGTCTTTGACAAACTGCTCAGGTCTGTTGATATCGATATCATGGACACAGGAACTCCTTCTTCTTCCTCTTGTTCTTCTCTCCAAGTGGGCTTTTCTTCAACGTCGTCTCTTCTATGTATAATGTATCCCAATGGCTTCGTCTGCTCCGCCATTGTTCATTAGATTGTTGTTTGAAAATCAGGAGGATAGACAAGGGTTTTATTTTACCAGAGAAAGAGAGCAAAGTTAGTCATTTTGTAGATGACGTCATCTAATGTCTTGAGATTTGGAACCTGCGATTTGACCGTATCACCCCTGCTTCTTTCAGCAAATAACTGATGTGCACTGATATGGCATACCACGTCGACAAATCAGTCACTATACGCACCAGTTATTGGGCACGTCAGCAGTTTTTAATGACGTGCCCACTAACGATGTCGTTTTCTTGTTGTCTTTCCCATTTTCGTTTTCATCTCTGCTCAGCAATCGATCAAAAATATGTGATGCGAATATGCGATGAAGACTTCTTGTTACTTTGACCGGGCAACAACAAGTCTTCATTTTAAACTAGTCAAAGTTTTTTGGGTAGGGTATAATAATAATAATAATATTGTCGGATTATATGAATTAATAGAGAAATTAAAGTCTTTTTAACTTGTAATTAAGAATTTGTTACTTTTTTTAGATTAAGCAAGTCTTATATGTATTGTGGTTTATATATAACTTAAATACTGATTCTGCTTATAAAGCTTCCAACAATATAATACTGTCGGATTTGTGATGTTTGGTTGCCGGGAAAATGTACATAGCTAGGAAATGATTTTGAATATCAGCATTCACAATTGTTTTTAATTAGTAATAATACAAGTCATTATTGGGAACCCATGAGTAGTACAGGATATCAGCGGGCACTTATAACTGTTGGGGGTTTCCCTTTGTTATAGCCTCATAAGTACTTCTGAATATATTAGGTAACACACTGGATTGAACAACCTAGATAGGGTCATTTATTTCATGCTGATATTAATCATTAGAACATACAATTCTGTCATGTGATATGCAAACTTGAGATTCTCTACCTCTGCAATTTCTTCTGCAGAGAGCCAAATATCCTTGAAATAAACACTCTTTCCATCCTTGCCTTACTTACTTCTCAATAGGCTCTATCTCCAAATCTATGTCAACCTGTATAATAGTTATATGTTACCTCTTTGAAACAAAGAGAGATATCTCCACATACACACACACACATACACTGATATACGACATGATTTATTGCAACCATCACTCGTTACATGAGTAACAATGTCACCATTCAGGTCTAAAATCTCAGTTATATAGAGTGTTTTGTGTTGGCTATTTTGCAGTTACTGTACTAAATCTTTCGAATGTGGAACAAATTTGGACACCATTTACAAGTAAGATAAGATCACATACTGTTCCAGCAGGGGGATAAGCTAGCAACAACGAATGTGGAACAAATTTGGACACCATTTACAAGTAAGATAAGATAAGATTGACCAATTACTAATGCAAAGTTTTTCAAGGCTTATAATAGTTTGCTTTCTTGCTCTTCGTATCCAATTATTTTGCATCATAATAGTAGGAATTAAGGAATATCATTAATCTTCAAGCAATCAAAGTTATAATATAATGGGTACATAAATTAAATTCAAATCCATGGAAGCTTGTCAACTCTTGCAGATGCACACATGTCCCTGCATTACAGATAGGTCAATGACTAGTTATGCCACTGAAGTCATGAACAACCCAAAAAAAGGGAGAAAAGAGAAAAAAATAAAATAACACTAGTGTCAATTTGGTATTGTCTGGGTAACAGACAGTAATACTACTACTCATAATAAGGCAAAAATCTCCAAAATTGTAAAATGGTATTCCATCAACAGAGACTAAGATGGCCCCCACAAAGGTGGTGTAGCCGCGGTGGTCGATGAGTGTGCATACATAGAGCTCTTCCTCTCAACTAGATGTAAATTCAGCATTGTAGGTAAAGAGTTTTCTAAAAATGGTTGGGGATTTGTAAGTATCTTTGCATCATTCACACTATTCCGTTCATTTTTTTTTTTTAAGGTGAGGTTTCTGATGATTTTTAAAACATATTCAAGCTTTTCCTCGAGACTCCCTGTTAACGGAAGACATGTCAACTGCAATTTTGAAGCTGTCAGGGACCACATCGCAGGGATCAAAATGTTTCTCTTAAAATGACAGCAAAAATTCGATAACCGCTAGTTGATGATACGATTACTTACTAATGCTACGATTACTAACTGGTTTGAGAGGGAAATCAATTACACTGGATTGACACAGTCTAGACTTTATCTGAGACGAAGATTATTGATTCACATATACAGTATAGTAGTTTCAAGCATTCACAAAATACAAGAGTTGTGATATATATTCACAAAGATAGACAAAACTACTAAGTGGTGTCTTCTTTGTGTTGTGCTGATTGGCAGTAATGCCATGAGATCATCGGATCAGATTGGTGGTTGGGATATTGGGCATCTGTCTGATTTCTGTTAAGCATCAACACTACAGGTAGACCACTGTCAATTGTTTGGTATGCATATCTTTACTTCAGCAAAACTGATGCAACGACACTCTTGAGCTCAGTTAAGGTATGCCTACAAACTATTTACAATTCCAACAAAATCAAATGGTTTGGCAAACAATGTTCTTATGTGGAAAAAAAAGGCAGCATAACCACAGGAAGTCTGAGGTTTCCTACTCTCAATTCTTGTCATGTTCCAGCACCCTTTAAACAATGCTTATAGGGCCATCCAATGAAGTCCTAAAAACGAGAAGTTGTATAGGGTGTTGAGGAGACTTGAGAGTAAGCAAGTAGAAAATCACAATCAACACAGATTTGTAAGCGCTAAATAGAATCAACAAGAGCAAATTTCAAGCTTCAACGATGATTCCTCTAACACTACATTTGCCATCGCTAGTTGTTCGCTATAATAATATATTAATATACCATGTACAATACCAGATGACAAAGAAATACAAAACAATAATTTTCTGGAAAAAAATGGTTATGCCATCTCTCTCGGATGATGATTCTTTTATATTGCTATCACATATACAATCTCATTTACAACTATACAATCCCACTTATTGAGCAATTACATTACAATTGACCACTAATGAGCAATCCCATAAATAATATAGTTGACTATCATAAATGGCTAAGATTATGACAGCAAATTAATTCTACAATTGCTATAATTATGCCAACTAATTATCCTTGACACCCCCCCCCCCCCCCCTCTCAAATTGATGCTAGTGATCAACAAGCATCAATTTGCCAACTAAGAATTGGTGACGTGTCCTTGCCAAAGGTTTTTGTAAAAATGTCTGCCGTTTGAAGCTCGGTTGATACATGAGGTAGAGTAATAATCTGCTTAGCAAAAGCTTCTCGAATATAGTGACAATCTACCTCTATATGTTTGGTCCGTTCATGAAAAACGGGATTGGCAGAAATCTGTATAGCACTTGTATTGCCAACATGAAGAGATGTAGGACTGGTTTGAGTAAAACCAAGTTCTGAGAGAAGGCGACGAAGCCAAACGATATCAGAACAAGCAGAAGACATGGCCCTATATTCTGCTTCAGTAGAAGACTTGGAGACCCTTTCTTGTTTCTTGCATTTCCATGAGATAAGAGCATCATCAAGATACATACACCAACCCGTTGTAGATTTATGAGAATCCGGACATCCAACCCAATCAGAGTCACTGTAAGAGTGCAAAGTTAGAGATGAACCAAGTTTGTAAAATAACCCACGAGTAGAGGTGCCAAGCAAATAACGAATGATCCGCTTAACAGCTGCGAAATGTAAATGTCGAGGTTGCTGCATTAATTGGCTCATCAAATTAACAGCATAAGAAATATCCGGTCGAGTAATCGTCAAATAAACCAAACTTCCAACCAATTTTCTATATGTTGTAGAACAAGATAACAATTCTCCATCATCTTTGGAATATTTGACATTGATTTCCAAAGGAGTATCAACAGGTGATGAATTTTCAAGGCCAGCTAAAGAAATCAAATCTGTAGTGTACTTATGTTGATTCACAAATATACCATTAGCTGATCGATGCACTTCAAGGCCAAGAAAATATGTTAAATGTCCAAGGTCCTTCATGTGAAAAGAAGAATGCAACGAAGCTTGAAGTTGTTGAATCCCAACTTTGTCACTTCCAGTAATGATAATGTCATCTACGTAGACTAGAAGAATGGTGATACCTTTTTCAGATCGATGTAGAAACATAGAAGGATCATTGGTGCTTTGAATGAAGCCAAGTTGATGAAGTGTCTTGCCAAAATTTTCAAACCATGCCCGTGGAGCTTGTTTAAGCCCATATAGAGAACGTCAAAGATGACAAACATGAGATGGAGAACAAGTTGTGATCCCAGGCGGAAGTTTCATATATACCTCTTCTTCAAGATCACCATGTAAAAATGCATTTTTCACGTCCATTTGGAATAGAGGCCATGATTGAGAGGCTGCAATGGAAATCAATGTATGAACCATGGTCATCTTGGCAACCGGAGCAAATGTCTCCTGATAATTGATTCCGTATTCTTGCCAATTTCCAAGGGCAACCAAACGAGCTTTGTATCGATCCAATGAACCATCAGATTTAAGTTTAACAGTAAACCCATTTACACCCTATTGGTTTGCATCCATCTGGACAAAGAACAACATCCCATGTGTGATTTTTTTCTAATGCTGCTAATTCTTCATTCATGGCATATTGCCAATGTGGATGTTGGTTGGCCTGTGAATAAGAAGTAGGAACAGAAACAGACACAGATTGTAATATAGTGACAAGAGACAAGCGATCATGTGGTTTTACCATTCGAGTGGATCGTCTAAGAAGTGGAGGCTCTTGGTGAAGGTCAGCAGCATGAGCTTCTTGTGGAGGATCAGGAGCTGGAGAATTTTCTTGGTCAGGACCCTCTGTTTCTTGGCTGCATATTTGACCTTTTGGTTGATAAACTAACCTAGGTTTAAATTTTATAAAATTGGAGTTTGTAGCATCATTGGTGTGTTATCATCATTGAAGTTGTTACCATCAAAATCATAGAGATAAGAGAATGAAGCTGGTGGATTAGGGACATAAGTATTTGGAAAAAAAAATATTGATTCTCAATGAAGACAACATTACGAGAGATACGAATGCGATGAGCAATTGGATCATAACAAAGAAAACCTTTTCGATTTGGTGCATACCCAAGAAATGCACACCTAGCAGATTGTGCAGTAAGCTTATTTCGATATGATGGAGGAAGATGAACATAAGAAAGACACCCAAAAATACGAAGTTGAGTATAATCAGGATGCATTTTGTACAATCAAAAATATGGAGACTCATGCTGAAGGTTAGGAGTGGACAACCTATTGATTAAATGGACCGCTGTTGACACAGCTTCCACCCAAAAATGAGAAGGTACAGACACATCGAGTAGTAGTGTTCGAGCTATATCTAAAATATGATGATTTTTACGTTCGGCCACTCCATTTTGGTGGGGAGTACCTGGACAAGACTTTTGAGAAATTATTCCCTCATCTTGAAGAAAATTTTGGAACGCAATAGATGTGTATTCACCCCCAAAATCAGATCGTAAAATTTTAACGGAAGTTGAGAATTGATTTTTTACATAAGCTAAAAACTGTTTAAAGGCATCAAAGACCTCAGACTTAGCATGCAAAAAATAAATCCAAGTATGGCGACTATAATCATCGATGAACGTAACAAAATATTTTTGGCGAGAGAATGATGGAAAAGGAGACACACCCCAAACATCTGTATGAATCATATCAAAACAATTTTTACTTTTATTATGACTAATTGGAAATGGGAGAGTTTTGCTTTTCCCCAACTTACAACTATCACAATTAAAAGATGTAGAATCATCATTTGAAAATAAACAAGAATTTGAAAGATACAGTAATGTTTTGGCATTGGATGACCCAAGCATTTATGCCACATTTTGGAAGAAGAACTAGATGTGAGAGAGAAAAATGAAAACAAATTTTTATTCCTGGGATAGCTCGGCAAGCTAAGAGAAAACAACCTTCCACATTTAGGTCCCTTCCCGATCACCTTCCCCTAGTCCCGATCCTGCACAACACAACCAGATTTGGAAAAAGAAACATTATAATTTTCATCAACAAGTTGACCAACCGAAATAAGATTGGAAGTCAAATTTGGCGCATGGAAGACATTCGTTAAAGGTAAAGTATGTGGAATATCACCAACAGATTTGATCGGAAGAGTTTCACCATTAGCGGTACGAATTTGCATATTTCCCATATACGGCTTTACATTAGCAAGAGGCGCTAAAGAAGAAGTCATGTGATTGGAGGCCGCAGAATCAATATACCAAAGAGAAGATGAGACATCTTTACCTGTAAGGCCAAAAGCAGAGAATGCAGATTGAATCATTTGTTGTAACATCTCAGAAGTTAGATTATTAGACCCAAGTTCAGATGGAATGGTTGTTGGAGTAAATGTTGAGCTAACAGCATTAAAAGCTTGGGATGTTCGATTCTACGGACGGCGTCGACAATCAGAAATTAGATGTTCAGATTTCTTACAATAGTTGCAGAACTTCTTCTTGCACTAATTTGCTATATGTCCATATTCATTACATCTGTAACATTGGACTTTGCTCATATCTCTTGCTTTTGCCTGAGTTGCAAAGGCTACATCTAACGGATTAGACCCTCCATTTGTCTGTTCAATCACATTTTGAGTAGTGCACCGTTGTTCTTCACGCAAGAGTTCACCAAAGCATATATCAAGAGACGGGCAAGGATTCCTAGACATCAAATTTGCACAGACAGGTTCAAAATCGCGTCTCAACTTCATAAGAAAACGATCCCTCTGAGAAATTTCATGCACCTGTTGTAATGCAGACAACCCTTCACCAGACACATTAGCATAAATCAATTCGTTATACTCACTCTACAAATTCATGAACCCTGAATAATAATCCTGCAAAGACATATTCCCTTGAGAATATTCAGATATCTCAAGTTCAAGTTGGAATCGCCTCGCTGAATTTTCTTGGTGATAAACCTTCTTAAGATATTCCCACATATCTTTAGCACAAGTATATGATCGCAGATTAAGAATAATATGAGAATCTACAGAGCTTAAAATCCAACTAATGACCTTAGCATCATTTAATTCCCACTTAGCAATTTGACTACTATCACTTCCTTTCACTGGCTTAGGAATCGATCCATCTATATGACCCCAAAGTTCTTTTCCTTTCACAGACATACGAAATTGAAACTCCCAAGAAAAATAAATTTTCCCATTGAACTTAACAGACAAAATTTCCGATTTCTTTGATATTTGAGAAAATAAACTCAAACTATATTCATAGAAAAAAAAATCGACAAATACCTGAAATATATCTCCACCACTCTACCAAAAATGCCTAGTTGAAATATCAGCTTCCGATTAACCGAGAGAGTACTGCTCTTGCAGCAATTCAATTCATTCAAAAAATTGCTTTGTCAAATGAAGCTCTGATACCATGACAAAGAAATACAAAACAATAATTTTCTGGAAAAAATGGTTATGCCATCTCTCTCGGATGATTATTCTTTAATATTGCTATCACATATACAATCTCATTTACAACTATACAATCCCACTTATTGAGCAATTACATTACAATTGACCACTAATGAGCAATCCCATAAATAATACAGTTGACAATCATAAATGGCTAAGATTATGACAGCAAATTAATTCTACAATTGCTATAATTATGCCAACTAATTATCCTTGACACCAGAGACATGATGGGGTTTCAAAGGATGAACCACACAGTATCAATGATGCAGCGGAAAATTCAACGCAAACAACAATCGATAAAAGAAAGGGTAATTGATTCGAATCCGTTGATTCGCGCACGAATACCGGAAACGAACCCTACTATTAATCTGTTGATCCGCACACGAATACCAGAATAATAGGCTTCAAATTCGTTGACCCTCGCAAAGGTACTGAAAATGGATAAAAAGAGATACTCTCTCTCAAATTTTTATTAATCATCAAAAACTGAAATCCCTATTAGGGTACATCGTTTTTAAATAGGAAAAATAAAATCCTAAAAAGAAACCTAAAATAACTAGTAAAGCAATAAAATTATTAATTTCCTTATAAAAGGGATAACTGAGATAACAATGGAATTAAAAATACTTGAACTCTAAAACATTAAAAACCTATCTAATAAGGAAATAAGATTTGATTTAATAAAATCAAATCATAAAATAAGTAACTACCTAATTAGATATATAATAAATGGAAATAAAATAATATCTATTAACTATATAAATATTTTTGAAATCTAAAATCTTCAAAAAAATCTTCAATAATATCTCCGGTATCAATCAACAAACAATCAAAATGAAGAAACTAAAACAGACAAGGGCCAAGGAATAAATGGAATCTACAAAAGTAAATTTTAAGCTTCAACAATGTTCCTCTTACATTACATTTGCATAATTAGTTGTTTGTGCTATAATAATATAGCATGTACAATACTGGAGATATGAACAGAAACTAATAGTTCTAAGTAACCATTATAAATTATCTCAATAAATCCTAGATAGTGCATTATATTGAACAGAATCAACAAGCAAACAAAACGAAGAAACTAACATGGACATCATAAACAAAACTAACAATCCTGACAAAAAATATCCAAAAGTGGAGCACTGTTGTGAAGGTAACCGAAAACCAAACACATTTGGCCTACATCTTTGCAACCACAGGTGATCATAGAAGGAGTACAATTCCAGCTCATAGCCTTAATTCAAGTCACACATTATCTGATGCTCAGCTGGAAATCTACAACCGTTGATGAATTATAATCATGATCATGCAGGTTGTTAATTATCCTCCTGAATTTCAGCGATTTAGTTAGAGTCAAGAGAATCTGTGTTATGTAGAATAATAAAATTCTTCAGAGCTTGAGCTCATCTTAGCAGCCATAATGACTTATATGTGTTCTTTATTTCTCTCTGTTTTTCTCTTTGAGTATTTTCACAAACACTTTGCTTATTCTTCAAATTTTCTCTACTGTAACTACTAAAAAGTAACTGCAGAAATTCCATTGATCAACAAACTAGGAACATTTATATTCATCTTCAAAATTTCAATGCCATTACCTTGCACAAACATTTCAAATCACTAAACAAAGCAATCAAAGATCCATACAGAATTCTCTCAAGCAGAAGCACTCACATGAAACAAACAAGTTGAAAATTCATGTACTAATTTATGATTACCTCAATATTATTAGAAATTACCTCCTTTAAATACTGTTCAAATCTTTATTTTACCCAAATAATTAGCGACTGTGGCTGAAATTTTCTACAAAAATTCCAAACTTAATAAACTACAATTTAGCAAGAAACAGAGTACTGCAACACCTAAAAATCAACAGCAGAAAATCAACCCAACAAGAGACAGCAGTCTCTCTTCGTATTCAAGTTTTCAAGTAATTAACACGTTCGAAATTTCAAATAATACTCGAGCAAGAACAAGAATATCTAAATATAAATCCATGTCAGTTCACAAGTAATTTTTATTCAATAAAAAACTCCAAATTGAACCCACGTACAATATACAAAACACATATGGAACTAAAGAACAATCAAAGCCTCTGATATGAATCTGGTTCTTCATCACTGTCCTCTTCTTCTGAATCGGGTTCTTCATCAGTGTCCTCTTCTTCTGAACCTGGTTCTTCATCAGTGTCCTCTTCTTCTGAATCTGGTTCTTCATCAGTGTCCTCTTCTTCTGAACCTGGTTCTTCGTCACTGTCGGTGTATTCCGAATTGATTGTGTCAACGATAAGTTTAATCAATTCCGCTTCGGACCTGAGAAGAAGAACCATATATAATTATGTAAAATTAACCAGACAAGAAACATTAAGTTATTAATTCAAATATAAAGATACTTAGAATTTTTCTCAACACTATTTAATTTCCTTACAGTATAATCATTTATTGATGAATATTTGTGATGTAATTATTAACTATGAAAAATTGTCTCTCTGGCGTGAGCCTAAGATTTAAAAACTAAGAAAAATATATGAATTCAAAGCTAATCCAACAAGATAAAGGTACCTGTTTTCCTGTAAAGACCATCCAGACAGATTGCCAACTTGTGTGAGAGCTGATCGCCACCTTCGAACCTTGTCTAGATTATCCTTGTAATCTTCTTCATGTTTGTGGAAGGCTGTCTCGAAATCTCCACTATGTTTCCGTATATCTGATGGATTTACCTTGTAAAAAACCGGAAAAACCTTCTGTTCTTCCGGGTCCATGCACTCGAGAATCTTTGCAAGTTCCTCCAAACACCATGCAGAAGAAGCATAGTTTTTCGATAGAACAATGATAGAAAACCTCGATCTTTTAATTGTTTCCAAGAGTTCTGATGAAATCTCCTTCCCTCTCTCAAGTCCTTCATCATCTCTAAATGTGCAAATTCCTCTGTCATTCAATGCAGTATAGAGATGGTCAGTGAAGGTATGGCGAGTATCTTCACCTCTAAAACTCAAAAACACTTCATATTCCCATTGAATGCCAGAGGAATCAGATGAAGAAGAAGAAGATGCAGATGATCCTTTTGCAGTACTGCTGGAAGCCATTGAAGACTTCGTAGCTTGTGTTTGTTCCCAGAAACAGAGGACTCAGTGATGCAAACCTCTACATTAACAATGACGACACAAAATTTCCAAGAAATTTCCGAAGGCTGCACTTTCCAGGAAACTTGAATGTAATTTCTTTAAGTCAAAAAGTTTTGAGTCTTCGCTCATTAGCTGTTATCTTTATCTTTCTATAAGTTTATTTCGTTATGCTTTACTTCATTTGATCTAATTTTCAATAGTTTAATACCATTTAAAATTATATTAAACATTTCTCCCCACACTAATTTTAAAACAGAGATATGTTAAGAAAGAAATAGATTTATTAATTTTTTTTTCAATAAAACTAGATTAGGACTGGAATGATGAGTTTAAACAAAAAGGGTTACAACTTACAAGAGATCATTTCTTGGATTCTTACAAAAGTAGGGAAAAAAATGGATGACAGATCTTTTGTCTTTTTTTTCTTTTTTAAAGTAAACAGATCAATTTGTATCTCTCTCAGAAAATCTTTTCTCTGTGGTCTCTCAGGCCAGTGGGGTAATGTAATACCCTCAGCTGTCCCACCCATGTGCTTCACCATGTACTGAGAGTTTCATCCATGTGTTCTCTCATGTGTATTTTAAGGATTTCTTCTGATGACATTTCGGAGGACAATTTGTGGTTCGAGCTCAAATTTTGTTAGTATGTTCTACTCTTGTAGTTCTTGAATCTGGACGGGGATGGTGGAGATGTCAATTGGAGTTCCATGTGGAGAGATATATGGCTCCGAACGAGAGGCGGAATTAGGCATGGCTTGGGTGGGCTGTAGCCCATGATCGTACCGATTTATATACCTATTTGAGGTCCCCATTTCCTAGCTTTTGTTCTCGTTTTCGAGCATATTTTGGTATATAATGTGTTTGTGAGCGTTTTGTAGGTACATGTTCCCTACGGGAGGTATTTGAGCTTAATTGAAGAGTTTTGGTGTTATTTGGGCTGATTTGGATGCCGTGCAGTACAACTAACTTTAGGGACCATATCTCCCTCCTCAGATGGAACTACGTTTCCCATTACCTATTTTCGGAAAGCTCCGGATGTCTAATTTCCAACGGTTTTTACAGATTGCAATTCCGGATTTTCTAGAGGAAGATATGGCCATTTCCGTAACGGTGCGCAAAGCTGGAAATTCTGCTCCAGAGGGTTAGGCGACTTGAGAGGCGACTTCACCCATGTCGCCTCACATGTCGCTTGTAGCACTGTCAAACTTGTTTTCCAGCCCGTTTGTGATGGGCAAACTTGTCTTTTCACGTCCAATTCTTGCCCTAACCTCCCAACACTATAAATACCCCATTTTCTCCTCTTTCTTCAGGATCTCCGCCCCTCTCTCAATCCCTTCTCTACCCCTTTCTTCCATCTTCTTCATCTCTTCCATCTTCTTCACCAAAGGAGTGATTCAAGCTCCCATGGAGGTTTTTCCTCCATGGAAGCTCACCATACACCTCCACCACACCATTTTACACCTTCTCCATCCATCTTAGAGTAGATTATAAAGAAATAGGAGTGGTTCTTGGACCAATTCCGAGCTAGGAAAGCTAGGAGCTTCTTTGGAGGGTTTGTCTTCAAAGGTTGTCTCCTTTTTACTCATTCCTTGTATTTCTTGTTTTCTTTGATGTGTAACCCTAATTAGGGAATATTGTAAACCTTTCATATGTGCTATATATGTATTTTTGTTCATGAATTCGTTTGGGTTTTGTTTTTGCTCTTTGATTTATGTGTTTTAAGCTCTTATTATGATATGTATGTATGTGGATGGTTAGAAATCAATGTGTCCATGAATGGGTTTAGGAGTAGATGTAATTTAGAATCGGAATTTAGTTGCCCATGATTGTTGATTTATTGGTGGATGACTTGAAATGCCATGTATTGATTGATTTGAGTGATTAGGGATTTTAGCCCCAAAGAGTAAAAAAGGCTAGTTCATGCATTTAGTTGCTAAATTGGCCTTGGTTCATATCCTTGTGTTTAATGGGCCTTGGGTGATGAATTGATTTAGGGAAAATTCCCAAATCAAGAGGATGAACCCTTAATTCATTTGAATGTCTTTAATGTTAAACAATTGCATTGATGCATATTAGTGTTAGGTAAACTTGTTTTCCATTCGTATCCATCCATCTTAGGGAGTTTAGAGAAATAAGGAGAGAGCTTTCTCTTTTATTGAGAGGGTTGTGCATTCATGAGATTGGAGAACGCCGTAGTAGTCCAGTGGTGAGGACATCTCTGATTGACACCTGAGAAGACCCGGTGTTCGATTCCCGGTTACGGATGAGGGGTCTCCTTTCTATCTATTTTGTATTTCTTTCCTTGTATTTTTGTCTCTTATTTGATGTGTACTTTCATTCATTAGGGAATTGATATAAACCTAGCATTGTTGCCTTTTTATTGAATGTGCTTGTTGATGGTTGAGTGGCCATTTGAAGTGCTTAATGCTTTTGAGTGGTTAGCCACCAGTTGAATGAACTTAGGTTGTTGTGTGAAGGACCGAGAGGAGAAGCACTCAACGTGCACTAGTAGGTTGGCCACTACATGTAGAGCATGCGCGCTGTTTTGCATGTATTGTCGTTATGTGTCTCATAGTTCTTAATGAACTCGAGTGCAGTTCGGGCAACCATGTAACAATAGGTTGCTGGTGCATATCGGTATAGTCGATTGTTGCTGGAGTGAGGACAATCGGCGAGGATTAAGTGAGCACGACATTCAACATTGACTATGCATGTTTGTATGAAATTGTGTGATTGCTATGGTGGAGTCATTTACTTAGTGTAACCATTTACATTCCATATCACTCCATTCCATCCTATCCTTGTACATATTTGTTTATGTAGTTTGTTAGGTTAGTTTAGCATTTACTTTTCTACATTCTTTTGCATACGCAACACACGAGTCCTCTCGGAGTGTTGTAATGATAGCTAGAACTAGAGACGGTCGGTGAATCCCACCTCCCTGCGGAACGATCCTTGCTTGCCGCTGTGCTAGTCTCTGTGACTCGCACGCTTGCGAGGCCGGACTTAATTGTTCAATCTTTTGATGGCATCTTCAACGACGTGCCCGTCAGCCCACTCTAACTTTTTGAAAAAAAAAATTGTTTTAAATACATCCCATTTAATTATATGTATATTCCAGTCCAATTCCGATTCTTACTTAATTTACCATATTTTTCTTTATCTTAATAATAGTCAAATAACTTAAAAACATGCGTCAAACTCATTGTATTTCCTTAACCAATTAAAAGATCTTCTTGAGAAATTTTAACTCTTTCCTGATTCAAAAATCAAATTAGGAAATTTTAACCCCTTAAAAATGAACCAAAAGCAGTAGATTTACCATATGAATTAATCTCCAAGTCTCCAAGAATTTCAATTTTATGAGTTTTCATAGATTTTAGATTTGTGAAGGTATACAGACGTCGGTATGAGAAAACCGTAAGTTTTATTTTTATTTTTATTTTAAAGTTTATGTTGTAAAATTAAGTTTATTTTCGGCTATGAAACTTGTCAAAACGTCTGTGCGCAACAAGATGAATGAGGAGTTTCTTGAGAATTGTATGGTTGTATATATTGAAAGAAAACTTGTTTTTACCATTGTTTCGGAATCGGTAATAGATGTTTTTGCTTCTTTGAAGCATCAGAAGTCAAAATTTAATTAGGATCTTATTGTATTTACATTGTATGCGTATTTCCTTTTTATTTCTTATGTTTTTACTTAGTTAGAATATGTATTTGAGGGTAAGACTCATTATGTTCCCTGACTAGGTATATAAATATATATATATATATATATATATTTAACTAATAAAAATTCTCTTGTATCGTCGAGATTCGCCATCAAAATCATTTTTTTAATATATAGTATAATTTTTTATCTATATGAAATTGTCCACAACCCATCCAAAAAAAAGTTTCTGGTTTCACCCCTGCTCTGAACCAAGCTAGGCAGAAACATGAGATAAACAATAGTTTGAAGATATTAGTGCTAAGTGAAAATACACTCTAAGCGTGTGTCTAATAACCTAGAGGGGGGGTGAATAGGTTTTAATCAAGTTAATTACCAACTTTTCTTGATTAGTCAATATTAAAAATCACCCCACAAGCAAACATACAAAATCAAGTGTAAAATGCGGAAATTAAAGAACACTTGATTTTTACGTGGAAACCCTTCAACAAGGGAAAAACCACGGGCTATCCTTCTAGCCACACACGATCCTCAAATCCACTATTGTAATGATGTTTACAACCTAGGTTGACCTCTAGTCACACCATTCTCGGTCACTAACCTACCACTACTACCCAACGTGCCTTTATAGTGAATCCTTGATCACTTTGCTTGCCAACCACACCTTGGTTGCAAGACTTCACTTGCTTGTGCACTACACCTTGTAGTCACAAGACTTAACTCTCAAGAAGAGATTAACAACCTAAGTGAATATATGAATATTCAAAATGCAAATAATGCTAGGCAACACTAAATGCTTATCTAGGGATTTAAGATGACACTAAGTACAAATCCTAGATATCAATGTCTATATGAATGCTCATAAAGACCTAACTAGATATAGATATGCAAGTCTAAAATCTAGTCATCAACCAAAGTCATATCAACACATGTTGTCACATAAAATGGTAAGGACAATAAATGCAATTAACAAATGCAATCAATGAGTCCTAATTAGCTAGAGGGCAAATATGTCTTTAATATTATCTATCACAATACAACAACCCAAACATCAACCAATATCTCAACTTGTAATTAAAATCTAAATCTAGATGCAAACAAGTTATAAGAGAGATTTCTTGTTAAGTAAGAACACAAGAATGTATGAGATGGTGTTCTACTTACCAAGTCAAACATGTTGATGAAGACCCATGCTTAGAAACATCCTAGATGAAGCTAGATGATGCTTGAATCATGAATGGATGATGGGTGTTTGGGTTTTAAGAGTCAAAGACAACTCTTGGAGCTTCTCTCACTAAGGAACCACTTCCTCTCTCTAAAAATCAATTTCTGAAGCTCTAGGGTTAAATGGTGGAAAAGATGACATATATATATAGGAGAAAAAACGAACAGTCATGAAAAGACGAAAATGCCCAGTTCGGGTGACAGAGGCGACATGCAAGGCGACAAGACCAAGTCGCCTTGTAAGTCGCCTCGTAAGTCGCCTAACACACTGGAAAGAAAACACGTTGCCTGAGGCGACATGTAAGGTGACATGCCCAAGTCGCCTAAGAAGTCGCCTAACACACTGGAGGAAAAATGTCAAGACTAAGGCGACATTGGAGGCGACATGCACAAGTGGCCTTGCATGTCGCCTAACACACTGTGGAAAAATTCAAGTCTAAGGCGACTTGTCAGGCGATATGCACAAGTGGCCTTGCATGTCGCCTAACCCACTGTGCAGTCCATTAACTCCAAAATGCAAGAAGTGTGTGTGTGTGTGTGTGTGTGTGTGTGTGTGTGTGTGTGTGTGTGTGTGTGTGTTCAACCATACATGCATGTCAATACAAATGCATAGAATGTGAGTGTGTGCAACTAAATCTCTTCAAGAGTTAAGGACAAGTGAACTACCTCTCTTGAAGCTCTTTGGGATGATCGGAAACATGTCTTCGAGAACCTATGCTACCCGTTACATAAACATCCCCAATGTGATTTGTCATGAAACAAGCCAATCACAAAAGTGAGGTTCTTACAACACAGTTGAACACGAGATTGTAAAACGTATGAGAATGAGGCTAAGGCTTCGAATCCACCTTCCCAATTCTCATCAACTCAGACACATCATTTAGATAAATTATACAAGTGTATATATAGATTCGTATGCCCGAAAATTGTCTCTAACCTCTTTCAACTGAATAAAGACAAAATTTATATGCACCAACAACCTATTTCTACATGGTTATCCGATCTACATACAAATTCATTAAGAGCTATGGCATACAGTAGAATCCTACAAGCTAGCATCGCATATTTCTATCTTACTAGACTTGTATCGGGCATTTCATAGAGCACGTGGTGTGCTTCACCTTTCGGTTCTTCACACAACCACCAAAACATCATCTAAGTGGTAGCTAAGCACCTAGAAGCATTAAGCATAAGAAATACACATACATAACACAATGCAATGGAATTAATGTGATGGTCTTCATTAATGAATCATGGATAACGTTTCATCTAGGCTTTAGCCAAGATGAAGTTAGTTCATATTACAATCAATAGCTACAAAATATATATAAATTAAACAAGCAATTTCAAATACAATACAATAAATAAGGAGGTAAAAGTTTAAAGTAAACAAATGTGAAGAACTCCTCCTTGATGGCTTGAAGTGCTTGCTTTGATCTCCCCTTTGATGCTTCCCTTTAATACTCCACGAATAGGTATTGATGGTGGGAAATGAGGTTTGGATGATGGATTTAAGGTTTGATTAGTGGTTTGTGTTTATAGAAGGTGAAATGTGTTCTTAGAATGTTAAAGGAAGGGTTTCTTGATTTTGTGCTGGGAAGAAGATCATTTAAGAGACCAAGAAGAGGGAAATATATAGGAAAAAACCAATAATTGAGAGGCAAAGGGGTCCAAAACCCCATCGTCGACCAAAAGGCGACATGTGAGGCGACATGTGATAAGTCGCCTTACATGTCGCCTTAAGCTGAGAAAACATCACAGAGCAAAAAGCGACTTCTGAGGCGACATGTGGGAAGTCGCTTCACATGTTGCCTAAACTGGGCAATCCTGGCAGTAGGTAAAGCGACTTCTAAGGCGACATGTGGGAAGTCGCCTCACATGTCGCCATTTCTTCTGGGAATGTTGGCAGGATGAAAGGCGACATCTGAAGCGACATTAGGAAGTCTCCTTAGATGTTGCCTTTCCTTCTGGAGCTGGCTTCTTCATCTTGACAGTGTATAAAGCGACTTCTAAGGCTACATGTGGAAGTGGCCTCACATGTAGCCTATTCTTCTGATATTCCAAGACCAAGCTTTCACTATCAACAACAATTTTGTTTCGTTTCGCTCCTTATTCAGATAAAAACACCTGAAGCACAAACTCGTCTACAAAAACTGCACAACTAGAGAGACTCATTAATAGCAAGGATATTTACTGGAAAATAAGCGTAAAACAAGGGAAAATACGGGACTACGCCAAGCGTAAATATGAGCACATCATTACACGGAAGTGAAATCACTTATACTTTTTTATCCAAAGTCAGACTATGATAGACCGAGCATCATGCATCTTCAAGTGTCTGACACTGACATGTCTATTTTTCAATGTAAGTGTCCAACAACTCATAGTGAAAAAAGGATCACTCGTCAATAAAGCGATGATTTGAATGGAAGAAAATAATGAAACACAACATGCAAACACTTTCTCTTACACACACCTGTTTCATGAGAAAGTAATAGTAGCTAGTTAATTTAGTCACTTAAAAACCTTGCCTTCTCTGCATACACGTAAATTGACCTCGACTTCACATATGAAACATTTAAGAATTTTAAGGAATCTTAGCCTTAATAAATGCATACCTGTTTTGCAATCACTTGACCACCAACTATATGCGAAAAGTATATGTTGTAGAAATGAGACAAGAACAATGAGGCACTTCTCTCAGCAAGTTCCTCCAAATACTTGGCATATGAAACTCCCGGAGTGCTAGGCTCTGGAATTACAACACCCTGTCCGCTAAACCATTCTAAATCTTTTGAAACACCTCCTGCTTGTTCCAATCCAGTATTTCTAAAATAAGCATCTGTATTAAAATTAAAACAACAGGTTTACAAGATTAGAGAAGCGAGATTGCAACCTATAGACATCATTCATTTAGCAAGAAAATCAATGAGAAAATGAAAATAATCGCCCATAAATGTAAGCCCGCATTACAAACTCTCAACTCCGAGATGTTATTTGATTCTTTCATTAACAATGTATTCGTAAATGAGCAAGAACTAGCTCAAAAATACATTGATATTTGACAAAAGCACCAAAGTAAATCCATCATCATTACATACAAACACAGCATATGACTGTATAGAAAGCCATATGAATTATACCCCACATCTTAATATAAATGAAAAATGGATAGTTAAACTTAAACCCTAATAAGGGAAATTCCTTTAAAAAAGAAAATGAGAATGGCAAAGAAAAACTTACAAGCGACATCATCGGATTGATCAACAATGCGTTCAATTGTGTCGAAGACGAATTGGCTATCAACCAAGTACTTAACAAACCCTTCCACGCTGGGTTTCCAGGTCTCTTCGTCCGAATCATCATCTTCCTCTTCTTTTGCTGCCGTCCGATGAATCTTGAGAATCCACATTATCACTGTTACTTTTAAGGGAAGGGAATTTTTTTACCTTTAATGTTACGGAGTCTCATAGCGACAAATCTCATCTCTTCAGTGATGCCTTGGTTCTCTCCTGGATACTCCTTCCTGTAACTCTTTCTCTTTTTCACCAATTCCATTGCTTGTTGAAATCACAGCCATTGAATTTGTTGTTGCAGTTGATGAGCACAAGACTAGAGGCGGTGAAGAATTTCTTCTGCTACATTTCAGGTTGTTTTTGCTTTGAATTGTCAGCTTTGAATCCAATGAAGATTGCTGCATTAACATAACTTTACATGACCACAAAAACAAAATGATGAGTTTTTTTAATGGGCCGAATTGTAGTATATGACGTTAATGGGCAAGATATAAGTCCCGTTTTTATCATGGTCTGGGTCTTTTTTGTTCGACCCGGAATGATGCTAAAGGCCCGTTTTATTTTTTTTCTACAAATAATAAGCACAAGTGCACAACAAAACGTCAAAAATAAAGAAATACCATAAATTATCCTCATCTTTATTTGTTTCCTCTTGAAAAGTACTGTATGTACAACAATTCTAAAACCTACTACTGTACAGGTATTATGGGCAAAGAATTGTATTGATCATTGATGTACAGCCTAAGGAAAAAAGACCGAAGAAGACAGAGATGGAGAAGATGATACACACAAAACTGATACAAATTGTGTGACACGGTACATGATGACATCTACATGACTCCAAACAGGTTAACTTATCTGATCCATATGCCATCCAAAATGCAGATGCACTGGCCTCCTCAGCATCCAATAACCAGTAAAGTCGAAGCTGATCAGTTTTAAAACTCTTCTAGTCTGATTATGAACGACATAAGAATTGTCAAGTACCTTTCATGTATGGCGGTCTTTCAGCTCTCGCAAGAATTCTAATATCTCTTTGTAGGAAGGATCCGCACGGCTTACTGGTTTGCATGAATTTATGTGATCTGTTGAGTCTAATACCTGTTTCAACAAATAGAGGGAACAAAATTATGTTAGAAAGGTTTTGATATTATGTCACATAATCCATCCACAAAATTCTTCACAAAAATTTTAAAACTTACAACAAGTTCCCCAAATCCAGGATATGCTGATTCAATTGGCACTATTTCCATCCAGAAAGCCCATCCTCGGTCCTCCATAACCTTCAACAATAGGAGTTACTTTGGTCTGCTAGAGTGCAAGATAACATAAACCTATTAATGGAGCTTGCAAAAAAAAAAAAAAAAAAAAAAAAACATAGACAAACATGGTGGCATCTGTGTGCAAGCACATAGTGGCTTTTGAGTTATCTAAGAGTACATATCCATTACCTCGCAAAAACTAAGAACGTCAAGGGCACCTTTCTTATGAAGGTGACGGATATAGTCATTAAGTTCTACTAATCTTGGAGAATTACTTCTTAACTCTTCTATCTAAAAACAATGAAAAACTAATACAGTCAAAATCAGTTTATACTTCATAGATATAATTATATTAAAAATGAATTTAGAATTGATAAATGTATCTTTAATAAAATGATTAATTAAGTTTATAATGATCATAAACTAACAGTTGGAGCCGGGCGAAGCACAAGGCCCATTCACCAAGGCATATCTGCAAGTTTGCTTCCCAAAATGTGGGCAGCTATAGAACACCTGAAATCACAAAACATCCAATGTTATACAACTCAACACTAGAGATTTATAAAGGGATCGTTGTAAATATCTAATTGAGTGTAACAGTAAAACATACAATTCCAACAGTGTTGTTCACAAGGTTAACAATATTATCTGACTTTGCTTTATGCAACATCTGCTTGACAACCAGGCCTCCCATGCTGCAACAAGAATCAAGTCATTATGCTAGGAAGCTTGGAGGTAAATTACGATTTATATATATGCACTCATCCCACAACAAACTGTAATTTCCATTGGTAGGAAGATAACACATATAAACAACCACAGAAAGGACTTAATACAATTGGAATTTCCATCAATATAGTAAAAGAAGTAATTATTTGAGTGCACGAACCTGTGGGTCACAAACACAACAGGGCGACGCCCAATGCCTGCAGCAACAAGCTTCTCCAGCAGCATGGAGCTGACTTCCTGCATGTTTCAAGCATTTGGTTAAAATTGTTATCACACAAGGAAGATTTCTCATTAAAAGGAAAGAGAAAAAAAAAGAATCCAAGTATGAAGTATGAAATATGAAATAATAAAGATAGCAGAAGTGGTTTTTCAAGGCAAGTCTGAGCAAGACTGTTGGCTAATTAATACTTTTTTTTTTAGAAAAACTGAGAACATACCAACAAACGGAGAGTCGGAGACTTATAAGACAAAATGAGAAATTACTGCCACTACTAAAATTCCAAAGGGAAAATTAAAAAAGTTCCACAAATGAAAATACAAAAGTTGCAGCAAAATATAAAATTTGTCCCTCTCCTCTCTCAAACATCACAGGACTAAAAACCACCAACTGGAAGTTGAGGTTTTATGTAACAGATTGCGTGCAAGCAAATTACATCTCATCTTGATACTGCTCCTCTTCGTCCTCATACTCTTCCTCCTCATCAGCTGTTGCATCTTGATACTGCTGATATTCAGACACCAAATCATTCATGTTGCTCTCAGCCTCAGTGAATTCCATCTCGTCCATCCCTTCCCCGGTGTACCAATGCAAGAAAGCTTTTCTCCTGAACATGGCAGTGAATTGTTCGCTAACACGCCTGAACATTTCTTGAATGGAGGTGGAGTTGCCGATGAAGTCAAACAGTTATACAAGATATCAGTTATACTAATATCAACTACAATCAACTTAGATTGTACAAGATATCAGTTATACAAAATTCCATTAACATAAAACTCAACAAAGTCAAACAGTTAACAAGGTTCCAACTATTAATCTAAGGTCAACTAGGGGATTAAAGTTAAAAAGTATAGAGTTGCTAACCCATCGAACTCGGTATTTTATTAATTAAAAGTCTGTTCTGGTTTGTAAATATCAATAAATACAAAAGTTTACCAGATCATGAATTTAACTAAGATATTGCATAACGAAACATATTAAATGACAGAGTAAAAAGCTTCTAATTCATCAACCAAACAGTACAGACCTGAAGAGGAAGGTTAGCTCCAGACCATTGTGTAAGGTTTGTCTGCATCACATATTCAAAAAAAGAAAAGAAAAACGAATTAGATGTTTCTTTAATGAGCAATCCAACCGTGAAAACATCAGAGGAACCATAAATGAAAGGAGACCGCAATGTTAAAGCAGAATCACGTAAGGGCAGATTACGATCCTCCAACAGCAACCGAGCTACCAAACTCCCATGCCATTTCACGGATCTTTCATGCCCTGTTAAAGCAGTCATAACAGCATTCTCATATTGATCTAATTCCTGAATATGAGATCTGTTGGCCCCTGATGCCATTGCCCAATTCGCTAATGCCCATGCAGCAGAAGGCACAGCAACATGTTGACAATGCAAGTCATATCCCACAAACCAGGAACAACAGCAGAAGACAAATTGGCTTGTGCTATAGAACTATTACGTTTACTTAGCAAGGAAAAGGTTTTAGGGGTTTGCCTCACTGATTCTACCTCAATATCTGAAATACAAACAAACTGCAACAAAGCTTAGATTTTATGTAAACACGAGAGACAACGTAAGAATACTTGGAAAAGATAAAGGATATCAACATTATATAAAGTACCTCAAAAGAAAACCGGTGCGATTGCGAACGATGATTACGATAAAATTTTATAGATATAGCTCTTGTATGAGGTGCAATCCAGAGCAAACTATCCATAACTTTCACAATTGGAAAATGTATGGATGAGTATTTATATTGTTAGGTTTTGGCTCGTATTCTCAAGTGAACCCGATATTAACCAAATGAGACTCAACTGATGTGAAACTTCCTGGAGACGTGGGATAACGTTTGGAAGTTAGAGATGGTGTTTGAGGGAGATTTGAAGATCGAAGAAGAACTGAAGAATCGGATTCCGAAAGGAAACGCGGTGCATTCCAGGTGACTTGTAACGGTTTAGGAAGCGGGTGCGCAACCGTGACCCGAATCGTAGTCAATCATAAGCATACGTGGAAAAGGAAACCTTCAGCGGAAAAGGAAAGTAATTCTTTTGGGAAGTTCTTGTGCTTGAAGGAAAATGAATACTCTTTACAAGAAGACTTGTCATAAATAGGAAATAGTATTTATGTGGAACAAGTAATTCTTGTATGTTTAGGAGTAGGATTTCCTTTTCTCTTAAACTCCCTATAGCTAGTATAAATAGACCTTGTAATTAGGTTATTTTGTGTGGAGTCAAGAAACACCATGTAACATCAGAGAGTGGTAAGATCCGGGTGAGAGACCCATGGGAATATCCGGGGAGGGATCCAGGGGAATATCAGTGGATCAAGTTAGAGATCCGTGGGTGATATTCAGGGGAGACCTAGAGGATATTGGGGGGTTCTTGATGAGGATCTTGTGAGCGTTGTGAGCGTGGTTTGGGGTTGAGGTGTGAGAGAGAATCCTGGAGTATATGGTTGTAACAATTTATCATATAGTGGAACTTTTTCTGTCGTCCTGACGGCCCGTGATTTTTTACCCGATTTGGGTTTTCCACGTATATCTTGTGTTTTGATTGGTTTATTTTCTCTCGTCTATTTTTCTGCTATAGACTTTATTAATTGTTATGAGTTATGGGCGTATATTAGACATAATGCTTCCGCGATCATCGGTTCAAATCCCTAACAATTGGTATCAGAGCCATATGGTCCAGCGATGACGTTTTTTTTTCCAGTCTTTACGGGAGATCGTATGGAGGACTTGGTGGTATTGGGATGATGATGATGGTTGCCTAATATGGGTTTAGTAATGGAGATACGTATTGAAAGCGGTTTTGAACTCTGTAGGGTTTGATGAAAAGAAAAATAGAGATGGAGGAGAATTTTGGCTTGTTGTGGCAGGTACAAGTCATGGAGATCCAATCTGGGTTACATAAAGCGATAAAAAAAAACTCTTGTATGCGTATTATTAAAAAAAAAAATTGAACGCTCGAAGTCTCTGGTGGTGGTGTGGGGCTTATCCGGCAAAGCACTCCCGGTTCTAGTAGCAAGTCTTTCACTAGGTATGTGATATAAGGACAAAAGGTCTTTCACTGGGTTGGGTGATGTAAGGACATGTTTATCCTTTTGGCAGTTTTCCCCACTGGCCATGGAAGAGGATATGTTGCTGCTACTGGTCCATAATTGTGCACAAGGCATTGGTCAGAAAGTGATGCAAGGTGTATGGTGGACAAAGATGTCGATGGCTGACGAACTCCCTGGTAATCTGACGTGAGGAGTTGCACCACAATTTCAGCAGATTATTTCGACATGGTGCCGGAACAACGAACTAAAAAAAAAATCTTAGGATGGTTCGTTCCTAAGTGGTTATACCTTGTGGTGGGGTATGTTGATTCTTGGTGATGAGAGTCGTGGCTGTGGACAAAGGTCTTGAGAATTCAAGCCAAATGGGAGAATTGTTAGGTTTTGGCTCGTATTCTCAAGTGAACCCGATATTAACCAAATGAGACTCAACTGATGTGAAACTTCCTGGAGACGTGGGATAACGTTTGGAAGTTAGAGATGGTGTTTGAGGGAGATTTGAAGACCGAAGAAGAACTGAAGAATCGGATTCCGAAAGGAAATGCGGTGCATTTCAGGTGACTTGTAACGGTTTAGGAAGCGGGTGCGCAACCGTGACCCGAATCGTAGTCAATCATAAGCATACGTGGAAAAGGAAACCTTCAGCGAAAAAGGAAAGTAATTCTTTTGGGAAGTTCTTGTGCTTGAAGGAAAATGAATACTCTTTACAAGAAGACTTGTCATAAATAGGAAATAGTATTTATGTGGAACAAGTAATTCTTGTATGTTTAGGAGTAGGATTTCCTTTTCTCTTAAACTCCCTATAGCTAGTATAAATAGACCTTGTAATTAGGTTATTTTGTGTGGAGTCAAGAAACACCATGTAACATCAGAGAGTGGTAAGATCCGGGTGAGAGACCCATGGGAATATCCGGGGAGGGATCCAGGGGAATATCAGTGGATCAAGTTAGAGATCCGTGGGTGATATTCAGGGGAGACCTAGAGGATATTGGGGGGTTCTTGATGAGGATCTTGTGAGCGTTGTGAGCGTGGTTTGGGGTTGAGGTGTGAGAGAGAATTCTGGAGTATATGGTTGTAACAATTTATCATATAGTGGAACTCTCTCTGTCGTCCTGACGGCCCGTGGTTTTTTACCCGATTTGGGTTTTCCACGTATATCTTGTGTTTTGATTGATTTATTTTCTCTCGTCTATTTTTCTGCTATAGACTTAATTAATTGTTATGAGTTATGGGCGTATATTAGACATAATGCTTCTGCGATCATCGGTTCAAATCCCTAACATATATATGATAAAGTTCAAATGCTTGCCACTAGATAATGGGCAAGGTAGAATTTGCCTCAATTCTTCTGGAATGATGAGAACCTTCATAAAAGAAATTAAAAATATAAGGTTAGAACTTTAATATGTTTAGTAAAAAAATCATTAAAGAGAGAAAATCTCAAACAAAACTAGTTAGCAAGCACAAATATACCTCATCACTAAGAACATGCAGGTCAAATATTTCTGAAAAATGATTGAGCTGTGCTAGAACTTCAACATATCTTTCATGCCATTGTGATGGAGTGAAAAGACATTTCCACAAGTAAAGATTAATATTTGACAAAGCCAAAGCATTTGAAGAGAAAGATAACATAAAACCCATATGAAAAAAACGCTTAGATTAGGAGTGTCAATATGGAGTTTAGCCAACTCTGAACACGTATTGATCTTCAATTTCTTAAGACTTGAACTTGAAATCTTAATACTATTCAACTTGTGACAATAACCTAACTTCAAGCTCTCAAGGACCGGAAGTTCAGAAATCGTCTTACAAAGCCAGTCATCCTTTATGGAAACTGATTCCAAACTCATCTTCCTGAGATTCATACAATAGTATACACTGATCTTAAATGGTATACTTGACCCAAAAATAGTTAAAGAACTGACATTCAAATTTTTCATATACACTGCTTCCAGATCCCAATTGTCAACTAACTTGATTTTGTTGAGTCTATAAAAACCAAACAACTTTACGGTTGCCAAACCTTCACAACGACTACAAATCATCTCCTCAATCAAAGGACAAGCAGAAAAAAGATTACTAATCACATGATCCTCGCAATCAACCGTAAACAAATGCAATTTTCTCAAAGAAGGTAACTTAACATTACTTTCTGTTGGTAACTCTACGTTACAGCCTCTTAACTTTAACACCTCTATTGATTTTGCACATAAAACAATTGGTGGTAGATTGTACAGAATACGTTCACGTGCAAAATCAAGTTTCATCTTTTTAATATTGCTTCCAATTGCATAACAAACACAGCTATGTAGAAATGACTCAAATTCTAGATCACCAAAAAACTCCAATAATTCAGTTTTAAACTTCTCCATACTTAAGCGATTTCGAAGTAAACGTTCCAAACACTCATATAACCTCATTGTTTTTCTTCGAATTTCCTCATCATCCTCATTATTTTCCTCACCCACACAATTATCAAGTAAATATTCATAAATATCAGAATTAAAGACAGATTTATCAATTGTAAAAACAGAGTATGTACGCCATACTTCTAATAGAAGAAGTCAACTGATCCATAAATCTCTCCTACTTGTTGTATCTGTTTAAGATGTTCTCAGTTTAAATTTGTATTTTGTAAACAGCTCAATTCATATTTTTAGGAATCAGTTTAGGAAGCTTAGTTGTGTTTCTGTTGCAATCTTTTGTAATCTGTACTCTATATATTTTCGATATCAATGAATCAAAAGTGTGGCATTTATTCTATCTCTTTCTTCTCTGAAACTTCATATGGTATCAGAGCATTTTAAAAAAAAAATTCCTACTTCTTTTTCCTAAGCCACAACAACTATGACCACAGACAACAACACAATTCCCAATCCTATTATTCGCAACACAAATGAACCAAATAACGTTCTTGATGCCATAAATATCTCAGCCCAAGCTCCACTCAAACTCACCACCAGCAATTACATCTCCTGGAAACTTCAATTTCACACCCTTTTTGTTGGTTATGACCTACTAGGATACGTAGATGGCTCAAAACCTTCCCCACCTGCCACTGTTACCCAAAATGATACTACTATACCAAATCCTGCTTATATTTTATGGTATCGACAAGATTAGTTAATCCTCAATGCTCTTGTTGGATCACTCTCTCCCACCATCATCCCCTTTATTGGTAGAGCAAAGACATCTCAGGAAGCATGGACAATTCTGGCAAACACATATGCCAAGCCATCCCGAGGACGTTAAGCAAGTAAAAAGTCATCTCAAAAATCCGAACAAGGGTTCTCAAAATGTTACAGATTTTCTTCACACAGTAAAATCTCGTGCTGATGAACTTGCTATTCTTGGAGCACCAATGGATGAAGACGATCTCACGGAAAAAATTCTTGATGGTCTTGGTGATGAATATAAGGAATTGGTGCGTGCAGTTCAAGCCCGTGACAACACCATCTCATTTGACGAGCTTCATGAGAAGCTTTTGAACTTTGAAACAACACTTCCTGGAACAAAAACAGAACCTAATCACTTTCCAGCATCAGCAAATCCGGCAAATCGCAACAACTCTGGCTGGCGTTCTTCAACCAACATGGGTAATTATGGCAATAACTGGCGTCCTTCGAACAACTTGGGCAATACTGGTAATCACTGGCGTCCTCCACCAAACTCTGGAAACAATAGCACAGGTTGGCGCCCATCACCAAACTACAACAATCGTACCCATGTATCATGCAATGCCAGACCGAGTTCTGGTCGAAATGACAGACCTCCTCCTCATCCATATCTTGGTCACTGCCAAATTGTTGTGTACTTAACACTTGGATGAGACAATTTTAATAGAAATAAAGAATTGGAGAGAAGAAGAAGAATATTGAGAGGTTTGTTGAAGCAATATTTTCTCGATAATCTCATTCAATCCACTGCTTGCCTTTTATAGGCTGTACAATACGAATGACGGAAATAACTAACTGAAACAGCATACAAACAATCAGGAAATAATGGAAGGAAATGGTGATGAAATCATGCGCACAATGGCATGATGTTCGCAGATCATGGGCACAATCAACCCACTATTATTTAACTGCCTACTAATTTATTTTACCCAAATAACAACTAACAACAGCTTGCACTCTGACTTGGTCTCGCTTCCAACTGGATGTGCATGGCCAACATGGTGCTGATGTGGTGCACACATCACAAATCTGTGGGATTCAAGGACATACAGCCAAAAAGTGTCCATCCTTTCGCCTTGTTCCGGTTCAGTCATCTACCAACACAAATGATCCAATGATACCCGCTCCAACACCATGGCAGCCTCGGGCAAATTTTGCTGCAAACACATCCTCTCACAATCCAACATGGCTACTTGACAGTGGTGTCTCTCACCATGTGACTGCTGACTTGAACAATCTATCCCTTCATGCACCCTACACAGGTTCTGACGATATCATGATCGGTGACGGCACGGGACTCCCCATTACACATACTGGTTCCACTTCTCTCCCAACTCCTAGAACTACCTTTACATTAAACAATGTTCTTTGTGTTCCTAATATGAAGAAAAATTTAATCTCCGTCTCACAATTTTGTCTGTCAAATAATGTATCCAATGAATTCTTACCCTTTTCTTTTCTTGTCAAGGAAATTAACACAGGAACAACCCTTTTGAAGGGTGAAACGAAGGATGAGGTGTATGAATGGCCAACCTCTTCTTCTACAACCTCCCATTTGTTAGCTTTTTCTAGTGTCAAGACAACTTCTTCTGAGTGGCATCACATACTAGGACATCCAGCGGTTCTTATTTTAAAACACATTGTTTCTCATTATCAGTTAGATGTGTCGACATCTTTGTCATCAAATTTTTTATGTAATGCATGTCACTGTAATAAAAGCCACAAACTATCTGTTTCTACTTCCTCACTTGTTTCTTCACAACCTCTAGAAATAATTTTCTTTGATGTGTGGACTTCACCTATTTTATCACATGATGGTTTTAAATACTATGTCATATTTGTTGATCACTTCACTAAATACATTTGGTTTTACCCACTTAAACACAAATCTGAAGTTAAAGATGTCTTTATACGGTTTAAAGCTATTGTTGAAAACCACTTCACACTAAAATTTCACACACTTTATTCGGATAATGGTGGAGAATATATAGCTTTAGCCAATTTTCTAGCTACAAATGGAATCTCTCATCTCACTACTCCTCCACACACTCCTGAACATAATGGCTACTCTGAAAAAAGACACCGTCACATTATTGAAAGAGGTCTCTCCTTACTCTTTCATGCCTCCATACCTTTAACATTTTGGCCTCAATCCTTTGCTACTGCAGTATACCTAATCAACAGATTACCAACACCAACACTTAATCTTTCATCTCCCTCTGAAAATATTTTCGGTACCCTACCCAACTATTCAAAACTTAAGATATTTGGATGTTTATGCTACCCGTGGCTACGCCCTTCCTCTTCTCACAAACTAGATACCCGTTCAAAACCATGTGTTTTTCTAGGCTACTCCCTCACTCAAAGTGCATACTTATGTTTTAATCCATCCTCATCAAAAACGTATGTTTCTAGGCATGTCAAGTTTGTTGAGTCCATATATCCTTTTCACACACTTTCCACTACTTCTCCTCGTCCACAGTCCGATACAGTATCTACTTGGATTCCTCCACCTATTTTCGTTCCACTGTTACCAGCGTCTCCATTGCCGAATGACACCCCATCCGACGTGCAGCCTTTCAGACAATTACCATCAGCCACAAACACATTACCTTCACCATCACGTTCCACTGCCACAGCACCCTACCAAAACCAGCAACCTATACCACTATCCACCTCCAATCCCACTACCTCTCAACCAACACACATAATGACCACAAGAGCCAAAAACAACATTCACAAACATGTGCAAAAATTAAACCTTTCCACTCACCTATCACCACCTGTTGACATAGAACCAACTACTGGATCCAAGCTCTAAAGGATCCAAAATGGCGTCGGGCCATGTCTAATGAGTATGATGCACTTATTCGGAATGGGACATGGGAGCTAGTACCACCTGACTTTAGTCACAACATAGTTGGGTGTAAGTGGAGTTTTCGCATTAAAAGACATTCTAATGGCTCTATTGACAAGTACAAAGCACGTTTGGTTGTAAAGGGTTTTCACCAACATCCAGGTGTTGACTATCATGATACGTTTAGCCCAGTAGTCAAGCCAACTACGGTGCGTCTTGTTCTTAGTCTTGCTGTTAGTCGTGGGTGGTCTCTACGACAACTTGATGTTTATAATGCGTTCCTGCAAGGTCACCTCTCTGAGGATGTTTACATGTCACAACCGCCAGGTTTTGTTGATCTTGATAATCCATCTTCTGTATGCAAGCTTAGTAAAGCAATTTATGGGCTCAAGCAAGCTCTCCGAGCCTGGTATACCGAGCTTCGCAAATTTCTTCTTGCTTCGGGTTTTCAAAATTCACATGCTGACACTTCTTTGTTCATTCTCAAAACTGGTGGTCATCTAATCTTTCTCTTGGTCTACGTAGATGACATTATTATTACAGGTAACAGTGATGCTTTGGTTCAACAATTTGTGACATTGTTGTCTCAGCAGTTTTCTTTAAAAGATCTTGGCCAGCTTTCATACTTTCTAGGTGTGGAGGTTCTGCCGCATACTCATGGTTTTTTGCTCTCTCAAAGAAGATATATCATGGATCTTCTTGCTCATACAAAGATGTTAGAAGCGAAACCTGTTCTCACACCCCTTCCCACCACAACACCGATAACCTTGGATTCTGGTTCTCCGCTCTCAGATCCATCTGAATATCGTGCCATTGTTGGAAGCCTGCAGTACTTATTGCTTACTCGGCCGGACATCGCATTTGCGATCAATAAACTTTCACAATTCATGCATAAACCGTCCACAGATCATTGGGCTTTGATTAAGTGACTTCTTCGATATCTTTGTGGTACGATCAATGATGGTATCCTCCTCTACCGTGATTCACTGCTGTCCTTGCATGCATTTTCTGATGCCGATTGGGCTGGGAACAGAGATGATTTTTCATCAACGAGTGCCTATATTGTTTACCTTGGTCGCAACCCGGTTTCCTGGAGTTCCAAGAAACAACGCTTCATTGCACGTTCAACCACTGAGGCAGAGTATCGGTCTGTTGCGAATACTGCTGCAGAACTCAACTGGGTGTGTTCTCTCTTAGGAGAACTTGGTGTGTCCTGATCAGTCCAAACTACACGTTTAAAAGACTCTCGCAATAGTACGAGGCTGCAATGTAGTATAAAGACAAAGTAGGGATCGTTCCCACAGAGACTAAGGATTCGATTACTGAATTTCGTCGGTTTTGCAAACTATTTGGACAATCGAAAATTAAAGTTTCCAGATTTTAATACGAAAATAATTTGCTTGAAACAATTAAGAACACAAATCACAACAAAGAACGAATGTGATAGTATGATGAAAATGTGCTAGACTTCGAATCCACCTCACCCCTCTACTTATACACTCAACTCACTTAAACTCTCAATTGTGCAAGTATAAGTTATAGATTCGTGTTCCCTAAATTGATTTCTAATCTCTCTCGATGTTTTAGAAATCTCATCCACACATACTCAATATATGTAAATTCATTAAACACTATGGAACACACAATTGAATCCTATATGCTAGACTAGTGATACTCTCACTTTCTAGTCATATATAGTGAACATTTTTGCCTATCAAATGATCATTCATAGTGATTGCCAATCAAGATAAAAGCATTAAGCATGCAAAACATTCATATAACTACACAAGCACATGTAGAGGAATTCAAGGAATCATTTGTAAGAATTATGGGTTCGGTTTCATCTTGCTCTAGCACATAAAAAGATTAGTTCATATCACAACATTGTGCCATATACATCATCAAATAAGTACAGACCATGACAAATACAAAGAGAAATAGAGATGGAGTTTAAGAGGTAAACTAGTTGAAGATCTCCTCCTTGCAAATGCTTGGCTCCAATGGCTTCCTTCTTCCAAGAGTCCACTCTTAGCTGCTCCAAGATGGGTTGATGATCCACCTAAGTCAAGAGAACTCAAGCTTTCTCATGGGGAAAAGTAGTCAGAGTTATTTTCCTTCTTTTTTTTCACTCCCTCCTCATAGCTCTCTTAGAAAGAGAAAACCTTCTAGATATCTTAGAGAAATCCGACCCCCTCTCTCTCCTCGAATCCCTCTCTTCAAAAAAGGGACAAGAACCATCAAAGGTCATTGGTTCAACCCATACTTTAGACCAATCAAATCTCACTTTCTCTCTCCCACCATACCACCCAATCCAAGCCAGGCTTAGGATCAAACCAACTTACAATCAAGATCTCCACTCTGGCTCCCTTAAATGAAAATAGAAGCCAAGGCTCCACAAAATCTGGGTTAGGAGCCGAAAATGTTGAAATCTGGAAACAGGGGACTCTGCTTCCGCGGTACGTTTCTGCGGTACGGCTATAAGAACGAACCGCGGAATTCTTCAAAGCATCCACTGTTAACTTCCGCGGTACGATTCCGCGGTACGCATTTTCAACTTCTGCGGTACGCGTACCGCGGAATTCTTCGATGCATCTACTGCCAAGTTCCGCGGTACGTTTCCGCAGTACATCTTTCTTCGGCCGCGGTACGTGTACCGCGGAGTTCTTCATTTCCTGCTGAAATCTTCGTTCCGCTTCAAAATTCCTCCGAAAATGCATCATGGGACCCCTATAACAACGAGGATCTACACAGAAAATTTAGATCATTAAAAAGGGGCCTTTCACGAGAGCAAAAATATAGGAAAAGTTGGGGAACGCAATGCAACAAAATGGACTTATCATGTCCCTCTCTCATTCGCCTGTGATTTACTGTGATAATATCGGGGCCACTAATCTCTGTTCCAACCCAGTTTTTCATTCCAGGATGAAGCATGTGCCTATTGACTTCCATTTTATTCGTGATCAGGTTCAATCAGGAATTCTACGTGTTGCTCATGTTTCCAGTTCAGACCAACTAGCTGATGCATTGACAAAACCCCTATCCCGAACTCCGTTTCTTGCTCTCAAAACCAAGATTGGAATCTCTACCCGAGCTCCATCTTGAGGGGGCATAATAGAAGAAGTCAACTGATCCATAAATCTCTCCTACTTGTTGTATCTGTTTAAGATGTTCTCAGTGTAAATTTGTATTTTGTAAACAGGTCAATTCATATTTTTAGGAATCAGTTTAGGAAGCTTAGTTGTGTTTCTGTTGCAATCTTTTGTAATCTGTACTCTATATATTTTCGATATCAATGAATCAAAAGTGTGGCATTTATTCTATCTCTTTCTTCTCTGAAACTTCATAACTTCTTCCCATCTTGTAGACAACACACTTGTTTGAACAATTTCCTTGAAAGGTAGAAATGACAAAATCGTATGTAAAACACCTTCAGGCAGTTCAGAAATCAAGTCCACCTCTTCATCGCTTCTAGTCTTCTCCATTATATCAAAGCTTCCCTGAAAAATTAATCACAGCCAAGTATTTTAGGTGTGTTCATCTCTGTAGCTAATTCAATTCCACATTAAGACATCGTTCAAGACACTAGAGCACAAACCCATACTAAAGCCTAAATGTCATATGGATATTAGAGTCAAATTCTTAAATATTCTGCCAATAAAAAGTAGTGAAAGCAATAGCTTAGAGCATCTAAATTAATGATTTCCATCTAAATTTACTTATTATACAGAGCCAAGAGGTCAGTGTTCAATGTTTTCTTACTCACTCATGAGTCATGAACCCTTAGGATGAACCTTTGTGAAATTTCCCTATAAGTAAATAGGTTTCTTGAATAAGCTCTCTCCCAACCACCATTTATTTATTCCAAAGTCATCTAACTTCAACTGGTAAATTAACTCTACATGCACACTTAACTCATTTCAATGGAACTTTTGATAAACAGATAGCTGACATTTCAATGATTAAATCAAAAAATTGACAAATTACTTACCAAACACAAGAACAAGAAGCGAAAAAGAAGAATCTTTCAATGCAACAATCGTCACTGGATTCTTAAATGGTAAAGTTGAGATTTTTTTTTTTTTTTTTTTTGAACAAGACCGGTGAAGACGCTCAGGCGCAGCTCAAGTTCTGCCTCCTCTAAAACGACACCGCATAGGTCCTTTTGGGCCACTGAAGCTTGGGCTCGGCCCATAACCGATCCAGTGCACAATTTCTTGTTTAATTAAACAATCCAATGATTAATTAATCATTAATTAAATTCATGACTTTACCGTCATGATTTAAACATAATTTCAAAGTCATGTAATTAATTATTCTAAAAACCAACATTAAATGTACTTTATTCCTTAAATTTGCCTTTCAATTGGTCAACTTCACTTGTTATTTATTAATAATCTATGCTAATCGACCTCATGTCGGTTTGTGTCCGTCATTTACCGATCTTAATAATTTCTATTATTTTACATATATCATATATGCATGCATGTTATGATGTTTTAAATAAAAATTTGTTGACAATAATGGAAGTCGAACACGTTTTAAAGGCACAATATGAAACCGCATTCAACAAGTGAATTATTGATCTTTATTTTATTTTAAAAAAATTAACGGTATTTTAAGGATTGAGGGATAGAACACAACTCGAATGCACAACTTTATAGAATAGATGTAAGGGATATACCATTGGACCAATCTCCAATCTCATCTTATTGTAATCAATTTTATTTTAAAGCAAAACAATACATTTTTCATTAATCCTCAAGGGCTATAGGGCTGTTCTTGATAGACTCGGCCCATAATGCATTATCAAAGTGTCGGGCTTGTTTTTCACATGCATGTATGTTTGTTTCTTCTCTTGTTCTCTCTGACTCCAATGTAATGGCACATTCATTATTCAGTATATCAGAACCTACATAGAGGGCGGTTCTGAGATTTTGAGGTCCCAATGCGGCATATAAAAATGAGGCTCTCGATTCTCTATGTATATTTTATTCCCTAAATCTGCCTTTCAATTGTTCAACTTCACTTATTTTTTTTATTAATAATCTATCTAATGGTTCATCTATATATGGGCTCAGTTGTTGACATGAAAATCTCCTCCTACAATAACAAGAGGACATTTTAAGAATTTTCGGATTGTGAACTCTATTTAACTTGTTACTTTTGTTTTAGATTAATCAAATCTAATGTAGTCTATATAACTTGTAGTGTAGGTTTAGATTTTGAGCATTGATACTTAATACTGATTCTGCTTATAAAGTTTCCAAGTAATTTGCTGTAATCAATTGATGCTTTGTAGGTAGTAACCATTGGATATTGATTATGTCCCCTTAATTTTTTATTTGTACAGAGCATGTGTTAAAATAAGCGGATGCAACACTTCACTGGTATCTTGTTCTTAGTTATTTTTGTGTTTCTAGATTTGAAGTGACATTGAATCTCGAAAGACAATGCACATCTTGTGATTATGATATTGTTGTATCGATCTGTTAAGGTACATCTATTGGCTTCGACATTGTTTTGAAATGCTACAATGCAAGTTTTGTGAAACACCTATATATGAGAATTTTTTGAGCTCATTGGTGTAGTTCGTGTAGTCTTGCAAGTGCACAGGATCGATGTAGTAGTATAGTGTTCACAAGACCAAATATCATTCCCACAAAGTCTCTAAGTTAACTAGGATTTGATGACCTAACTAAATCTAATTAAACATAAAACAAGACCTGAGAAATAAAACACAAATTAGACTCGATCTTAACTAATGTTGAATTGAAATCGTTGAGTGGTTTGTTGTGAGGAATTGTGCAAAATAAAATTGGAGAGAAAGTAAAATTGCAATGTAAGGAAGTGGAAAATTAAACACAAAGTTGGGAAAGAAACATTGGATTTTAGGATTTAAAATCAATTAAACACTAGTACACAACGCAATTTTTTTTACGTACCCATCTTCTCACTTCCAATTACTCATGCATGCATTAAAGTCCACGACAACAACAATTCTTATGAATTTTGAAAACCCATTGGCCTACGGGATACTAACAATCTAACATGCGACACAATATATTTATCTAACCATTTAAAGTAACTAGCTTTTCGGGTTACAATAATCATGTAGTCACCATACATACAGACATTTTTCTCCTGTACATACAATAGTTGATACGATTCCATACGTTAGTTTGTCAGTCATATACAAAGCAACAAACTCACATATCAAATTAATTCATAACCTTCCTAAATAAGTTTGACCATCAACCAGAAATCAAATAAGATATTATTAACCAAATATTACTCACCATTTCATCCAGGCTCTGCTTTAGAGGCATATATTTCCAAAGGGTCAAAAACTTAAATAGCACTTTTTTGGGTGGGGTTTGTGCAAATAGCACCACATTAATAAGTCTTGTTTTAATAACACTAAAGATTGATTTCGGACAAAAATACCCTCGTATTACCTTCGTTGACTAAGGAAAGAAAAACTCCAACTCTTCAAGCAAACCCATTGACGGCGATGAATAATACGACACCGGTAGACAACCGGGGAGACTTCGACAGCAGCCGTAAGACATCAGGGATGACAGCCTTGAGATATTTTCGTTTGGGTTTTGTTTTCAAATATGATATTGTTGATTTTTCAAAATGTATTTTGTTTTTGTTGATTTCGATTTAGTTTTTTCGTTTGGGTTTTGTTTTCAGATGTGATATTGTTGATTTTTTCGATATGTATTTCATTTTTGTTGATGATTTCGATTTAGTTTGTTGTGAAATTCATTTCAATGGTGATGTTTTGTTGTTTGAATATGATATTTTTGGTGATGTTTTTGTTTTTTTGTTTCAAATGTGATATTGTGGGTTTAATTTGTTTTGTTTCTTTGTTTTGTTTTCAATTTTTTCTGTTGTTTTGTTAGGTTTCAGTAGTTATGAATCTGGGTTTTGTTAGATTTCAGTAGTGTTGTTAGATTTCAATTTTTGTTGTTGTTTGAATATAAATCTGGGTTTTTCGATTTGGGGAAGATAATGAACATTAATTATTCAATTTGTGAGACTTATTCAAGTATTTTCGAGACTTATTCGGAGACTTTTTTAACATGTATTTTGGACCTTAATTAATGTTTAGTTGAGACTTAATTAATCTTTATTCGAGACTAACTGTATGTATTCGAGACTTAATAGTATATATTCCAGACTTAATGGTATATATTCGAGACTTATTTAACATGTATTCTGGACTTTAATTCATGTGTATTCGTGACTTATTTCATGTTTAATCGAGACTTAATTCATCTTTTTTGGAGACTAACTGGTATATATTCGAGACTTAATTTTGTATACTTGAAATTGATATAAATAATTCTCGACAATTACATCAATAAGTCTTGAAACAGATATAAATAACTCTAGAAATTGATATAAATAAGTCTCGATTATGAAATACATAAGTCTAGAAGATAATATAAGTCTCAACATTTATATAAATAAGTCTCGAAACGAATACAATTATGTCTCGAAAGTAAATCTCGAATAAGTCTAAGTCTAGAAAAAAGTCTAGACTTATTTCAGAAACCCAGTTTTTCAGAAAAAACACAGAGTTTTCCAGAAAATCAGATCGAAAATGGAGAATTAGCTTCAGTTCAACATATACATCTAAGAAAACCACAACTTAAAAAATGTCGTTGAACGAGTTTCTCAACTAGTTTATGGTGGAAATTTACCTTATCAATTCTTCCAATAATCCAAACAAGGTTTTAATGACTGGATCTACTCTTCAAACCTGGGCATTTATCGATTTTCAAAAATTATGGATGAATGACTGTGAAAGGAGAGGAAGAACGACAGAATAGAGAGAAAATTAGAAAAGGAAAAGTGAATGGATCTACTCTTCAAACATGGGCATTCATCAATTTTGAAAAAACATGGATGAATGAACTGTGAAAGGAGAGGAAATTTGAAAAGGAAAAGTAGAAGATCGTATGTAAGAATAGAAAATTATAGAAAAATTGAAAATGAATAAGTCTGAGTTGTAAAAGTAAAAGGAGGGGCATTTTCGTCAGCACACCTTTTTAGGTGCTAATAAAACGGGACTTATTAAAGCAGTGATAGTTGCACAACTCAACTTTTAAAAGGTGCTATTTACAACCATTCCCTCTATTTCCAAACCTGCTGCTAATCAACTGTGGACATATATATATATATATAATAATTTTAAGAATGTAAAAAATTTATGTGTGTTAATGTAAAATTCATGGACTCTCAATTACTTTTAAACATGCATGTTATAAATAATCTTATGAATATAACATATTATATGTAGAAAACAAATTAAATTACCTCACTTAATTAGCTTGTTCATGATATATATATATATATATATATATATATATATATATATATATTATAAATACTTGACTTAATGTCATATATATATATATATATATTCATACATATTGTTTGGATTGATCAACGAAAACAAAAAGATTGATCAGCTTTTCAATTCATACATCTCATGAGCATGTGTTTTGATGTGGATTGAGATATATATATATATATATATATATATATATATATATATATATATATATTATCAACACAGAGTAGCTCATGAATTATGATCACATTTTTCTTAATTCTAAACAAATAATAAATTGTATCTAAAAGGATAGGTCCCATACAAAAAAACTTTTGTAAGACATGCAAGCAATTTCATCATATCATGTCTCTTGTTACATGTAAAATGACAAAAGAGACTAATTTTCATTGCTCTGTCATCCATGTTATTATCACAATAATTAAAAAGTGATCCTTATCAAATAATCCTAATCTAGGTTCTATCCTCTGTAAATTAACCATTCTCTGTCTCCATTTTTTCACTGTCACTTTCTCTCATGTCTCAACATGCCTATTTCTCCTCTCTCTAGCTACCTCACTAGCTAGTACACTCACCACCACCGCAGCCACCCTCCTACTTCTACTCCAACCACCCCAAACCCACCGTCACCACCACGGCCACCCACCGAGTATGGTGGCTGCAGTTCAAGGTTTTTTCTTCTTTAAGTCTTGCAAACATGCTGCCAAGACTACTCCACTTGCTGGTCTCTTGCTCTACATGTAATTCATTTTTTTTTCTCTGTTTTAATATTATGAGATTGCTTACTTTTTTTCTTTATATATAATTTTATTTCACTCCAAAAATTTTACTTTTGTGTTACCCTGCATAACATTTTGGATGTTTGGTTTGTAGGATTATTTGCAACAACATTTTTAACTATTCTCTTGGATCGGGAGATGTTGGGTAAATAAAGTAATATAAATTGATTTACTTTTAGCTTCTTCTTTTTTTTTTTAAAAGAAACTAATTGTTGTTTTAAAGTTATGTTTATATTTTTAACAGACAATTAATAACCGTAGAAATGGTCCAAAATGTCATCTTTTTAAACTTATTTTCCACCCAAATGAGTACTTTAATAAATTATGTTTAAAAGGAACCTGTTATGGTGAACTATCAAAATTGCCTTTAGATAATCAGTTTTTTATTATGTTTGTACTTTCGTCTTAGCTAACATCTCCACACTTCCAACACTCAACTCAGTAGTCCCAACTCAGTAATTCTCTTTCTCTTTACAATAAACTTCTCTGAAAATCGAAATTCCTTACAGGAAAAAGTTCAAGGTTGCCTCCCCTTTCTTCTTCAACTTAGAAGTGGACTTTCTTCAGTACAACAAGGTAATATATCTCTTAAATACTTCTTTTCTATACCTAGGTTTCTGAGTCTTGTAACACTTTATCCAATCTTTTTCATTTGTTCTCCGAGTCTTTTGTAAACCTTAAGCTGGTTGTATGAATTTTGAATCTCCGAGCCTTTCTAAACTCTGTCCGGGCCTTTCTAAGTACTGTCCGAGCCTTTATGAAGTTGTGTCCGAGCCTTTTGCATACCAGTTAGGTTTGTCAATAAAGCAGTGTCCGAGCCTTTTAAACATCCTTTAGGTTTGTCAATGAAATAGCTTTCGAGCTTTTATAATTACATTTCGAGCCTTTTGTATAAATCTTAGGTTTGCCAACTCTGTATCTCCGAGCCTTTTAAGTATTGACCCGAGCCAGTTGACATGTAACCCGAACCATTGTAATACTGTCTGAGACTTTTATAACACTGTCCGAAACTTTTAGTACACTACTGTCCAAGACTTCTGTAACATTGTCTTGGAACACAAAGTCTCGGAACACAATTACTAAGTTACTGTTCATCCTCTTCCCCACTCGAAAATCCCAACCCTTAACAACTTTAATAATGGAAGATTCAAAACCGAAACCCAATTTAGGTTTTAAATTGAAAAAAAAACCCAATTTGAGCTCGACCCCCGAGTGCGTCTGCGTAGCCACTCCATCACTGTTTGAGTGATTGCCTGAGTTTCAACGGGACTTTCTTTCTCTACTTCACAATTCGATCACTGTAAACTGAATGAAAAAAAATCTAATGTGGAACAACTGTTGACAGTGTTGAAAAGTCACCTCAAAAAAGTGTCATTTAATTTTTTGGCCCTTAATAACCTGAAGGAACAATTAAATAGAAAGTTTTTGGGTACCACTTTTCTCTCTTTAGATTGCAAATAGATTCATTTAAAAAAAAAATTGTGGATTCTTATTTCTTATTAAAGCTTCCCTTCCATCCTTTTGATATTTTACTTGCTCTTATTTTTACAATCATCTTTATATATATATATATATATATATATATATATATATATATATATATAGGTCTAAAATCAGCATTTCTATTCTACAAAAAATTGTCATATGGTCTTAAGGTATACACTGCTTCATATGTATAATGGAGAGACATTGCATCTCCCCTGCATCCTTTTAAACGTTTTGCTTCTAATTAATAATAATAGATTGTTTCACAATTTTTTTTAGATTTATTTGATCATTTATATTTTTATTTGGTGCTTTCTAGTAATATATTGTGTGTTTTGATCATTTATATTCTCGTAATATATTTTTATTCTCGTGATTTATTTGATAATTTATATTTAAGAGTTGTGATATATATTCACAAAGACAGATAAAACTACTAAGTGGTGTCTTCTTTGTGTTGTGCTGATTGACAGTAATGCTATGAGATCATCAGATCAGATTGGTGGTTGGGATATTGGGCATATGTCTGATTTCTGTTAAGAATCAATACTACAGGTAGACCACTGTCAATTGTTTGGTATGCATATCTTTACTTCAGCAAAACTACAGCGACACTCGATCTTGAGCTCAGTTAAGGTATGCCTACAAACTATTTGCAATTCCAACAAAATCACATGGTTTAGCAAACAATGTTCTTATGTGGAAAAAAAAAAAAGGCAGCACAACTACAGGAAGTCTGAGGTTTCCTACTCTCAATTCTTGTCATGTTCCAGCACCCTTTAAACAATGCTTCTAGGGCCATCCAATGAAGTCCTAAAAACGAGAAGTTGTATAGGGTGTCAAGGAGACTTCATAGTAATCAGGTAGAAGTTCACAATCAACACATAAAGATTTGTACTCGCTAAACAGAATCTGCAAGAGCAAATTTCAAGCTTCAACAATGATTCCTCTAACACTACATTTGCCATCCCTAGTTGTTTGCTATAATAATATACCATGTACAATACCGGAGACATGAGGGGGTTTCCAAGGATGAACCACACAGAATCAACAAACAAACAAAATGAAGAAACTAAAACAGACAAGGAACAACGAATAAATTGAATCTACAAGAGCAAATTTTAAGCTTCAACAATGTTCCTCTTACACTACATTTGCATAATAATATAGCATGTACAATACTGGAGATATGAACAGAAACTAATAATTCTGAGTAACCATTATAAACTATTTCCATAAATTCTAGATAGTGCATTAACAAGCAAACAAAACGAAGAAACTAACATGGACATCATAAACCAAACTAACAATTCTGAGAAAAAATATCCAGAAGTGGAGCACTGTTGTGAAGGTAACCGAAAACCAAACACATTTGGCCTACATCTCTGCAACCACAGGTGATCATAGAAAGAGTACAATTCCAACTCATAGCCTTAATTCAAGTCACACATGATCAGATGCTCAGCTGTACAACTGCTCAAGGATTGGAAATCTACAACCGTTGACGAATTATAATCATGATCAAAGATCATGATTATAGTGATAGATTAGTGAGCTAGAGTTATGTAGAATAATAAAATTCTTCAGAGCTTGAGCTCATCTTAGCAGCCATAATGGCTTATACATGTTCTTGATTTCTCTCTGTTTTTCTCTTAGAGTATTTTCACAAACACTTTGCTTATTCTTCAAATTTTCTCTTCTGTAACTACTAAAAAGTAACTGCAGAAATTCTGTTGATCAACAAAGTGGAAACATTTATATTCATCTTCAAAATTTCAATGCCATTACCTTGCACAAACATTTCAAATCACTGAACAAAGCAGCCAAAGATCCATACAGAATTCTCTCAAGCAGAAGCACTCACATAAAACAAACAAGTTGAAAATTCATACACTAATTTATGATTATCTCAATTTTATTAGAAATTACCTACTTTTCTTTAGTCTACCCAAAAAAACTCCAGGTCTTTGTCTCTGTGTTCCAGATGTTCGTCTCTTTCTAGCTAAATCTGGTTCTTCATCACTGTCACTGTATTCCGGTCTATCACGATAAGGATCGTCCAGTCCTGAGCCACTATAGTTTCTTCTTATGTTACAGTGATATTCTAATTTGGTAGGCATAAAGAAACGAGACCAAGTGGTACTACTTTCAGGTAGAGAACAACTGTGGTTTTGGTGGAATGTAGTACCTTCAGCAGCCGAAAATTCCTGAAAATCTTCTATGTCTTGTTTGTAAACTTGACGAATCCCACACTTCATCACCTTTGACTTTGAACCAAAAAACTCAGCATGAATGCATGGACTACCAATTAGTGACACATAATTATTACTTTTTGGTAACACATAATCAGGATGTTCAAACATCACACGAGACACAAAGAACAGACAAAGGTGATCAGACTCAACAGCTATGAAACTAGGGATACTAAAGAGGAAGGCATAAGTGTTTCTCATCATAGACATTTCCACTCCAAATGTCATCTGCCTGATACCATTATTTAAAGGTGCATATACTCCACACATTGCAATTCCCATGAATTCATCATTAAACCAATTGGGCCGCAGTTCAATTGCAACTCTGTTTCCATCACTTTTACAACTGAACCACTTTGGAATTTCACTTCCGGGAAGTCGAATATGAAACTGATGAGAAAAACGGTTGACCCGTTGCTGTAATATAACATCATGATTTTTAGTATCCATGTAGAGTAAATCTTGTCCAATAAAAATACATAATAATAAACATTTTTTATTCATTGAAATATTATTAGCAAATTTCTTAAAGTTATCGTCGATAATTTCTTTGGACCCTTCAATTTTTATCTAATCATATGGCCATTTGAATGTTGCTGAAAACCCTACCTAGTCTCTAACTCAAAACATTAGTTTACTTGAATTACCTCGCTTAAATAAACAAAGGAACAACTCTGTTTTACAGTTTTTTTTTTAAAAAAAAATATGTATTTAAAAGTTGAGACTATTAAATATTAATTGATGTCACATCAATATTCAAAAATATCAAAATCATTATTACATGTTTTCATTTCTATTTTATTATGTTTGATCTATTAATATTTAAATTTTCAATTTTTCATATCTTTATTTATGTTACCACATATTTTTAGTTCTATATACCTTTTTATCGATTTCTTATATATTTGTAATAGCCAGTTCAATATAATACAATTTTCTCTCTTATTATATTACAATGATCTACCATACGTGGAGATTTTCTTTATTTATTTATTTATATATAGTAAGGTAAGGTTGTGAATTAAAAAAAAGGGTTGTGAATGAAATTAAAAATCAAAGTAACTTGACTACAATTAGCACAAAAATGAAACTATCTAGGTAAAGTCCGAGCACAAAATGTGTGAGCTAGATTCAAAGTAAACAAATAATAAACTCTGTTTGGATCCTTCGACCAAAAAAAAAAATCCTTGTGGTTTTTTATTTTTTATTTTTTATTTTTATATATACTACTTGTATTGGTAGTGACTCTAATTTGGGAAATTGACAGACTGAAAGAGTGCTTTTACAATTGAACCAAATTAAATGATGGTAAATCCTCGTGGTTTTTGAGGTGTACGATTCACATGTTTTATTTTAATTATATACATTTTGACAACATAATAGAGTATTCAATGACGGTTATAACATTGTTTATTATATATTAAGAATAATCAACTTGCTGGCTCTAAATAGAAAGAGTGACAAACCTGAAGGTACTGTTTCAGTAACATAACTGCTAAACTGTTTTCCTGATCTTGATTCTCAAGTAGTTTGAGGCAGTTTAATAAATGCAATGCAAAGTTTTTTGAAGCGCCACCTCTTAGCGCACCTGACACATCTTTCAATGAATGACAATCTTCAGCCCCTACAAAAATTGTGTTTGGAGGAAGCTCTGTCAATGACCGAAGCAACTTGCAATTCTCTAAGCATAAAATTTTCAGTTTAGAAAGTTCCCTGATACTTTCTGGTAGGCTGAAAAAATTGTTGTTGCTTAATTTTAACTCTTTTAATGAGCATAAGGATCCAATATCACTGGGGAGTGCTCCTTCCAAAAGACCGCAGTCACTAAGGTCCAATGTTTTTAGAGAGTATAAACCTGATAGAGGAGGCAATAACAAACACATGGAATTGGGCGAAAATCTTCTTGCAAACCACCATAGCAAGGATAAAGAAATCAAGAGAGACAACAATGGACTATGGCTCTTGACAAGAAGAATGACAACAATGACAAGAATAATGACAACAATGTCAAGACAAGGATCGGGATATACTTTACATTCACGGAAAGACAAAGTTTTAAGGTTGATTAACCGTGCAATGGAAGATGGTACTTGTCTTATTGCAGTCCCACCAAGGTCTAGATCCTCCAAACACTCAAGTTCCCCCAGGTTTTGAGGAAGTTTGTCTAACTTTGAGCAACCTTGGAGATTCAGAATTTTGAGCAATTTCAGACCGGATACATTGCTCGGAAAACTCTCAAGGTTCTGGCAGCCATTCAAATTCAATATAGTAAGCCGTCCAATGGAAGATGGTACTTGTCTTATTGCAGTCCCGCGAAGGTCTAGATCCTCTAAACACTCAAGTTCCCCCAGGTTTTGAGGAAGTTTGTCTAACTTTGAGCAACCTTGGAGATTCAGAATTTTGAGCAATTTCAGACCCGATACATTGCTCGGAAAACTCACAAGGTTCTTGCACCTTTTCAAATTCAATATAGAAAGCCGTTTGAGACCTCCAACTGACTCATGCACTTTACGCAATCTTGTACAACCTTCAAGACTCAGCTTCTCAAGGTTTGGAACCATTGTAAAGTCTGGGGTTTCAATAAGGTAGTGTGAGTCATTGAGCTTAATGGTTTTCAACTTCTGAAAAGCCTGTTAACAACAAAAGTTGGAGAATTAAAAAACTGCTTCCTATTAAGAAAACATTGCAATGTATCTACTGAAATTAAGATATAATATACCTTCATGTCCTTCCAAATATATTTTATCTGGCTACGACAGAGATTAAGTTCAAAAAGTTCCCGTGGCTGGAAATTTGACGGCAAAGAATTCGAAGGGTATTCGGGCCATTTGAGAAACCGCAACTCATTTGAAAGATATTCTACGTCTTCTGAAAGGTCAACATTCCTGATTTTGAGCAGTCTTAGATTTCTCATGCTTGAAAAGGATCTGCCATTTAAATGGGTTCGATGTTCAGACTTGTCAAGCATTATACCTTTAACTTCTTGTGTGCCCTGTTAAATTAGAAGAAAAAAAACGTTCAATGTGAATATGATATATAGAAAAGTTAATAACAGCTGTCAAAGTATATGTGTATATATATATATATATATATCAATTTATGTTCTTGAAAAAAAAAAACATTACCCTATTTTCTATCAGTACATGATAGATATCCTCAAACAGCCATAATCTACTCCATTGACCACAATCATCGCGATGCTTTTCACGAACAATTTCCCAACCCATTTCTCGTAGTAAATCATGCATTCCAAATTCATTGTAAGAAATTGTTATGAGGGATTTATCATCCAGCACTTTTATTCCAATAGCTGATGAATCAAAATAGCAACCGTTTAGTATTTCCACAACTCGATCCTTGTTCTTCCCTTTGAAGAAACATGCAATATCTAAGAATATTTGTTTCTCTATTTCATCGAGTCCATCGTAACTTATTCGGAGTATTTCCAAAATCTCTTTACGAGGAACATGACGTAGTTTATTCAACTCACTTTTCCATTCTTCGACAGTTCTACCACACAGGTGGGATCCTAAAACTTCAAGAGCTAATGGAAGCCCATTTGTATATCGTACGATTTGATATGATAGCTTAACATGATCATCTGTGGGTTGTCCTCGTCTGAATGCTTTCTTATGAAAGAGCTGAAGAGCAACATCTTTTATCAATCCTTTAACTTCATATATACTACTGATTCCATGGCCATCAAGCACATGTTTATCTCTGGTTGTAATTATAATTCTACTCCCAGAACCAAACCAATTATGATCCCCAGCCAACTTTTCTAATTGCTTTAATTGATCAACATCATCAAGAACAACAAAGACCCTTTTGTGACATAACCGCCTTCTAATGTAGTTGATTCCTTCATAAGGGTTACATTTATTCAAACTTGTTTCTTTTGTCAACTTGGAAAGAAGTATCTCTTGCAAGTGAACGACACCTTTTTTACCGGAGACTTCTCTAACATCGGCAAGAAAGCAACTACCTTGATAGTCACCTGAAAACCTTTCATATAAAACTCTAGCAATTGTAGTTTTACCTATTCCTCCCATTCCACAGATGCCAATGAAGCGAATGTCATCCAACCCAGATACTAAAAGATCATTAATTTCCTCCAAGCTAGATTTTATTCCAACAAGGCCGTCTGCAACTTCTGAGAATGTTGGTTTCAAGCTTTTCGAAATTGTGTAAACAATAAGTTTAATCAATTCCGCTTCGGACCTGAGAAGAACCATATATAATTATGTAAAATTAACCAAACAAGAAACATTAAGTTGTTAATTAAAATATAAAGATTCTTAGAATATTTCTCAACACTATTTAATTTTCTTATAGGTTAATCATTTATTGATGAATATTTGTGATATAAATATTAACTATGAAAAATTGTGTCTCTGGCATGAGCCTAAGATTTAAAAACTATGTAAAATATATGAATTCAAAGATAATCCAACAAGATAAAAGTACCTTTCCTGTAAATGCCATCCAGACAGATTGCCAACTTGTGTGAGCGCTGATCGCCACCTTTGAACCTTGTCTAGTTTATCCTTGTAATCTTCTTCATGTTTGTGGAAGGCTGTCTCGAAATCTCCTCTCTGTTTCCGTATATCCGATGGATCTACCTTGTAAAAAACCGGAAAAACCTTCCGTTTTTTCGTGTCCATGCACTCGAGAATCTTTGCAAGTTCCTCCAGACACCATGTAGAAGAAGCATAGTTTTTCGATAGAACAATGATCGAAACACATGATGTTTCAATTGCTTCCAAGAGTTCTGATGAAATCTCCTTCCCTCTCTCAAGTCTTTCATCATCTCTAAATGTGTAAATTCCTGTGTCATTCAAAGCAGTATAGAGATGGTCAGTGAAGTTATTGCGAGTATCTTCACCTCTAAAACTCAAAAACACTTCATATTCCCATTGAATGCCAGAGGAATCAAAAGAAGAAGAAGATGCAGATGATCCTTTTGCAGTACTGCTGGAAGCCATTGAAGACTTCGTAGCTTGTGTTTGTTCCCAAAAACAGAGGACTCAGAGATACCGCATCATTTATTAGTTTAATACTAGAATAATTTTCCTGAAAATTAACCACATGGCTATGTAAGATTATAAAATGAACTATGGCCGGCATAACAGTGATATTGATGTTGAAATGAAATATAAAATAGATAACCATGTAAGCAATGAACATTAAAGGAAAAAAAAAACACCGGCGTAACAGTGAACTATGGCCGGCATAACAACTATGTTGACTTTACTCCAAAAGCAATTACCACCGGCGTTTTTTCCAAGATTGGATGGTACTTGTGATTTGTGAACAAGAAGGCTAAGGAAAGACCATAGAAGAGAAAATATCTTAGAAATCATCTGATATATTAACCATAAATAATTGTTGTTATATAAAAGCAAAGTCGTAGTGCACACCATGTTTCAAAGAATTTTTATAGCGTTTTCGGTAACGTATATAATATTATTTATTTTTAATTTTATGAATTTCTAATTGAAAACGATAAATTGAATTTTACATTTTATGATAAAAAAAATACATATGATAGCAATTATTGAAAACATATTCTGATAGAGAAAACATTAAAAACATGTCCGCTAATATATTGTAAAATGAAAAAACAATGAGAAATATTATAATAACCAATCAACATAATAAAATTATATCAGGTCCAATCGTTTTTCTTTCTTAAATTTTACTGTTTATTATTTTATTTTTTGTATAACGACTCAAAATTTAATACAGCTTTTATCCAAAAAGTATGGTAGGGACTTTCCGTATAACATTTGACCGCAAGGTACGGAACTTCACAACCGGAGGGGGAGGGGTAATGGCACCCTGCCCATCGGGACTTCGAGGACGACCACTCGAAAATGAGCACCTGCCATAGTACAGAGCTGTGGGAGTAGTACAATGATAAATAAGATTCGTTCCACGAGGATTGAAGAATTGATTACCACAATTGATTGATTATACCACTATTTAGACAAACAAAGTTTTGATGAATGAATTACACTACTCAAATGTCATTAAAATTAAACTACAACTAAAGTGCAATGAATGAAATTAAACAAGCAAGCAAACAAACAAGTCGCACACAAACAAGTGATTGTATTTCTAATAAGAAATTAGGCTACGACCGTGAATCCACCTAACCAATTCTCACCAATTTATAGACACACCATTAAAGATAAAATATGCAAGTGCAAATGTAGACTCGTGACACCCTCAACTAGTCTCTACTCTCTCTCAAGTAATAGAAACAACATTTGTATGCATCAATAACCTATCTCTCGATGGTTGATAGGTCGTTTTTTATGTTTTGCATGCTCCCTCATTTCCTGTATTTTGCACTCGTTTTCCATGTAAATACCATCTTTTAATGGTCTAAAGATCCGGATATTGAAGGAACTACACGGAGGAATCGCTGGAATCAAAGACGCGCGAGAGCTATGGAAAATCAAAATCAAAATCAAAATCATAATCAATAACCACCACTAGTTCAAGTACTAGTTCAAGAACAAGATGGTGATGTCGTGGCAGATGAGAGGACTCTGCATGATTATCTTATGCCTAGGGTGGACCAGACCATATCCTCCATTAGAATACCAACAACAGCAACAAGCAGTTTTGAAATCAAACCAGCACTTATTCAGATGATTGCTGCCACAATTCAGTTTTACTGGTTGCCTAATGAGGACCTAAATCTGCACCTACAGAGCTTCAATGAAATATGTGACACTTTCCGTTACAACGGAGTCACAGAAAATTTCATCAAGTTGAAGTTGTTCCCTTTCTCTTTGAAGGATAGAGCAAAGGCATGGCTACTATCATTGCCTCTAGCTTCCATTGACACATTTGATCAATGGAAAAGAAGTTGATTATTCATTCTATATATCTGTCTCATACATTTATATCATGTGTACTTAACATCCAAGATTGCTAGATGTAATCTCTAACTGAGTATATGAGTGTCATATACAGAGGAATTCAGTTTGAGATGAACAATTTAAAGAGTCCGTAGATATCAAATAGAGCTGAGTACTTTATTTGTGGTTAATCTACATCTGCGGTCCATTCCGTAATGTACGGTGGTCTTATCATAGACTATTCATATGGAGATATGAGAATAGAGGCACCTTATATGATGTGATTATATAGGACTGGGCCACAATCTATATGAATCTCTCACCAAGATTCGTTACATGATGAGACTCATATATATCGATAAATGATGGCTATATATGGGTGATCCTAATCCTGAATGTCTTATTGACTCCTTCAGGTTAGATTGTGGTTTTTGATATACCATGGGTGAGATAGGAGTTGCATTCCCAGTCAATAACTTTGTATGTTGGAATCACGGTTTGGCTTGTAGCTGGGAAGGTCTGAACACAATAGTGGAATCCACTCCTTCTTGCGAGACGTAGATAGTAGTTCCCTTAAGGATTGATTCGAGGCTTGAATAATATGAGCGCTCTAATTCTTCCATAAAGAAAGTTATGATTTATTGTTCATTAGAGAATCAATAGTACTTAATGGAAAAGAAATAATTAGAGGGGTATAATGGACTTTATGACCTAACTTTAATTATGAACTACTTGTGGATGATCACACCATATGTAATAGCTATATCGATGGACATTGAGTTTTTGGTTTGTGTAAAAATATCTATAGTTACGAGAATGCAGCCTCGGGTTTTTAGTGGAGTAACTCCGTGGTTAATAATCATTAAATATTGATTAAAGAGTTTAATTAAATTTTCTAAGGATAGTTGGAGCTCAATATTGTGGGTCCATTAGGTCCCCTTGATAGCCTGGAACGATAAAGGTAACAAGGATCACGGTTAATTAATTGGATTGTCCAATTAATTGTATTACGAAAGTGACACATATTTATTCAAAGAATTAATTAAATGATGAGATTATTTAATTAATATATTAACAATTAAATTAATTAAATAATTAGATTATTTAATTAATAATTGAGAATTATTAATTGGAGGTTACAAGTTCGAACCATAATTGATACAAATGATAAAATAATAAGATTATTTTATTTCCTAACTAGGCCAAGTGTTCAAGTCTTAGTGAACTAAGGTTTTGTGGGATTTAGAATCCTATACTAACTTGGTCACTAAAATACTAATTAGCTTATTTTAAATATATAGAGATATATTTAGAAAATGATTAGTATCTTGTTTTAAATATATAAAAATATATTATTGAAACATAAAAATTTACTGATTGTGAATCAAGTATACACAAAAGAAGAAACAAGAAAGGGTGCGGGCACACAAAAGAAAAAACAAGAAAGGTGGTGCAGCCACACAAAAGAAAAAAACAAGAAAGGTGTGCGGCCTACACAAAAAAAGGGAAGAAAAAAAAGTTTATTTATTTATTTTTGATTCAAGGTTGGCCTAATTTGTGATACACAAAGCAAGCGTTGTTTTGTGTTGTTTCTTCAACCTCCATACAACCTCCTGAAGCTCGTGACGTGCCCACACGCAGTTGCTGGAACCTGGGAGATAGCGATGAAGATTCAGTGGTATAAATCGGAAAGCAAATTCAAGAATTAAAGAACGAAGGAGTTAACTTTGATGTATGATTTTGAATCCTACATTTTAGTTTATTCGTATATATCGTACACGGTTTTAAAGTCGTCTAAATATTTATTTTTAAAAAGTTTTGAAATTCCTTTCGCTGTACGACTCTAGGGCTTACAAAACCCCTAGGTTGTATACGGAGGAGAGAGTGGCCATTCTTTATATACATATATGAATAAGACATGCTCCGAGGAGCTTACACAAGTAATCAAGTAGCACAACACAGGTGCTCCAGAGAATTTACAATAGTAGCCAAGCAGCATAAACTAATTGAGAGGGTTCTTAAAGAGACAAGTAGCCAATTAAATATTGATTATTTCACTGTTATGAAAAACTTTAAAAAATCAGAAAACGATAAATTTTTTTGTTTAAAAAATAAACATAAAAAGAGAGAGCTGTTAAATATAATCTTTGAAAATTACCCCTATGTAACATTATGATTCTCTAAATCTCTTTTCAAAAGTCTGATTTTTAGGTTTGTTTCAAAACCAAATAGATTTCTTAAAACTTGAAAGCTAAGTCTTTTGATAAGGGAGATCATGTTAAGACAGTAGATGAAAGATGATCTGTCGCAGAAGTAAAACGACAATCTTCATTTGAAGATTGTCTTATTGCAGATGATTCAATCATTTGCTCACAGATCCCATTTTTTGATTTTATTCTTTGTAAAAGCATACACTTGTATTTATTTCATTTGTCCCTAGCTACTTTAGGGCACTTACCGTAAATTATACATAAATGAAACTTATTTATGTACGGTTGAGCTGAGAATTGTCCAGCCAAAATATTGAGCAAAGTTTAACTTATTTCCTCTACCATGAACGGTTGAGATGATCTAGTCAGGCAATCCAAATAGCAGTAAGGGTTTCGATCCATCAGGAAACCCCCTTGGCTCATATTGCTCGGTTAAGTTGAACCATGACAATTATTTGCTGTGGAAGAACATGGTGTAATAGAATGGAAGGGTTTATTACTAGAGCAAAACGGTTGAGATGGTCGGGTTTGTCTTTGCTTTCTTCCCGCACCCTCTGTCTTTGAGTCGATACCTCCGCTCTGTAAGAGATAACACTGATTCATCATCTGTTCATATAGTTCACAATGAAAATGCTAGCTACAATCCAGTAAGAGAAGCTGCAGCTTATCAGGCTGGACTTGCATTATATACTAGCAAGGATAAGCTCAATAAAACTAGTAACAGTGAGGATCTCAGGTTTGGAAAACGATCAGCTGGATTCAAAGTTAGTTAGGCAAGTTGTTAGGAAATCTGATGTGGCACAGTTAGTTATTATAGGAATCTGATGTGGCACAGTTGGTTACATTCCCATGATTATCAGAAGTTGGTTAAAGATAACTATTTAGTTACTTGTAATATAAATATAAGTTTTCTTGAGAAATGTATAACAGATTCATTGAATGAATACATAGCCTCGATAATGGCATCTTCAAGTTTCTTCTCTCGAGTCCTTCATCATCTCTAAATGTGCAAATTCCTCTGTCCTTCAAAGCAGTATAGAGATGGTCAGTGTAGGTATGGCGAGTATCTTCACCTCTAAAAGAAGAAGAAGATTCAGATGATCCTTTTGCAGTACTGCTGGAAGCCATTGCAGACTTCGTAGCTTGTGTTTGTTCCCAAAAACAGAGGACTCAGAGATGACGCATCATTTATCTAGTTTAATACTAGAATAATTTTACTGAAAATTAACCACATGGCTTTGTAAGATTATAAAATGAACTATGGCCAGCATAACAGTGATATTGTTGTTGACATGAAATATAAAATAGATAACCATGTAAGCAATGAACATTAAAGGAAAAAAAAACACCGGCGTAACAGTGAACTATGGCCGGCATAAAAGTGATATTGTTGTTTCGTATATTCAACTCACTTTCTCGCAGTTTAACAACTATGTTAACTTTACTCCAAAAGGATTTTCCACTGGCGTTTTTTCATGATTGGATGGTATTTGTGATTTGTGAACAAGAATGCTAAGGAAAGACCATAGAAGAGAAAATATTTTAACTACTGTCTTTGAAATCATCTGATATATTGACCATAAATAATTGTTGTTATATAAAAACAAAGTTGTAGTGCACACCATGTTTCAAAGATCTTTTATAGCGTTTTTGGTAACGTATATAATATTATTTATTTTTAATTTTATGAATTTCTAATTGAAAACGATAAATTGAATTTTACATTTTATGATAAAAAAAAATACATATGATAGCAATTATTGAAAACATATTCTGATAGAGAAAACATTAAAAACATGTCCGCTAATATATTGTAAAATGAAAAAACAATGAGAAATATTATAATAACCAATCAACATATTAAAATTATATCAGGTCCAATCGTTTTTCTTTCTTAAATTTTACTGTTTATTGTTTTATTTTTTATATAACGACTCAAAATTTAATACAACTTTTATCCAAAAAGTCCGGTAGGGACTTTCCGTATAACATTTGACCGCAAGGTATGGAACTTCACAGCCGGAGGGGGAGGGGTAAGGGCACCCTGCCCATTGGGGCTTCGAGGACGACCACTCGAAAATGAGCACCCGCCATAGTACGGAGCTATGTGAGTAGTACAATGATAAATAATATTCGTTCCACGAGGATTGAAGAATTGATTATCACAATTGATTGATTATACCACTATTTAGACAAGCAAAGTTTTGATGAATGAATTACACTACTCAAATGTCAGTAAAATTAAACTACAACTAAAGTGCAATGAATGAAATTAAACAAGCAAGCAAATAAACAAGTCGCACACAAACAAGTGATTGTATTTCTAATAGGAAATTAGACTAAGACCGTGAATCCAATTAACCAATTCTCACCAATTTATAGACACACCATTAAAGATAAAATATGCAAGTGCAAATGTAGACTCGTGACACCCTCAACTAGTCTCTACTCTCTCTCAAGTAATAGAAACAACACTTGTATGCACCAATAACCATCTCTCGATGGTTGATAGGTCCATTTTTATGTTTTCCATGCTCCCTCATTTCCTGTATTTTGCACTCGTTTTCCGTGTAAATACCATCTTTTAATGGCCTAAAGATCCGGATATTGAAGGAACCACACGGAGGAATCTCCGGAATCAAAGACGCGCTAGAGCTATGGAAAATCCAAATCAAAATCATAATCAATAACCACCACTAGTTCAAGTACTAGTTCAAGAACAAGATGGTGATGTCATGGCAGATGAGAGGACTCTGCATGATTATCTTATGCCTAGGGTGGACCAGACCATATCCTCCAGTAGAAGACCAACAACAGCAACAAGCAATTTTGAAATCAAGCCAACACTTATTCAGATGATTGCTGCCACAGTTCAGTTCTACGGGCTGCCCAATGAAGACCCAAATCTGCACTTTCAGAGCTTCAATGAAATATGTGACACCTTCCGTTACAACGGAGTCACAGAAAATTTCATCAAGTTGAAGGAGGAATCGCCGGAATTGAAGACGAGCTAGAGCTATGGAAAATCCAAATCAAAATCCAAATCAAAATCCTAATCAAGAACCACCACCATTTCAAGAACAAGATGGTGCTGTCGTGGCAGATGAGAGGACTCTGCATGATTATCTTATGCCTAGGGTGGACCAGACCATATCCTCCAGTAGAAGACCAACAGCAGCAACAAGCAATTTTGAAATCAAGCCAACACTTATTCAGATGATTGCTGCCACAGTTCAGTTCTACGGGCTGCCCAATGAAGACCCAAATCTGCACTTTCAGAGCTTCAATGAAATATGTGACACCTTTCGTTACAACAGAGTCACAGAAAATTTCATCAAGTTGAAGTTGTTCCCTTTCGCTTTGAAGGATAGAGCAAAGGCATGGCTACTATCATTGTCTCCAGCTTCCATCGACACATTTGATCAAAGGAAAAGAAGTTGTTTATTCATTCTATATAACTGTCTCATACATTTATATCATGTGTACTTAATATCCAAGATTGCTGGATGTAATCTCTAACTGAGTATATGAGTGTCATATATAGAGGAATTCAGTTTGAGATGAGCAATCTAAAGAGTCCGTAGATAGCAAATAGAGCTGAGTACTTTATTTGTGATTAATCTACAGCTGGGGTCTATTCCGTAATGTACGGTGGTCTTATCCTAGACTATGCATATGGTGATACAAGAATGGATGCACCTTATATAATGTGATTATATAGGACTGGGCCACGATCTATATGAATCTCTCACCAAGATTCGTTACATGATGAGATTCATATATATCGATAAATGATGGCTATATATGGGTGATCTTAATCCTGAGTGTCTTATCGACTCCTTCAGGTTAGATTGTGACTTTTGATATACCATGGGTGAGATCAGAGTTGCATTCCCGATCAATAACTTCATATGTTGGAATCGCAGTTTGGCTTATGGCTGGGAAGGTCTGAACACAATAGTGGAATCCACTTCTTCTTGTGAGAAGTAGATAGTAGTTCCCTTAAGGGTTGATTCGGGGCTTGAACAATATGAGTGCTCTCATTCTTCGGTAAAGAAAGTTAGGATTTATTGTTCATTAGAGAATCAATAATACTTAATGGAAAAGATATAATTAGAGGGGTGTAACGGACTTTATGACCTAGCTTTAATTATGAACTACTTGTGGAGGATCATACCATATGTAATAGCTATATCGATGAATACTGAGTTTTTAGTTTGTGTAAAAACATCTACAGTTACGAGAGTGCAACCTCGGGTTTTTAGTGGAGTAACTCCGAGGTTAATAATCATTAAATATTGATTAAAGAGTTTAATTAATCTCTCTAAGGATTATTGGAGCTCAAGACTGTGGGTCTATTAGGTCCCTATGCTAGCCTGGAACGTTAAAGGTAATAAGGGTCACAGTTAATTAATTGGATTGTCCAATTAATTGTGTTACGAAAGTGACACATATTTATTCAGAGAATTAATTAAATGATGAGATTATTTAATTAATAGTTAACAATTAAATTAATTAAATAATTAGATTATTTAATTGAGAATTATTAATTGGAGGTTACTAGTTCGAACCATAACTGTGACATAGGATAAAATTATAAAATTATTTTATTTCCTAACTAGGTCAAGTGTTCAAGTCTTAGTGAACTAGGGTTATGTGGGATTTAGAATCATATACTAACTTGGTCACTAAAATACTAATTATCTTTTTTTAAATATACAGAGATATATTTGAAAAATGATTAGTATCTTGTTTTAAATATATAAAGATATATTATTGAAACAGAAAAATGTACTGATTGTGAATCAAGTATACACAAAAGAAGAAACAAGGGTCCGGCCACACAAAAGAAAAAACAAGAAAGGTGGTGCTGCCACAAAAGAAAAAAAACAAGAAAGGTGTGCGGCCTACACAAAAAAAGGGAAGAAAAAAAAGTTTTTATTTTTATTTTTGATTCAAGGTTGGCCGATTCTCGATACACAAAGCAAGAGTTATTTTGTGTTGTTTCTTCAACCTCCATACAACCTCTTGAAGCCCGTGATGTGCCCACACGTAGTTGCCGGAACCTGGGAGATAGCGAGAAAGATCTAGTGGTACAAATCGGAAAGCAAATTCAAGAATTGAAGAATGAAGGAGTTAGCCTTGAGGTATGATTTCGAATCCTACCTTTTAATTTATTCGTATATATCGTATACGGTTTTAAAGTCGCCTAAATATTTATTTTTATAAAGTTTTGAAATTCTTTCCACTGTGCGACTCTGAGGCTTACAAAACCCCTAAGTTGTATCCGGAGGAGGGAGTGACCTTTCTTTATATACATATATGAATAAGACATGCTCTGAGGAGCTTACACAAGTAATCAAGTAACACAACACAAGTGCTCCAGAGAGCTTACAATAGTAGCCAAATAGCTTAAAGCAATGGAGGGGGTTCTTAAGAGACAATTAACCAATTAAATATTGATTATTTCACTGTTATTTTAAGTCAGAAAACGATAAAAAATTTTGTTTAAAAAATAAACATAAAAGAGAGAGCTATTAAATATAATCTTTGAAAATTACCCCTCTGTAACATTATGATTCTCTAAATCCCTTTTCAAAAGTCTGATTTATAGGTTTGTTTCAAAACCAAATAGATTTCTTAAAACTTGAAAGCTAAGACTTTTGATAAGGGAGATCATGTTAAGACAGTAGATGAAAGATGATCTGTCGCTGAAGTAAAACGACAATATTCAATTGAAGATGATTCAATCATTTGCTCGCAGATCCCATTTTTTGATTTTATTCTTTGTAAAAACATACACTTGTATTTATTTCATTTGTCCCTACTTTAGGGTACTTACCATAAATTATACATAAATGAAACTTATTTCCTCAGCCGTCATTGAGCTGAGAATTGTCCAGCCAAAATATTGAGCAAAGTTTAACTTGGTATCAGAGAGGCTATGTCTAGCGCCGAGAATCAGTCAAGAATTTATGGTGAGAATCAACCAGAAGAAGATGCCTCTACCATGAAAGACAACAACAAAACGGTTGAGATGATCTAGTCAGGCAATCCAAATAGCAGTAAGGGTTTCAATCCATCAGGCAACCCCCTTGGCTCATATTGCTCGGTTAAGTTGAACCATGACAATTATTTGCTGTGGAAGAACATGGTGTTGCCGAATCTATGTCAACCTGTATAATAGTTATATGCTACCTCGTTGTTGAAACAAAGAGAGATATCTCCACATATCCACACACAAACACTGATATAAGACAGGATTTTTTTTTTGAACATCAAAGTTTATTCATCGGCCTTGAAGCCGGAAGAGGAAAACAACAACCAACAGAGACGAAACCCAACTCACACAGAAGGCCCCAAGGACCCAAGACAGGCAACAACCACAAAAGCCAACAACATAAACATCATCGGAGAGCAATTAAAAAAAAAAACACAGAGCAGTGATTAGAAGTCACCCCAATCAAGCCTATCACCCAAATTCTTCGAGCCCCTCTTGGCAAGCTCATCGGCAAAGGAGTTTGTATGTCTAGGATTGAAGACTACATATGTCCTTTTCAAAAGCTTCATGAGTCCTCTGATATCATAGATAATGTTGACATGTTTGAGACTACCGAAGTCTTCTGTGTTATTCACCCAGGAAACCGCCACCGTTGAGTCGCTGACAATGACAATGTCTCTGTCAATCAAAACAGTTCGAGAGGCACATAATTCAAGAGCTTTGTGAATGGCCATAATTTCGGTCGAATTTGAGTCTTCAATGCCCACATGAAAAGAAAAGAGGCATAAGATCTTGTCGTCTGAGTTTCTAAGCACGCCTCCGATGCCCGCTGGTCCCGGCTTACCTCTGGATGACCCGTCCACATTAAACTTGAAACCATTAGCTGAAGGGGGAAACCAGACTTCACTTTGAGGCTGTTTGAACTTTCCTTTGTCCACACAAAGCTCTCTAAGGTTGAGCATTATGGATGTGATCGGCTCACTAGATCCCCTACCATGATGCTTAAACCACCACCCAACTCTAAACTTCACCAAATTCGCCGCATTGCAAACGGAAACCTCCTTGTCATCGAAAATTCTGCAGTTCCTTGATTCCCAAACTGTCCACACTATGCCGTAAAACAGAGTGCACCAAGCTCTCAGAGATTTTGAATTCGGGCACATCCCTCTCCAACACTCCCACCATTGAGTCAGCCTCTCATTCGGACAAGCATACACTTCCCACCAGCTCAAGCCTACAAGCCATAGCTTTCTCGTCCATTCACAATGAAGGAAAAGATGATCAATTGACTCAACACAGTTTCCGCAAAGGGGGCAGCTCATGTTGGAGCTCAGAACCATCCCAAAACGAACCAAAACTTGTTTAACCAACACTCTCTCTTTGAGAAGGTTCCACACAAAAATCTCCACTTTTGAGGGGCAAAACTTGTTCCAAATCCAACCATGATTACCCTTGTTGTCCTTACTGTTGTCTTCCATACACTTACGGAACGAGTTGACCAAAAAATTACCATTTGGACAGAAGCTCCATGCCATCTTGTCAGAAACTCATTTCCTAAGCTTGATGTTGCTCAGTGCAGCCTTGAAACAATTCCACTGCTCTTGCTCCCAACCAAACAGCTCTCTTCTCAACTGCACCTTCCAGGACCAGCTCGTCCCCTACCAGTTCCCATACTTCTGAATGCTTCCGTTTTTATTCGAAGACAGAGTATAAATCCTTGGAAAGGCATTTTTGAGTGGGATTGAGTCCCACTTAATGTCTTCCCAGAAAATGGCTCTATCCCCACAACCAACCACCACTTGTAAGCCTTTGTTACACACTCCTGCCGCCTGAGTTCCTTCCTTGAACAAACTGCTGATTGTGTTGACGAAATGGGACATCTTTGCCGATTTGCTCCATTCCCAGCTGAGGTCCTTGACATTCTTACCATATTTTGCACATAGCACCCTTTTCCATAAAGCATTGGCCTCACTTCCAAATCTCCACACCCACTTGGCTAGAAGGGCAGTGTTTTTTAGCTTCATCTGACCGATGCCAAGCCCTCCTTTGTCTTTTCTTTTGCACACCGAAATCCAGTCCACCATATGAATTTTTCTTTTCAAAACCCCATCACCCCAGAAAAAATCCCGCTGAAGCTTCTCAATTTTATTAGCAATCCCTATCGGCATCTTGAAAATTGACATATAGTAAATGGGAATGCTATTAAGGACTGAACTTATGAGCACCAACCTCCCTCCCTTCGATAAAAACCTCCTTTTCCAAGGAGCCAAACGATGCTCGATCTTCTGAACCACGGGGTCCCAGAAATTCTTCTTACACGGGTTGGCCCCAAGTGGTAAACCAAGATAAGTTAATGGCAGCTTAGACTTCTTACAGCGAAACATTTCGGCCCACTCCTCCTCCCGAAGCCTAGCTTTCCCAATTGGAGCTATACAGGATTTCTGAAAATTGATCCAAAGACCTGAGACCACTTCAAAACAACGTAAAATACGTTTCAGGTTCAGAATGTAATCAGTCGTAGGTCTGAGAAAAACTATAGTATCATCGGCAAACTGGAGGTGAGTGATGTGCTCAGCATTCGACCCAAAACGAGCACCTTCCAAGTAATTCAGTGAGCCGCCTTAATAAACAGCAGGTTCAGCACTTCGATTGCAATGTAAAACAGAAAAGGCGACAAAGGATCGCCTTGTCGGAGACCCTTCTTAAGGCCAAACTCATCAGTCGGACACCCATTGACGAGAACTGAGACGGTCGGTGTTGATATACACTTATTGATCCATCCCCTCCAGCGCACACCAAAGCCCATTTTGTCTAAGACGGAATCTAAGAAGTGGTGATCAATACAGTCGTAGGCTTTCTCAAAGTCTAGCTTCACAATCAAGCCCCCTACGGCGTCTTTCTTCCAGGAATGGATAACTTCATTAGCTATAACAAAACTGTCTGCTATTTGGCGACCACTGACGAACGCTATTTGGGTATCCCCTATAATCACTTTTACCACCTTTTTTAAACGATCAGCTAAGATCTTTGCCAGCAATTTGTAGAGGGAACCGACTAGGCTAATCGGTCTGAAATCGGTTAATGAGATCGGATTCCTTATCTTTGGGATAAGAGTCAAAAACGTTCTATTCAAGTGGGAGACTATAGAGCCGTCTGTATGAAACTCTTTCAAGAAATTCATAAAATCATCTTTGATCATATCCCAATTTGCCTTAATAAAATTCAGGTTAAAACCGTCTGGGCCCGGAGCTTTGTTCCCCTCACAATCATTGAGCGCAACCCAAACCTCATCATCACAGAAAGTCGCTTCTAAAGCTTCCCTGTCTACCCTCTCAATCTTCTTAAACTCCACATCTTTCAAGAACGGCCTGTGATGAGCTTCTTGGCTAAAATGTTTTTGAAAATGTTTAAAAACCCCTTCCCTGACAGAGAAAGGATCATCGCACAACTTACCCTCAATGGTCAGCTCTCCAATCTGATTTTTCCTTCTTTTGGCTTGCCATATAGCCTGAAAAAATTTTGAGTTCTTGTCCCCCTCTTTAAGCCATCGGACTCTTGATTTTTGTCTCCAGTGTTGTTCTTCTAGCCGAAGTTGCTTCCACAGCTCAGAAATAATCTTCAATCTCTCACCTCTCAAGACTGCAGACCAACCTTCCCTTTCTGCCGTGCTTTCCACCTTTGCCAATTGTTTCTCAATATCTGGTATCTTAGACTGCTGCAGTAACTTCTTCTGATTCCACCAATTCTTCAAGCGAGCTTTAGAAGCCTTAGCTTTAGCAAATAAGACGAAACCCTTAGAACCTTTAACCTCACAATCTTTCCAGCCCTTTCGAGCGTCTCCAATCATCTCCTTATCCTCCAACCAATTATTGTAAAAACGAAAAGGGCTCGGACCCCAATCGTCTTTTGGAACACCAATAGTAATCATGCAATGGTCAGAGAGGGACCGACCCAGGCAATGTTGGACTAGTTTCGGGTACCAGGATAAAATTATAGGAGAGATCAAAAAACGATCCAATTTTGCCCACGAACTCTTCTCCCTACTATTGGTCCAAGTGAAATTTGAACCTAACATCGGTATGTCTATAACTCTAGCCTTGAGAATGAAATCATTAAAATTTCTGAGAGAACTCATGATGCACGGGCCTCTTATCCTTTCCGCCGTATCCCGGACCGTATTAAAATCACCACCGAAAAACCAAGGAACCGGAAGAGAAACTTGAGCTTGAAGTAAGAAATCCCATAGAAGTTTCCTGTCTTTATCAGTGTTGGGAGCATAGATGTTACAAAAAACTACATACTCTTTAACATCTACCAGCTCTCCCATGATGATGATAGATCTGTCACTAGTAATGCAAGAAATGCAATTGAAGCACTCTTCATTCCAAAGAGAAATCAAGCCACCCGCTGCACCCACAACATCCACCCCTACACCTCTATTAAGAATAGAGCCACCTAACTCCCTTACTACCCTGCTATTGAAGACTGCCATCTTCGATTCTTGAATAAACAGGAAAGCAGGCCTCTGCTTATAAACCATAGTCCGTACCACCTTCTTCTTCTCACCACTGCCCAAACCTCTACAATTCCACGATAGAGCTAACATAAAAACAGTCTAACAGCCCTCCCCGCAAGCCACACCATTAAACTTTCTTCAACTTATTAAACCTTTCCCTATCCTTCAGTTCCTTTCTCGAGATGTCAGCTATCAGAATCCTGTCATTTCTATTAAAATCGAAACCGAGCGCTACTCCCGTTTCAATCACTTTGGCAACTTCCTACTCTAAGTTCCACATTACCTTATTTTCCACTGAAGGTGGTCCATGGAGATATGTGCTAGCCTTACCCGCTACTTCTATAATTTTGGTGATCTCTTCCTCATAGTTCCAAGACTCCGAGCTGGGATTAGAATCAGTTACCTCATTATCCTTCGATGGACTGTCCTCTGAGCTTTTACTGTTCCTGTTTCTAGTTTTCATCCCATGAGAAACGGATGGATAACGTTTTTTCTTACCCCTCGTCTTGACTATCTTGCAAGGTGTAGCTGTACCATTAAAGAGCATTACTAAACCAGCTTTCTCCTCTTTAGACATTCCTACTAAATCTTCTTTACTTTCCGCAATTGTGGTAGATAGCTGATTTAAGACACAAACAGGACTAGGTTCAACTTCCTTAATGTGGCCCAAGTCCACAACAATTCTTTTGGCCGGAGAGGTTGAGGTTGAAATGGGTTGTTCATTCCTTCCAGAGAGTGTGCACTTTGAGTTTATGAATTGGACAACCTGCAAGGGTTGACTTTCCGTGGGTTGGTCCTGCCTACCTAAGAGGTTGTTCTGGGCTAGACTGGAGAGCTTTTGCAAGCCCACGACCCGGCCCAACCTGCCCCATTTATCATTCTTTGCAGAACTCTCTCCCTTTTCTTGGCCAGCTTTGCAGGTGTGTCCCATCAGAACATCTTCGTCTGATGATGATGTGCTGTCCTCGAATTGACAACTTATTGAGGGCCTATACCTCTGTCCTTTCTGGCACCCTTTCTCCAGCTCTAATTTTGCACGAGGATCCATACGAGGTATGGATTTGAACTTGGCCTTTCTCACAAGCACCTGTTTACCTTTATCCGCCACCTCTCTCCATCCTAGATTGTATGCCGAGCCACTGACGTTGACCTTCCTGTGTAGACTTTTTCCTTGAGCTTCAACACTCTGAAAACCTGTCAAGTCCTCGTCAACATCACCTACCCCATTTCCTTGAACCAAGTGATCACCATTATTTCTGGCTCCATCCCTCTCTGAGAAACTACTGGTTTCCCTTCTCTCCAGGTCTGAGATATCACCCTCCTCCATCTTCAAACCCAGAAAAGTTCGAATCCATTGAACATCACACTGTGTTGCCTCTTCCCTTATGAACATACTGAAGGATCTTCTCCCATCTAATACTCTAACCTTAGCTGGGCAAGACTGATTATGTGGGATAAGAGCTAGTATTTTGCCTCTGTCACATCTCTGCCTTAACTTAGTACTGCGCTCCACTAGAAGCGGTTCTCTGATGATCCATCCCAATCTCATAAAGAAGGACTCCGTCCACCAAGTCAGCGGTACTCCCTTACATGAAATCCAAACCAATCTTGCTTCGGGTGTTATCGCATCACAACTCTTGACCATACTAGAGAAGCATCTCTTCCAAAGCAAACGATTGTTGATAAAACTGTCTCTATCTATTTCAGAACAAAATGACCAAATAATGCTTTTGTCTCCCAAGTATGATGTTGAGTAGGATATTCCTCTTCTAGTAAGGTCCTGGCTTACCTCGGAGATATTAGCAAAGACTTTTAATACCCCCACTGCACTTCTCTTTAGCCATCCTTCCTCAGGTTGGAGACCTTCCACAGCCATAGTAACCGTCTTGTTCTTATCATGTCCTTCATTATTCTGAAAGTTGGGTTTTCCTACACCTACCACCTCTGCGTATGACTTCGTCTTTGTTGCGTAGCTCTGTAAACCATCTGGCCGCAAAGACCTCATCCTTGTATTCCTTTGGATAGAACTCCCCATTGGCTTCTGTCTTTCTGCTGTTCCTCTACCCTTCCAGTCATGGGATGCAACCTTAGAAACAATCGCCCATCCATAAACGTGCATTCCATGAGTGGAGGTCGCCACCTTCCTAGCTTCTTCCATTGTATTAAATCGAATAAAGGCGAACTTGCTTCTCCGCGCACTATCCTTAAATGATAGATACACGCCCATGACTCTGCCAAATACTCTGAACACCTCCCATAAACATCTCAAATCCACTATAGGATTAAGATTATCCACAAACATGGAAACCAAACTCTCCCTATAGTCCTTGGTCTTCCGAAATCCAGAGCTTCTCTCTCTAGCATTCTCTTTCATGTTTTCTCTTGGCCTTATTAGCTGTAATAATAATTTTGTTTAAGATGAAGCTGTAGCTAGATATAAGACAGGATTTAGGGCCACCATCACTCGTGACATGAGTAACAATGTCACCATTCAGGTCTAAAATGTCAGTTATATAGAGTGTTTTGTGCTGGCTATTTTGCAGTCACTGTACTAATTCTTTCGAATGTGGAACAAATTTGGACACCATTTACAAGTAAGATAAGATCACATACCGTTCCAGAAAGGGCATAATCAACAACTGATGAAGACCGTGCAACAACAAATGTGGAACAAATTTGGACACCATTTACAAGCAAGATAACATAAGATTGACCAATTACTAATGCAAAGTTTTTCAAGGTTTATAATAGTTTGCTTTCTTGCACTTCGTATCCAATTATTTTGCATCATAATAGTTGGAATTAAGGAATTTCATTAATCTTCAAGCCATCAAAGTTATGATAGGTGTTTAATGAAAGTTGTCAAAGAGAATTAGCTTCAGATACAGATCTGATATGTGCATGATCCAAGCCATGTTGAACCATGCAAGAAGGGAGGACTTGATCGGCTGACTTGGTCATGAGTTGGTTAATTGCTTTATTTGTTGTTGGTGTATTAGTATGCAAATAATGGGGAACCCACGAGTGCATTGTGGCCTCATCTGGAGGAGTGGTGTAACCCACCTTCAAATGATGTGAGATCATGTCCCTATCCTTTCGGTAGATGTGTATTGCTTTGTTTAACCGTTGTAATTTACTCATTCGTATTGTAGCCTAAAAATTGGCAGACATTGTATTGGATGAGATTATGAAGAAAATATAAGACAAATTGTCTCTTCCCCTGATTATCTCCTCTATTTCTCTCATATACTTCTTCTTATGTATTTCAAATTTGAAATACTTCTCTAAATTCACCCTATGTAATTTCCAGGATCGGAAAAGTACATATCATCAACAATGGAGATGAACGAAACACCTCTCATTCTCGTTAATTACAGAATATATATGCACAAGAGAAGAATATAACACTCAAAACTAAGAGAAAGAACCTCCCCTCTCTGCTGTCTCTTTTTATGTTTATAGAGTTGTTGTGTGTCTGGGAAAAACAGAAAAGAGAGCTTTTCCTCGTGAAGAACGACATCATTTACAGTTTACACCACCAACTTTAAATATTCTTATATTATTCCGATTCACGTTTCGTTTTTTCTCTGGACATTTCAAGGAGATTACAGCAGAGCGACGTTGTTTGTGATTAGCAATTTAGCATTGTTAAATGGAGCTTGAAAAAGAGAAAAGTGTCAGTACAAAAGCAAAGATGATGATCCAACTTTAACACCTTACTTTGTACGGAACGTGCATCCCAGTGTTTGATGCATGCTCCTGACTCCTGAGTTTGGATCAAATTATTATTGTATTTTACGACTTCAATTTTATTTTATTTTAAATGCTTTGTTTTGTTTGACTTCGTTTGTTTGTTTGTTTGCTTTTAACCTGCGTTTTGAAATGGTCGTAAAGAGATGCAGCTTTACATAATTTAAAAAGTAAAAAAAAAAAAATCAAATCAATAGAGGATCCAAATTCGATTGTAGGTCTACAAAGTGGTCGTTTATGATTTACGAAAAATTGAACAATAATATTAATTCAATTAATTTATTATTAATTGGAATATAAATCGAAAGGAAATCCTAACTTTTTTTAACTAAAAAAAAAGTACAACTTAATTATCTTTGATATATACTTTTGATGGTCCTGATAAAATTATTAAAGGCTTTCGCTCTTGATTGTTGGCCCAGATGTTAAAGTCAACTGTCGTATGGGGTTGGGATAGAAATATGAACAATCTGAACTCGGTTATGATAAATTTATAATTAAAAACAATAATGTTAATTTGAACATCACAATTGACTCAATTGAGTAATGCACTAATGCGTCATTTGATAAATTGAAATGGATTTACATAATTTATCTCACTAACCACGTATTAAATTGTAGATGGTAATATGAAAGTTGAGATATCAGTTGGAATAATAGGGTGGAAATAACGAATTAATTTGAAATGAAAATGGAAATCCTTATATACCCGAAATTACAAAACCTCATCTTAACAGTAAGACATAATCATGTGTAAATTACAATTATGAAAGATGATGAGATGAATCCACCACTTGACATGGCTTAGAATTTAGAAAGAAAAGCAGCTCTGCTAGCTAAGACTGACCCATTTCACTTTCATCACAAGAAAACATTGATTTTCTTCTCTTGAGTAAAGTCAGATCCTCTTTTCTGTGGCCCATCTATTGGTTATGGATTGTCCTCAGCGTTTGAGGAGTAGGCCACCCTGACCATTTGTGTCGAGCTGGACCAAAGCTGGAATATGATAGCTGGTGAAACAGAACCGAAAGCAGCCATCCATCATCTCTGAAACCAAATGAGGAAAAGGGGACATGAAAATCTAAGATAAATTTTGAGCAGTGGAAGGGGTGCCTTTTTTTTCTGGGTTGAATTGTTGAATTACCAAACAAAATACTACAATATAATGGGCACACAATGTTTTGGATAGATGTTCATGATAGGTTGGTTGAATCTTGAATTGAAAGGCTGTTTCAATAAAAGATGAAGCTTTTTATTTAAATGATATGAATCACATAAGAATGAAAAGGGAAAAAAATGACTTAACGTTCATAGACTTCCAGAGTTGTTAATTTAATAAGACTTCGTTCATAATATGATAAAGCTGATTATTTGGCCCAAAAACTTAAAACGATTTTGATGCTTCTCTTAAGCATTTATTTTTCTCATCACGAGTCCAATGCTGCAATATATGAGTATCAAGCAATGCCCCAACAAAAGGTAAAAGCAAGTTAATCATACATGGCAGACTCAGGCATTACCTCTCCAAGCATGTTGAGATTCTCACGCACACCTTTCAACAGTTCCTCTGCCTCCCCATCCCATTTGTATAATTCCAGCTCCCTTCCTTCAAGGATCTTCTTAGAAACCTGTAAGGCAATAACCAACTAAAATTTTAAGAGATTGATTTGGTTAGGGCTAATCTTCCATGGACAATGATATCAGGTGAAAACAAATATAACCTAATGAGGTGATTAGGACAAAGCTATTGCAAATGAACCTAGACACAACTATTGTTTTTACACAAAAATGCAGCTTTTTATGCGAACCTAGTTGTGAATTTTTAAATATTAATATTTTTGAAAAATAATAAATGATTATGAAAATAAGTATTAGTTACGCAAAACGGAAGTATAAGAGTTTACCAGCATATTCTCTAAGAACATACAAAACTGGAATTCACCAGAGAAAAATTAAAGTTTTATTAAAATTCAATAAGATGACCCTAAAACAAATAACCAATAACTTAAATAGTCTCTAGAAACCCTAACTTAATTAAAAAGACCAAAATAGACATTTCCTAAACAAATAACAACTAAAAACGAAAAACCCAAAAAAAAAACAAAAAAAAAAACTTCAATCACCCGACAGCCTGCCTAAAACAGTGAATTTAAGGGTTAAAACGACCTCAACCGGAGAACCCCGATTGGGATGGTATGTAGCACTAAAAACTCTTTCCGAAAACATATTATAATAGGCAATCAGACAACTGAGCTAAACGTTATGCCTGTTTCTTCGGACCAGCTCTTTTATCCAATTTCCTATCCAAAGCCAATTGTCCTACATCAGTCCCTTACACTTGCGAAGAACTCGACCTCGAGTTATAATTTGGATAAAGCGGAACATCGTCACAAAACTCATAAAGATCAGCTACATTGAAAGTACGAGAGATGTTCATATCAACAGGCAAGTCGATCACGTAGGCGTTATCATTGATCTTCTTGATCACCTTGTACGGCCCATACTTCCTTAGCTTCAACTTGTTATACTTCCCACCGTTTAGGCTTATCACTACAAATGCTCTGAATTAAATTACCTAGTGTTCGGTTCAGATTCTCAGTCTGCCCGTCAGTTTGTAGGTGCGCAGTGCTACTAAACTTTAAAGTAGTATCCATCCGTCGCCACAATGTAACCCAAAAATGGCTAAGAAACTTCGAATCCCTATCAGAAGTGATAGACTGATCGAATCCCTATCAGAAGTGATAGACTGAGGGACTCCATGTAAACACACCACCTTACAAAAGAACAACTGAGGAATATGGGAAGCACCAAATGTCTTCTGGCAAGGAATAAAATGCCCCATCTTGGAGAACCTGTCAACCACAACAAACACAGAATCTACTCCATGCTGAGTCCGTGGAAGACCCAAAACAAAATCCATCGACAAATCCTCCCATATGGAACTCGGTACTGGTAGAGGCATGTAGAGTCATGTATTCTGAGCATGCCCCTTAGCATTCTGACAAACATAACACTTGCGAACAAAGTTACCCACGTCATGTTTCAATTGAGGCCAGTAATACCGCTCGGCTACCCCACTGATGGTCTTATCACATCCCAAGTGATCACTCAAACCTCTACCATGTAATTCTCGAATCAGCTTCTCTCTCAAAGAACTCCGAGGAATACATAGCTGATTTCCACGGAACAGGTAGTCATCGACCACATGAAATTCTCCCTCTGTTTGTTTAAAAACACATTTTCCCCATACTTCCCGCAAAATCTTCATCATCCGAATACAGTTCTTTCAGAAAATCAAACCCAATAATTTCTTGCTGCATAGTGACTAGCAAACTCGCGCGCAGACTCAATGCATCTGCCACCTTATTCAGAGCACCTGATTTGTGCTTCAGAACAAAAGGAAATTTATGTAAACAGGTTGCCCATCGAGCATGCATATTACTTAAGCTCCTCCGGCTGTTCAGGTACTTAAAAGCTTGGTGATCTGTGTACAGAATAAATTCACGCTAAATCAAATAGTGTTCCCAATGCTTTAGAGCACGAACAACAGCATAAAATTCTTGGTCATAGGTACTCCACTTTCGGCGTGCGTCACTAAGCTTTCACTAAAAAAACGCCACTGGTCTCTTCTCTTGTGACAAAACTGCTCCAACCCTAATTCCGCTAGCATCACACTCCACCTCGAATAATTTATCAAAACTAGGTAAGGCAAGAACAGGAGTAGTGCACAGTTTTTCTTTGTTGATTGCAAAATTTATTCCAACTGCTTCACCCCATTGAAACTTACCCTTCTTTAAACACTCTGTAATAAGTGCCACAATACTACTGAAATCTCTAATAAATCGACAATGAAACGTCGCCAGCCCATGGAAACTCCTCACATATCCTACCGTCTTGGGCTTAGGCCGATCACGAATGGCTCTCACCTTTTCTTCATCAACCAATATACCATCTGAACTGACCACATATCCAAAAAATAACAATCGTTCGGTCAGCCAACAACACTTTTTAGAATTAATGAAGAGCTTATTTTCAGACAACACCTCAAACACAGCCCGAAGATGCTCCATATGATCTTCCTCACTCCGACTATAAATCAGTATGTCATCAAAATATACGACAACATATTTGCCAATGAAATGTCGTAATACTTGGTTCATGAGTCGCATAAAAGTACTAGGCGCATTTGGACAATCCGAAAGGCATAACCAACCACTCTTAGAGTCCATCCTTTGTTTTGAAAGCTGTCTTCCATTCATCACCAGGTTTGACCCAAATCTGATGGTATCCACTTCGCAGATCTATTTTGGAGAACAACTTCGAACCCTCCAATATATCTAGCATGTCATCCAATCTCGGAATCGTAAAACTGTATCTGACGGTTATCTTGTTAATTGCACGTATATCAACGCATATCCTCCAACTGCCATCTTTCTTTGAAACCAGTAATGCGAGAACAGTGCATGGACTCATGCTCTCTCGAATAAACCCCTTCTTCATTAAATCCTCCACTTTCTCCTATAAAATCTGATTCTCCTTGGGACTCATCCGATAATGTGGTAAATTGGGTACGCTTATTCCCGGAACTAAGTCAATATGATGTTGAATATCTCTCAACGGTGGGAGGTCATTTGGTAAATCATCAGAAACTAACTCACTGAATTCGGCCAAAAGAGACTTCACTTTCTCGGGTAACACAACTTTATGTTCTTCCTTCCCTTCTATTACCAGAGCTCACACAACCACAGCATGTACTTCCTATGACTTCTTAGCTTCTAATTCCAGATCAGCTACTGAAGTGACTAAAGAGAGTAAAGACTACTTTACTGCCGTGGTCTTAATTATGCCATCACTTGAACTCCGTTTCAGAACCGTTGCAATCTTTTCTGTTATCCCAAATGAAAAAAAAAAAAAACATTGGTGCGCCCCTTATAGATGACATCCACATCAAACTGCCATGGGCGTCCCAATAACACATGACTAGTATCCATGTCGACTGCATCACAGACTACGTCATCTCGGTAGTACTGCCAGATTGAAATAGGAACTTTGCACACCTCAGTCATGTTCACCTTAGGTTCTTTATGAATCCACCCAATCACATAGAGCTTCGGATGCTTTTCTACTCGCAACTTCAAATGTTCTACCAGTTTCTTGGACACCAAATTCTCAAAACTCTTACTGCCAACAATTAAACCACAAACTTTCCCCTGAACAATGCAACAAGCCTTAAAAATATTGTTTCTTTGTGAGAAATCCTTCAGTTTCGTTGAACACATGACTCGCTGAATCACACAATTAACATGCTCTCCATGTTCCTCCGTAATTTCTGCCTCATCCAAGAGTTCGTCCATCTTTATTCCTTCTTCATCATAATGATCTTCCTCATCATTTTCTCCAACACCCACGAAATTCACTGATTTCCTGGCCGGACACACATTCGAACGATGGCTTGGTTGGCCGCACCTATAACACTTCAAACCGCCTGATTTAGCATACGGGTTTGATGTTTGTGGGGCTTCCCTCGTAGCTATTGCTGGCTGGCGTGTCCCAGCAGGGAAATTACTAGGAACCAAACTCCTTTGGGTCTAATCTGTAACAGTTTTAGACTGACTCTGTCCATCGCCCGGTGAAAATCTCCTCCTGTTCGCGGCTGCATTAAAAGTCTCAACCACGTCTTTCTTGTAGTAGGAAAATCGATTAGACGTTTTCTCCATTAATTCTGCCTTCAAGGCCATGTTATGCGCTTTATCCACTGTCCAAACGAATTGCAGTCCAATTTTGTCTCGAATGGTAGGCTTTAATCCCTTCAAATATCTGGCAACCTGCTGTCCCTCAGTCTCATTTAGGTTGTTACAAACTAACAACCTAGATCAATCCTTAGTATAATCTGCTACAGTCCTGTTACCCTACGTAAAATTCTGATAACTCATGAAAATAAATTGCTCATAATATGGGGGTAGAAATATGCTCATCATAAGTTGTTTCATTTGCCTCCAGGATTGTATAGGAACCTTGCCTTGTTGTCGCCTATCTGCCTGCAACTTCTCCCACCAAACGGCAGCCCCGCTTCTCAACTTATACGCTAATAGCTTGACTTGTCGATCCACTGTAACTTCAGCCATCTCGAAGAACCGTTCAACCTCAGAAATCCAGTCTAGGAACTCTTCAATATGTGGTTTACCATGAAACAATGGTATGTCTGCGCATATTCTATAGTCAGGGTGATTTTGGTTTCGGTGTTGTTGACGATTCTCTTATAAATCCGCAAAGTCCTCATTAGAGTCTGCATCACTCCAATCTTCGAACTGTTTGTGTCTTGCCACTCTAGGCGGTCGTCTACCACCAGGGCGGCCAAAGGGAAATCCCTCGACTCCTTCTCTGTTGGTAGGGGCAGTGGCGTTGGGTTAGGCTACTGCACCATCAGCTGTTGCATCATGGTCTCCAATCTCGCCATCGATTGTGTCTGTTCGACAATCGCTGCCCATAAATCAGTATCCCTACGACCAGCGTCGCCAGGGTTAACTCTTCAAACTTCGTTATTAGCCATCGCACAAGGCAAATCCCTCTGCTTTTATACCACTTGACGCAGAACGAAAGTATAAGAGTTTACCAGCGTAATCTCTAAGAACACACAAAACTGGAATCCACCGGAGAAAAATTACATTTTTATTAAAATTCAATAAGATAACCCTAAAACAAATAACCAAGAGCTTAAATAGTCTCTGGAAACCCTAACTTAAGTAAAAAGACCAAAATAGACATTTCCTAAACAAATAACAACTAAAAACGAAAAACTCAAAAAAACTAAAAAAAACTTCAATCACCCGACAGCCTGCCTAAAACAGTGAATTTGACGGTCAAAACGACCTCAGCCGAGGAACCCCTGTTGGGATGGTATGGAGCACTGAAAACACTTTCCGAAAACACATTATAACAGGCAATCGGACAACCGAGCTAAAAGTTATGCCCGTTTCTTCAGACTAGCTCTTTTATCCAATTTCCTATCCAACTCTTTTTCAAACTCCAAAGCCAATTGTCCTACATCAACTAGTGCAAGCATAATGACAATGAATGTAGCATCCTCATGATTCTACAAATTTCAGCTAGTTACACTGAAGTGAAATCACTGATACATTTTAGCAAGAGTCGCACTAGGATAGACTGAGCATCATACGTCTTCAAGTGTCTGACACTGACATATCTATTTTTCAATGTAAGTGTCCAACAACTCATAGTGAAAAAGGGATCACTCGTCAATAAAGCGATGATTTGAATGGAAGAAAGTAATGAAACACAATATGCAAACACTTTCTCGTACACACACCTGTTTCATGAGAAAGTAATAGTAGCTAGTTAATTTAGTCACTTAAAACCCTTGCCTTCTCTGCATACACGTAAATTGACCTCCCCCTCACATATGAAACATTTAAGAATTTTAAGGAATCTTAGCCTTAATAAATGCATACCTGTTTTCCAATCACTTGACCACCAGCTATATGCGAAAAGTATTCTATATATTGTAGAAATGGGACAAGAACAATGGGGCACTTCTCTCAGCAAGTTCCTCCAAATACTTGGCATATGAAACTCCTGGAGTGCTAGGCTCTGGAATTACAACACCCTGTCCGCTAAACCATTCTAAATCTTTTGAAACACCTCCTGATCATTCTAAAATAAGCATCTGTATTAAAATCAGGTTTACAAGATTAGAGAAGTGAGATTGCAACCTACAGACATCAATCATTTAGCCAGAAAATCAATGAGAATACGAATATAATCTCCCATAATGTAAGCCTGCATTACAACCTCTCAACTCTGAAATGTTGTTTGATTCTTTCATTAACAATGTATTCGTAAATGAGCAAGAACTAGCTCAAAAATCCTATGATATTCGACAAAAGCACCAAAGTAAATCCATCATCATTACATTCAAACACAGCATAGGACTGTATAGATAGCCATATGAATTATACCCCACATCTGAATATTAATGAAAAATGGATAGTAAATAGTTAAACTTAAACCCTAATAAAGGAAATTCCTTCAAAAAAGAAAATTGAAAAAAAGAAAATGAGAATGGCAAAGAAAAACTTACAAGCAATTTTTCTTCTTCTTCGTCCGATGAATCTTGAGAATCATCTTAAGAAAAACTTACAAGCAATCCAGGTCTCTCCGTCCGAATCATCATCTTCTTCTTCTTTTCCTGCCATCCGATGAATCTTGAGAATCCTCATTATCACTGTTAGTGTTAAGAGAAGGGAATTTTTTACCTTTAATGTTACGGAGTATCATAGCGACAAATCTCATCTCTTCAGTGATGCCTTGGTTCTCTCCTGGATACTCCTTCCTGTACCTCTTTCTCTTTTTCACCAATTCCATTGCTTGTTGAAATCACAAGCATTGAATTTGTAGCAAGATTAGAGGCGGTGAAGAATTTCTTCTGCTACATTTCAGGTTCTTGTTTTTGCTTCGAATTGTCAGCTTTGAATCCAATGAAGATTGCTGCATTAACGTAACTTTACATGACCGCAACAACAAAATGATGAGGTTTTTAATGGGCCGAATTGTAGTACAAATTGTGTGATACAAATTGTGTGACACGGTACATGACATCTAAATGAATCCAAATAGGTTAACTTATCTTATCCATATGCCATCCAAAATGCAGATGCACTGGACTCCTCAGCATCCAATAACCAGTAAAGTCGAAGCTGATCAGCTTCAAAACTCTTCTAGTCTGATTATGAACGACATGGGAATTGTCAAGTGCTTTTCATGTATGGTGTTCTCTCAGCTTTCGCAAGAATTCTAATATCTCTTTGTAGGAAGGATCCGCACGGCTTACTAGTTTGCACACCTATCTGATATCAACTGATGGTAACCAAAACGACCACGTTTCACATAAGTCTCCATTTTGGGCCTGGCTAATGTTGTAAATAAGACTTCATGTCTTCATGGGCTTGTATTTGGGCCTCTGATTCTAGTTCAACTTAAGATGGGATAACTTTTCAACAATAATCATGATCAAAGAACATGATTATAGTGATAGATTGCTGACAAGCAAAGTGAGCTAGAGTTATGTAGAATAATAAAATTCTTCAGAGCTTGAGCTCATCTTAGCAGCCATAAAGGCTTATATATGTTCTTGATTTCTCTCTGTTTTTCACAAACACTTTGCTTATTCTTCAAACTTTCTCTACTGTAACTACTAAATAGTAACTACAGAAATTCCATTGATCAACAAAGTGGAAACATTTATATCCATCTTCAAAATTTCAATGCCATTACCTTGCACAAACATTTCAAATCACTGAACAAAGCAATCAAAGATTCATACAGAATTCTCTCAATCAGAAGCACTCACATGAAACAAACAAGTTGAAAATTCATATACTAACTTATGATTATCTCAATTTTATTAGAAATTACCTCCTTTTAAAAACTGTTCAAATCTTTATTTTACCCACACAAAAAATAGCGATTGTATTTGTGGCTGAAATTTTCTCCAAAAATTCCAAACTCACTAAACTACAATTTAGCAAGAAACAGAGTATTGCAACACCTAAAAGTAAACAGCAGAAAATCAATCCAACAAGAGACAGCAGTCTCTCCCGTATTCAAGTTTTCAAGTAATACTCGAGCAAGAGCAAGAATATACAAATATAAATCCATGTCAGTTCACAAGTAATTTTTATTCAATAAAAAACTCCAAATTGAAACCACGTACAATATATAAAACAAATTTGGAACTAAAGAACAATCAAAGCCTCCACCATGAATCTTTAATCTACCAAATCTTCAAACCAAAATCCTTAATTACCTGAAAATTACAATTAACTGTAATGAGTTTTTAGCAGAATATAGAAAATAGACTCTTTTTTTTTTAATAACAATTAAAAGCATGCATACTCTTATTTATGAGATGACAACATGCAAAATTGGTAAAAATTTGAAATTTTGCCGAGCCCCAGATTTATTTAATTCATTATTTCTATTTTTCACCTCATTTGCTTATTCTTCGTTTTCAACAAAATTGGGGAAAAAAATAGTTCTAGTACTAAAAACATTTTGATGGAGATAAATTTTTAGGAGAAATAAATAGTTACGGATTCTCATCTGCAAATGGAATTTTTATCTAAGTAAATATGGTTTCAAGAAAAAGACAATAATAATATGATTTATGACTTAAGCAAAACATACCAAACACTGTTTCCGCCACCATTTTTTTTTAAATGCTTCTGAAACGACGACCTCTTCTTCTGAATCTGGTTCTTCATCAGTGTCCTCTTCTTCTGAATCTAGTTCTTCATCACTGTCCTCTTCTTCTGAATCTGGTTCTTTCATCATTGTCCTCTTCTTCTGAATCGGGTTCTTCATAAGTGTCCTCTTCTTCTGCATCTGGTTCTTCATAAGTGTCCTCTTCTTCTGCATCTGGTTCTTCATAAGTGTCCTCTTCTTCTGAATCTGGTTCTTTAATCACTGTCCTCTTCTTCTGAATCTGGTTCTTCGTAAGTGTCCTCTTCTTCTGAATCTGGTTCTTCTTCTTCTGCATCTGGTTCTTCATAAGTGTCCTCTTCTTCTGAATCGGGTTCTTCATAAGTGTCCTCTTCTTCTGCATCTGGTTCTTCTTCTTCTGCATCTGGTTCTTCATAAGTGTCCTCTTCTTCTGTATCTGGTTCTTCATCACTGTCGGTGCATTCCGAACTGATTGTGCCAATGATAAGTTTAATAAATTCCGCTTCGGACCTGAGAAGAAGAGCGATATATAATTATGTAAAATTAACAAGACAAGAAACATTAAGTTGTTAATTCAAATATAAAGATTTCTCAACACTATTTAATTTCCTTATAGTATAATCATTTATTGATGAATATTTGTGATGTAATTATTAACTACGAAAAATTGTGTCTATCTGGCGTGAGCCTGAGATTTAAAAACTACGAAAAATATATGAATCCAAAGATAATCCAACAAGATAAAGGTACCTTCCTTCCTGTAAATGCCATCCAGACAGATTGCCAATTTGTGTGAGAGCTGATCGCCACCTTTGAACCTTGTCTAGTTTATCCTTGTAATCTTCTTCATGTTTATGGAAGGCTATCTCGAAATCACCACTCTGATTCCGTATATCTGATGGATCTACCTTGTAAAAAACCGAAAAAACCTTCTGTTTTTCCGTGTCCATGCACTCGAGAATCTTTGCAAGTTCCTCCAAACACCATGCAGAAGAAGCATAGTTTTTCGATAGAACAATGATAGAAAACCTCGATCTTTGAATTGTTTCCAAGAGTTCTGTTGAAATCTCCTTCCCTCTCTCAAGTCCTTCATCATCTCTAAATGTGCAAATTCCACTGTCCTTCAAAGCAGTATAGAGATGGTCAGTGAAGGTATGGCGAGTATCTTCACCTCTAAAACTCAAAAACACTTCATATTCCCATTGAATGCCAGAGGAATCAACAGATGATCCTTTTGCAGTACTGCTGGAAGCCATTGAAGACTTCGTAGCTTGTGTTTGTTCCCAGAAACAGAGGACTCAGAGATGCAAACCTCTACAAAAAGGGTTAAGAAAGAAATAGATTTATTAATTGTTTTTTTCATAACATTAGATTAGGAGTGGAATGAAGAGTTTAAACAAAAAGGGTTACAACTTACAAGAGATCCTTTCTTGGATTCTTACAAAGGTAGGGAAAAAAAATGGATGACAGATCATTTTTCTTTTTTAAAGTAAACAGATCAATTTGTATCTCTCTCAAAAAATCTTTTCTCTGTGGTCTCTCAGGCCAGTGGGGTAATGTAATACCCTCGGCTGTCCCACCAATGTGTATTCTAAGGATTTCTTCTGATGACATTTCGGTGGTCAATTTGTGGTTCGAACTCAAATTTTGTTAGTATGTTCTACTTTTGTAGTTCTTGAATCTGGACGGGGCCGGTGGAGATATCAATTGGAGTTCCCTGTAGAAACATTATGAATCATTAGTGCTACGTAAGTTGTTCTCTCCTTCCCATGTCAAGAATTTCTTAGATATGTAAGACTGATTTTATGAATCATTTATGAGAATAAACATGTATAGGATTGATTTATATTCATTCCGTAGTTCATGATCCTTAGCATGATATTAATAGGATTTTTCAGATCAATACATAGATTTCGGGAAATACTATGTTTTGTTACAAATAGCCATATTTCGTAGATTTCTTTGAATCGGTCATAACTTATCTCACTAACCACGTATTAAATTGTATATTGTAATATGAAAGTTGAGATGTCAGTTGGAATACTAGGGTGGATACAATGAATTAATTTGAAAGGAAAATGGAAATCCTTATATACCCAAAATTATAAAACCTCAGCTTAACACAAGAAGTAAAAATAATCATGTGTAAATTACAAGTATGCAAGATGATGAGATATGAATCCACCACTTGACATGGCTTAGAATTTAGAAAGAAAAGCAGCTCCCCTAGCTGAGACTGACCCATTTCACTTTCACAGCGAGAAAACATTGATTTTCTTCTCTTGAGTAAAGTCAGATCCTCTTTTCTGTTGCCCATCTATTGGTTATGGATGGTCCTCAATGTTTGAGCAGTAGGCCACCCTGACCATTTGTGTCGAGCTGGACCAAAGCTGGAATATGATAGCTGGTGAAACAGAACCGAAAGCAGCCATCCATCATCTCTGAAACCAAATGAGGAAAAGGGGATATGAAAAACTAAGATAAATTTTGAGCAGTGGAAGGGGAGCCTTTTTTCTGGGTTGGATAGTTGAATTACCAAACAAAATACTACAATATAATGGGCACACAATGTATTTGGATAGATGTTCATGATAGGTTGGTTGAATCTTGAATTGAAAGGCTGTGTCAATAAAAGATGAAGCTTTTTATTTAAATGATATGAATCACATAAGAATGAAAAGGGAAAAAAGTGACTTACCGTTCATAGACTTCAAGAGTTGTTAGGTTAATAAGACTTCATTCCTAATATGATGAAGCGTATTATTTGGCCCAAAAACTTAAACGATTTTGGTGCTTATCTTAAGCATTTGTTTTTCTCATCTTGAGTCCAATGCAGCATGAAATGAGTATCAAGCAATGCCCCAACCAAAGGTAAAAGCAAGTCAATTATTGTGAACAACAATCAATTTGTAGAATGCACTAGCTTTGTATTGAATTGAGTTAATTAAAATAAACTAGATCAACCCTTATATAGGTTGGAATCCTGACAACTATTAAGTGTGAACATTACTTAAAGATTTGTATGCTGCCTAACTAAACAGCCTAACATTATCAGCAGACTTTGTTGATTGCACACAAGCACACAATAGCTGACTAGCAGACAATACTGACTCTACTAATTTAACAACTTGGTTTAGATTAAATCATACATATCTCCCCTTAAACCAAGTTTTCCATAACTTATCATGCCTAAAGTTTTCTTCAGTTTTAGGAATGAATCGACTTTGAGCGGCTTCTTGAATATGTCTACAATCTGCTCCTCAGAACGACAGTATTCTATCATGATATCATTATCATTTACCAAGTCTCGAATGAAATGAAACTTGATGTCAACGTGCTTACTCCTACCATGAAAAACCGGATTCTTTGTCAGTGAAATGGTGGACTTGTTATCGCAGTAGATCACTGTAGGAGCATTCTGTTGATGCTTCAAGTCACAAAGCATACGACGTAGCCACACAGTTTGTGTAGCACCACTAGCAACTGCAATATACTCAGCTTCCGTAGTCGATAAAGCAACCACCTAATGCTTTTTCAATGACCAAGAAAATACTCCGGAACCCAGATGGAATGCATATCCGGAAGCACTTTTCCTCTCTTCCATATCACCTGCCCAGTCACTATCTGTGTATCCCACAAGCTCAATCTTATCAGCAGAAGAGTAAAGGATACTGTCATCTAATGTACCTTTCACATATCGCAAAATACACTTGCCAGCTTGCAAATGAGATTGCCTCGGAGAATCCATGAACCTGCTGATAAGCCCAACTCCATATGCAATGTCAAGTCTAGTAGAAGTTAAGTATCTTAAACTTCCTACTAGTCTCCGAAAGATCATAGCATCAATCAACTCACCAGACCCATCTTTCACTAACTTCAATCTCTCTTCAACAAGAGTGGGAATCGGCTTACATCTCTCCATCTTGAACTTCTTCAACATATCACCAGCATACTTCTTCTGACATAAGAATATGCCATCATCCGTCTGACTCACCTCAATGCCGAGGAAGTAACACATCAACCTCAAATCTGTCATCTCAAAATGATCAATCATTACTTTCTTGAACTGTGCAATCATATCAGGGTTATTGCCGGTAATAATCAAATCATCAACATACAAACACACAATGAGAATATCTCCATGTGGATTTGTCTTGATGTATAGAGTGTGCTCGTAGGGACATCTCTGAAACTCATGTTGAATAAAGTATGTGTCAATGCGTGTATACCACGCCCTGGGTGTCTGTTTCAACCCATATAAGGCCTTCTTCAACTTGTAGACCTTCTTTTCTTGCCCCATTTTCACAAAACCTATCGGCTGGTGAATGTAGACTTCTTCCTCTATCTCACCATTTAAGAATGCCGATTTTACATCTATCTGGAAGATTCTCCAGCGATTCTATCCCGCAAGAGACACAATCTAGCGAACGGTGTCAAGTCTGGCAATTGGTGTAAAAACCTCAAAATAATCAATCTCTGGTTTCTGTTTGTAGCCTTTTGCAACCAGACATGCTTTATAACGCTCCACCTCACCGTTTGGCTTGTATTTTGTCTTATACACCCATTTAGAGGTAGCCATTTGTAATTTACCAAATAGGGGTACTGTTTGTAAATTTCCAAAAAGGAGTACAACCCGTAATTTTTTACAAAACACAATGATTAAAAAAAACACAATAATTAAAAAAAAAAACTTTGCTTTTCACTTTTCACTTTTCACTTTTTTTTAAATGATTTTACTTTCTTTCCTTTGTTTTGTTTAATAACGTATGTGTTCAATTTTTTATTTTTAAAAAGACAATAGACCTCTCTCTCTCTGCTCCCACTCTCTCCTCTGATCAAAACATATCAGATACCAAAAAAATTCCTCCCTCTTTCAACCCAAACAGAAAAAAAAAACTTATCTTAGGATGTCGATTTGACCTCCAAAACGTCCTCCGTTGACGATGATTCTTTGGAATAAATGGCAGGTGATCACTAGCTGCACCTTCTGATGTTGGTGGTGTCAACCCACTCTCTCGACGGTCGGCGACTGGTGGTGGTGGAGATGACTGACTCCGGTAACTTCTGAGTTTTTTTTTTCATCTGAACCTCATTTTTTCTGGTTCCGAAAAAAAATGCCTCTGAACCTCTCTCGGTTCAAATCCGGCACCGGTGAGTTTTTCCGGCTATCCGATTCCTAACTGGAATCTAGCTCAGATCACTCCCTCACAGTGTATCTCTCACACTCACAGTCTCTACCACACACACACCTCCGAGCTCTCAGGCTCTGATACCAAATGTGAACAACAATGAATTTGTAGAATGCACTAGCTTTGTATTGAATTGAGTTAATTAAAATAAACTGGATCAACTCTTATATAGGTTGGAATCCTGACAACTATTAGTGTGAACATTACTTAAAGATTTGTATGCTGCCTAACTAAATAGCCTAACATTATTAGCAAACTTTGTTGATTCCACACAAGCACACAATGGCTGACTAGCAGACAATACTGACTCTACTAATTTAACAACTTGGTTTAGATTAAATCCTACAATCATACATGGCAGACTCAGACATTACCTCTCCAAGCATGTTGAGATTCTCATGCACACCTTTCAACAGTCCATCTGCCCTCCCCATCCCAATTGTATAATTCCAGCTCCCTTCCCTCAAGGATCTTCTCAGAAACCTATAAGGCAATAACCAACTAAAAAAATTAAGAGATTGATTTGGTTCGGGCTAATCTTCCATTGAACAATGATATCAGGTGAAAACAAATATGACATAATGAGGTGATTAGGACATAGCTATTGCTAATGAACCTAGACACAACTAATGTTTTGACATAAAATTACAGCTTTTTAGGCGAACCTAGTTGTGAATTTTTAAATATTAATAATAAAAAAAATTATAAATGATTATGAAAATAAGTATTAGTGCAAGCATGATGACAATGAATGTAGCATCCTCATGATTCTACAAATTTCAGCTAGTTACATGACCGCACCAAAATACGCGCTCGCAATAATACGAGGCCGTGGTGTAGTACAATAGTAAATAAGATTCGTTCCCACAAGGAATGAGGAATTGAGTATCACAATTGACTGATTTAACAGCTATTCAGACAAGCAAATCATTGGCATTTCAAGATTACGAAATTAAACCTAACTACACAGTAATCACTAAGTAATAAATGGAAACTGAAATAAGCAAGCAACACAGTTGAACACGAGATTGTAAAACATATGAGAATGAGGCTAAGGCTAAAGCTTTGAATCCACCTTCCCAATTCTCATCAACTCAGACACATCATTTGGATAAATTATGCAAGTGTATATATAGATTCGTATGCCCGGAAATTGTCTCTAACCTCTTTCAACTGAATAAAGACAACATTTATATGCACCAACAACCTATTTCTACATGGTTATCCGATCTACATACAAATTCATTAAGAGCTATGGCATACAATAGAATCCTACAAGCTAGCATCGCATATTTCTATCTTACTAGACTTGTATCGGGCATTTCATCGAGCACGTGGTGTGCTTCACCTTTCGGTTCTTCACACAACTACCAAAACATCATCTAAGTGGTAGCTAAGCACCTAGAAGCATTAAGCATAAGAAATACACATAAATAACACAATGCAATGGAATTAATGTGATGGTCTTCATTAATGAATCATGAATAAGGTTTCATCTAGGCTTTAGCCAAGATGAAGTTAGTTCATATTACAATCAATGGCTACAAAATATATATAAATCAAACAAGCAATTTCAAATACAATACAATAAATAAGGAGATAAAAGTTTAAAGTAAACAAATGTGAAGAACTCCTCCTTGATGGCTTGAAGTGCTTGCTTTGATCTCCCCCTTGATGCTTCCCTTTAATACTCCACGAATAGGTATTGATGGTGGGAAATGAGGTTTGGATGATGGATTTAAGGTTTGATTAGTGGTTTGTGTTTATAGAAGGTGAAATGTGTTCTTGGAATGTTAAAGGAAGGGTTTCTTGATTTTGTGCTGGGAAGAAGATCATTTAAGAGACCAAGAAGAGGGAAATATATAGGAAAAAACCAATAATTAAGGGGCAAAAGGGTCTAAAACCCCATCGTCGACCAAAAGGCGACATGTGAGGCGACATGTGATAAGTAGCCTTACATGTCGCCTTAAGCTGAGAAAACATCACAGAGCAAAAAGCGACTTCTGAGGCGACATGTGGGAAGTCGCTTCACATGTTGCCTAAACTGGGCAATCCTGGCAGTAGGTAAAGCGACTTCTAAGGCGACATGTGGGAAGTCGCCTCACATGTCGCCATTTCTTCTGGGAATGTTGGCAGGATGAAAGGTGACATCTGAAGCGACATTAGGAAGTCTCCTTAGATGTCGCCTTTCCTTCTGGAGTTGGCTTCTTCATCTTGACAGTGTATAAAGCGACTTTTAAGGCTACATGTGGAAGTGGCCTCACATGTAGCCTATTCTTCTGATATTCCAAGACCAAGCTTTCACTATCAACAACAACTTTGTTTCGTTTCACTCCTTATTCGGATAAAAACACCTGAAGCACAAACTCGTCTACAAAAACTGCATAACTAGAGAAACTCATTAATAGCAAGGATATTTACTGGAAAATAAGCGTAAAACAAGGGAAAATACGGGACTACGCCAAGCGTAAATATGAACACATCATTACACGGAAGTGAAATCACTTATACTTTTTAGCCAAAGTCAGACTATGATAGACCGAGCATCATGCGTCTTCAAGTGTCTGACACTGACATGTCTATTTTTCAATGTAAGTGTCCAACAACTCATAGTGAAAAAAGGATCACTCGTCAATAAAGCGATGATTTGAATGGAAGAAAGTAATGAAACACAACATGCAAACACTTTCTCGTACACACACCTGTTTCATGAGAAAGTAATAGTAGCTAGTTAACTTAGTCACTTAAAAACCTTGCCTTCTCTGCATACACGTAAATTGACCTCGACTTCACATATGAAACATTTAAGAATTTTAAGGAATCTTAGCCTTAATAAATGCATACCTGTTTTGCAATCACTTGACCACCAACTATATGCGAAAAGTATATGTTGTAGAAATGAGACAAGAACAATGAGGCACTTCTCTCAGCAAGTTCCTCCAAATACTTGGCATATGAAACTCCCGGAGTGCTAGGCTCTGGAATTACAACACCTTGTCCGCTAAACCATTCTAAATCTTTTGAAACACCTCCTGCTTGTTCCAATCCAGTATTTCTAAAATAAGCATCTGTATTAAAATTAAAACATCAGGTTTACAAGATTAGAGAAGCGAGATTGCAACCTATAGACATCATTCATTTAGCAAGAAAATCAATGAGAAAATGAAAATAATCGCCCATAAATGTAACCCCGCATTACAAACTCTCAACTCCGAGATGTTCTTTGATTCTTTCATTAACAATGTATTCGTAAATGAGCAAGAACTAGCTCAAAAATACATTGATATTTGACAAAAGCACCAAAGTAAATCCATCATCATTACATACAAACACAGCATATGACTGTATAGAAAGCCATATGAATTATACCCCACATCTTAATATAAATGAAAAATGGATAGTTAAACTTAAACCCTAATAAGGGAAATTCCTTTAAAAAAGAAAATGAGAATAGCAAAGAAAAACTTACAAGCGACATCATCGGATTGATCAACAATGCGTTCAATTGTGTCGAAGACGAATTGGTTATCAACCAAGTACTTAACAAACCCTTCCACGCAGGGTTTCCAGGTCTCTTCGTCCGAATCATCATCTTCCTCTTCTTTTGCTGCCGTCCGATGAATCTTGAGAATCCACATTATCACTGTTACTTTTAAGGGAAGGGAATTTTTTTACCTTTAATGTTACGGAGTCTCATAGCGACAAATCTCATCTCTTGGTTCTCTCCTGGATACTCCTTCCTGTAACTCTTTCTCTTTTTCACCAATTCCATTGCTTGTTGAAATCACAGCCATTGAATTTGTTGTTGCAGTTGATGAGCACAAGACTAGAGGCGGTGAAGAATTTCTTCTGCTACATTTCAGGTTGTTTTTGCTTTGAATTGTCAGCTTTGAATCCAATGAAGATTGCTGCATTAACATAACTTTACATGACCACAAAAACAAAATGATGAGTTTTTTTAATGGGCCGAATTGTAGTATATGACGTTAATGGGCAAGATATAAGTCCCGTTTTTATCATGGTCTGGGTCTTTTTTGTTCGACCCGGAATGATGCTAAAGGCCCGTTTTATTTTTTTTCTACAAATAATAAGCACAAGTGCACAACAAAACGTCAAAAATAAAGAAATACCATAAATTATCCTCATCTTTATTTGTTTCCTCTTGAAAAGTACTGTATGTACAACAATTCTAAAACCTACTACTGTACAGGTATTATGGGCAAAGAATTGTATTGATCATTGATGTACAGCCTAAGGAAAAAAGACCGAAGAAGACAGAGATGGAGAAGATGATACACACAAAACTGATACAAATTGTGTGACACGGTACATGATGACATCTACATGACTCCAAACAGGTTAACTTATCTGATCCATATGCCATCCAAAATGCAGATGCACTGGCCTCCTCAGCATCCAATAACCAGTAAAGTCGAAGCTGATCAGTTTCAAAACTCTTCTAGTCTGATTATGAACGACATGAGAATTGTCAAGTACCTTTCATGTATGGTGGTCTTTCAGCTTTCGCAAGAATTCTAATATCTCTTTGTAGGAAGGATCCGCACGGCTTACTGGTTTGCATGAATTTATGTGATCTGTTGAGTCTAATACCTGTTTCAACAAATAGAGGGAACAAAATTATGTTAGAAAGGTTTTGATATTATGTCACATAATCCATCCACAAAATTCTTCACAAAAATTTTAAAACTTACAACAAGTTCCCCAAATCCAGGATATGCTGATTCAATTGGCACTATTTCCATCCAGAAAGCCCATCCTCGGTCCTCCATAACCTTCAAAAATAGGAGTTACTTTGGTCTGCAAGAGTGCAAGATAACATAAACCTATTAATGGAGCTTGCAAAAAAAAAAAAACATAGACAAACATGGTGGCATCTGTGTGCAAGCACAGAGTGGCTTTTGAGTTATCTAAGAGTACATATCCATTACCTCGCAAAAACTAAGAACGTCAAGAGCACCTTTCTTATGAAGGTGACGGATATAGTCATTAAGTTCTATTAATCTTGGAGAATTACTTCTTAACTCTTCTATCTAAAAACAATGAAAAACTAATACAGTCAAAATCAGTTTATACTTCATAGATATAATTATATTAAAAATGAATTTAGAATTGACAAATGTATCTTTAATAAAATGATTACTTAAGTTTATAATGATCATAAACTAACAGTTGGAGCCGGGCGAAGCACAAGACCCATTCACCAAGGCATATCTGCAAGTTTGCTTCCCAAAATGTGGGCAGCTATAGAACACCTAAAATCACAAAACATCCAATGTTATACAACTCAACACTAGAGATTTATAAAGGGATCGTTGTAAATATCTAATTGAGTGTAACAGTAAATCATACAATTCCAACAGTGTTGTTCACAAGGTTAACAATATTATCTGACTTTGCTTTATGCAACATCTGCTTGACAACCAGGCCTCCCATGCTGCAACAAGAATCAAGTCATTATGCACTCATCCCACAACAAACTGTAATTTCCATTGGTAGCAAGATAACACATATAAACTACCACAGAAAGGACTTAATACAATTGGAATTTCCATCAATATAGTAAAAGAAGTAATTATTTGAGTGCACCAACCTGTGGGTCACAAACACAACAGGGCGACGCCCAATGCCTGCAGCAACAAGCTTCTCCAGCAGCATGGAGCTGACTTCCTGCATGCTTCAAGCATTTGGTTAAAATTGTTATCACACAGGAAGATTTCTCATTAAAAGGAAAGAGAAAAAAAAGAATCCAAGTATGAAGTATGAAATATGAAATAATAAAGATAGCAGAAGTGGTTTTTCAAGGCAAGTCTGAGCAAGACTGTTGGCTAATTAATACTAATATCAACTACAATCAACTTAGATCGGACAAGATATCAATTATACAAAATTCCTTTAACATAAAACTCAACAAAGTCAACAGTTAACAAGGTTCCAAAACTATTAATCGAAGGTCAACTAGGGGATTAAAGTTAAAAAATATAGAGTTGCTAACACATCGAACTCGGTATTTTATTAATTAGAAGTCTGTTCTGGTTTGTAAATATCAATAAATACAAAAGTTTCCCAGATCATGAATTTAACTAAGATATTGCATAAGGAAACATATTAAATGACAGAGTAAAAAGCTTCTAATTCATCAACCAAACAGTACAGACCTGAAGAGGAAGGTTAGCTCCAGACCATTGTGTAAGGTTTGTCTGCATCACATATTCAAAAAAAGAAAAGAAAAACGAATTAGATGTTTCTTTAATGAGGAACCCAACCGTGAAAACATCAGAGGAACCATAAATGAAGGAGACCGCAATGTTAAAGCAGAATCACGTAAGGGCAGATTACGATCCTCCAACAGCAACCAAGCTACCAAACTCCCATGCCATTTCACAGATCTTTCAGGCGCTGTTAAAGCAGTCATAACAGCATTCCCATATTGATCTAATTCCTGAATATGAGATCTGTTGGCCCCTGATGCCATTGCCCAATTCGCTAATGCCAATGCAGCAAAAGGCACAGCAACATGTTGACAATGCAAGACATCCCACAAACCAGGAACAACAGCAGAAGACAAATTGGCTTGTGCTATAGAACTATTACGTTTACTTAGCAAGGGTTTTAGGGGTTTGCCTCACTGATTCTACCTCAATATCATCAGAGTTAGTATTCATAATTCCAGTGGTTCTTGAGAGCCCTGAAACAGTCGTACCTTCGAGAATTTTAATCCTTATCCCTCTCATTCCTCTTCCACCATCCTCATCGTCATCATTTTTTTGTGGCTCATCAAAATGCATGCCACCTTCCTCAATAACTTCAATGGCTGCTGCAATATCCCTTGTCTCAGCATTTCCTGGAAGTGATGGCTTGAAAGATACTTTTTCTAAACTATCGCAGTTGGATGTGACAACATCCATGATGGTGATGGGATAAAACGCACCACTAACAATAACAAACAATATATCCCTCTCTTGTGTGAACCTAATAGGAAGCAATTAAATAGAGCAGCAAACAACACAACCACAAGCTCAATCACAAACACAAGAACACCAAGAATTTATGTGGAAAACCTCCCTGAATTGAGGAGTAAAAACCACGGGTCCTCTGAAATCTCCACTATTAAAATATAATGGGAATACACAATTCTCTCTAGTTAAACTAGAGGCATATAACACAGCAAATCTCAAGATTAACTAATCTTGGCAACACATGCAATATTAGCAAGTAAAACAAGAGAGATAGGATTTCACAAACTCGAATCCTCTGTTCTGGGTGTGTATCTCTCTGCAGAAATTTCCGATCAATGATCCAACCGTACAGATCGTAGAACCACGAGTGAAGAAGGTTCTGTCCAAATTTCAGCTCAAACGGACAACAGATGAAAGAGATATCTCTCTTTTACGAAACCTGTGCAGTACCTCCCCTGTTTTCTGTCCAGCTCTGTTCGGAACCGTAAAAGTCACAACAGAGAACTCCGATTGATAATTCCACCGTACAGAATGTATATCAGTGTGTTAAGAACACGCCTGCAAAATTCGAGCTTGATCCGACCACGTTTAGATCTCCGATCAGCTCTCTGAAGAACTCTGGACAGTAGACTCTTTCTGCACTCTTTTCTTTTTCTCTCTTCTTCTCACTCTTTGCACACACCGATTGCTCTCCTCTTGTCTCTTCTCTTGTGTTTTCTCTTCTGTTTTCAGCTAGGGTTTTAACCCTTTTATACACCATGTAAAATGACATAAAAGTCCTTGGGTCATCCACATATATTATGTGGGCTTTACCATGAATACATGATAAACTTTCTTTGGGCCATCTCTACATTTGGAGGAAACCCAACCCAACAGATGGCAGCCACAAGCATGCTCCTACCTTTCAAAGAATCAGAAAGATCGAATGAACTCCGTCTTGAATGCTGCTCCCACAGAAAAGCTATATATCAATGGTAAAACACAACTCAGAAGCATCAACGAGATCACTATTAAAGCATTCACGTAACCATGTCCATGACGTCAAAAGTGATTGATCCATAAGGAAATGCATATAGAAGGCACTTTCACATAAATCATGACATTTTTGTTTATGAGACCATACGGATATGGAACCTATTTTATGTACATTATGTGATCTGTTCTTTTGTTGTTTATGCAGATTGGTGAGCTCGCCGGGCTTACCGTTGGCGCCACCATGCTACTTGACGTCCTGTTTGCCGGGTAATTACTTAATCAACTAAAAACAAGAAGAAAAATTAATAATAAAAAAAAAAAAAACAAATTGTACTCCACCCTATCTCTACAATATTTGCGTTGTCACATCATATGATTTCTTATCAATGCATCTGAAGACTGCAACTCAATGATCAATCAATGGGTTTGTGACATCTTTTCGATCTCAATCCATATCAAACTTAATTACGTAGTTATGTTCTAATTATATTCAACTTGCCTACAAATTTAACCCAACCAAGCCAATTCTATTATAATCAGATTCATGTAGGAGGGTCAGTACACACTACACATCAACGAATGCCAAAAAGAAAAGTAGCATTTTCAAAATTTCATTTTTCTTCGGCTCTTTCGGTCCAAGCATAAAACATTTCAAATATTTGAATTTATAGTCATTGCATTAATTTTTAACATCCAATCATAATTCATTTACAAACCAATATTTCAATGGCATCATTTCTTGTCAAAAAAAAACAATTTTGTAAACAAAGTAAGAACACATAAAATAAAGGATAATAAGAGCATCCCCAACTCATTGCACCAAATTTTACACCAATTTAGTGTTAAAAGAGAATCTTGAGAGAATATGTTTACATCAAATTTTTTCCACTTCAATGTTCCATACCAAATTTTACACCAAAAGAGTATCTTTAAAGAATATTCTTTAATAAATCTTTAAATTATTATAAAATTTTAAATTTGTTAAATGTATAATTAATAAGTAAATTAATTAAATTAAATATATATATATATATATATATATCAATATTTGTGTCATTTTAAAGATCTCAACGAGAGCTTTTCAATGATATATTTTTTTGGAATACATATTGTTATAATTAAGTATGGACACACTAAATATTTCATTTTGGGGAGTTGTGATTTAGTGTGTTGGTTGAAGAGGATTTTTGCATCAAATTGGTTTTTTTTTTTGTGTATTTAGTGTGTTGGTTGGAGTTGCTCTAAAAAAATTAGTTTTGAAAAGAGTGAAAATTTCATCGTATAAAGGTGATAATCACGATTCCGTATAACCATAGAGAAAATCATAATGTGAGAATTAAAATTTTTTCAAATCAAAATATTTCCGTTTGAAAATTTTATTGGCAATAATCTTGCACTTGCTTTTCTTTTTGTTTGACCTGTTTATTTCTGGAATTATGACATAAAAAAATAGAGGGAGTTTACGTTGGAGTCTGGGATGATTATGATTAATTGATCATGGAGTTTGGATGTAGCTGATTTTGTGTTATGTGATTAATTTGTTTGATAAGAATAACATCAACATTAACAATCCACCTCTAAAAGAGAAACAAAGTTCGAGAAGGCCAGTACAGTCAGGAGGGTTACCATTTGCAATCCAGCAATGTATAGCCATTACATTAATTTTTAGAATCCAATCATAAACCTAATACTCATAAAACAGGTTGCAGTGGTACAAGCCCTCTTCTCCGTATAATATTACTCCATATATATAAATACACGTATGCGACATCATTTTATATGTAACAGAGACATCTCTTAGAATTGTTTGTTTTAAGTAGTGATTTTTGGTTTAATTTCTCGAACCGAAAACCAAACTGAAAGTCCAATATATATACATTTTTCTATTTATAAAAATGTAATGCTTATATTTCGTTAATCTTATATATTAGTATTTTACCAATTATTGGCACTTAAACATGTTTAAGCACATAAAATAATTTGGATAATTTCTCACAAAAAAAATAAATGGATAAAGTCCATTATCCAGCCCAAAATAGGTTAAACAGATAAAATCATCGAGTAAAATAATCTAATCGGCCAACCCCATTAATTCGACCCAATAGGCCCAAATTGAATGGATTGAATCAAAGCGAAGCAAACCAAAATTGGTTTGGTTTGATTTATTGAATCTTCTGATATTGACCACTGCATGAAGCCCATGAACCCTCGGTCAGTCAGACTCGATTAATTTTATAACAAATACATGAAGATCGATAAATACATTAAGATTTCACTGATAAAAGACAACCAAAATATTAGTTTAAAATCCAACCGAAATGATATAGTAAATGGTTTGTTCATTAACAACATCATTCCATGATATGTATGGTAATAATATCAACTCATTTGGCATATCAATTGGATTGAATTTTAGGTAAATTATTTGGATGGTATAGTTTATAACTCCTAACATTTTGCAGATAAAATTGTGAAGAATTATGAAGATATTTGAGGGAAAAAAATTCCTTACAAAAAGAAACTCACAGCAGGCAAAAAATGCTTTTGTAAGATATAAATAAAGATTCATAGTTTCAACCAAAACCAAAAAAATAGTTCTAATAGTAATACTACAACAGTGATGATAACTGATATGATAATAATATAGGATTTAGCTATATATTATTTAGCTAACGTATAGGACATGTATAATTGTCGGACAGTTTTGTGAGAGATTGTTGGTTTCTTTTAGTTTTTTTTTTTTTAATCTTTAATTTTTGTAGACAATTGGATTAAAATCCAATGATTAAAAACCAACCCATCAACTATAGTATAATATGAGGTTGACATGATTTGCCTCTCACATCTACACTATCCCCTCTCCAAAATCCTGAATTATTGTAATTTTTTTTTTAAATCCTATACTGTTCATGTACGGTAATTGAACCCTATTAATATATATCCCATAAAAGACAAACAGCAATATCACTCAATGTCCTACCTACTACAAAATATGGACAAGGTGTTTCATCAAGACAATCAGGCAATCAGCCATCCAAGACTCCAAGATGAAAACATAAAATCAACTTCTGCAGTACTACAACTCATTTGAAATCAAAAAACAAAAGATATCTAAATCTTACAGATTTTATCAAACACTGAGTACGCAAAGATCATCAATATTCTCTAAGAACTCCGTACCCTCTAAAGAACACCTTTCGATAACAGTTCCTCCGTCATCACTAATCTCAATATGAACTTCCTCTATGCAATGCTGCCAACATGTGGGAAGAAATTTGCAACAAGAAGAAACTAGCTTCTTATATGATAGCTGAAATACAAATAAACTGCAATAAAGCTTAGATTTTATGTAAACACGAGAGACAACGTAAGAATACTTGGAAAAGATAAAGGATATCAACATTATATAAAGTACCTCAAAAGAAAACCGGTGCGATTGCGAATGATGATTACGATAAAATTTTATAGATATAGCTCTTGTATGAGGTGCAATCCAGAGCAAACTATCCATAACTTTCACAATTGGAAAATGTATGGATGAGTATTTATATATGATAAAGTTCAAATGCTTGCCACTAGATAATGTGCAAGGTAGAATTTGCCTCAATTCTTCTGGAATGATGAGAACCTTCATAAAAGAAATTAAAAATATAAGGTTAGAACTTTAATATGTTCAGTAAAAAAATCATTAAAGAGAGAAAATCTCAAACAAAACTAGTTAGCAAGCACAAATATACCTCATCACTAAGAACATGCAGGCAAATATTTCTGAAAAATGATTGAGCTGTGCTAGAACTTCAACATATCTTTCATGCCATTGTGATGGAGTGAAAAGACATTTCCACAAGTAAAGATTAATATTTGACAAAGCCAAAGCATTTGAAGAGAAAGATAACATAAAACCCACATATGAAAAAACGCTTACATTAGGAGTGTCAATATGGAGTTTAGCCAACTCTGAACACGTATTGATCTTCAATTTCTTAAGACTTGAACTTGAAATCTTATTACTCTTCAACTTGTGACAATAACCTAACTTCAAGCTCTCAAGGACTGGAAGTTCAGAAATCGTCTTACAAAGCCAGTCATCCTTTATGGAAACTGATTCCAAACTCATCTTCCTGAGATTCATACAATGGTATACACTGATCTTAAATGGTATACTTGACCCAAAAATAGTTAAAGAACTGACATTCAAATTTTTCATATACACTGCTTCCAGATCCCAATTGCCAACTAACTTGATTTTGTTGAGTCTATAAAGACCAAACAACTTTACGGTTGCCAAACCTTCACAACGACTACAAATCATCTCCTCAATCAAAGGACAAGCAGAAAAAAGATTACTAATCACATGATCCTCGTAATCAACCGTAAACAAATGCAATTTTCTCAAAGAAGGTAACTTAACATTACTTTCTATTGGTAACTCTACGTTACAGCCTCTTAACTTTAACACCTCTATTGATTTTGCACATAAAACAATTGGCAGTAGATTGTACAGAATACGTTCACGTGCAAAATCAAGTTTCATCTTTTTAATATTGCTTCCAATTGCATAACAAACACAGCTATGTAGAAATGACTCAAATTCTGGATCACCAAAAAACTCCAATAATTCAGTTTTAAACTTCTCCATACTTAAGCGATTTCAACGTAAACGTACCAAACACTCATATAACCTCATCGTTTTTCTTCGAATTTCCTCATCATCCTCATTATTTTCCTCACCCACACAATTATCAAGTAAATATTCATAAATATCATAATTAAAGACAGATTTATCAATTGTGAAAACAGGGTACATATGCCATACTTCTTCCCATCTTGTAGACAACACACTTGTTTGAACAATTTCCTAGAACAGTAGAAATGACAAAATCGTATGTAAACACCTTCAGGCAGTTCAGAAATCAAGTCCACCTCTTCATCGCTTCTAGTCTTCTCCATTATATCAAAGCTTCCCCGAAAAATTAATCACAGCTAAGTATGTGTTTTAACCGTAGTCAAGAAAATGAAAGTAGTATAAAACAATATAACAAAAAATTCTAAGAAACAAAAATAAGAATTCTTATTATTATTATTTTAGCTACAAATTGCTCAAAACAAGAATATTGAGAATGTTAAGACTTAAGATGTGGTAAAATGCCTTTTGGAAACACTCTTTCTAACCCAAAATCCAATAACTGTTTTTGCATATTTGGGCATTTAGATACTTTATCATCTTGATTTCAAGAACATATAGCAAAGTAATTTCTCAATGAAGTCATAATTCAAAGATAAAGCAATGCTCTTATTCCCGGTTCACATTTCTATACTTGTACTGAAAAGGTTCATAAGACTTAGACACCGACATATTGAAAAAACCAAGTCTGAGTCGATATTAAAGTGACTCTCAACAAATGTCAACTTCACTTTCAGTTTAACTGTAAGAAAAATACAGAACTTATATCCAGCTCTGTGTGAATGATGCAAGTGCCAGGAAACGTTTCTCTTAAAATGACAGAAAAATTTGAAAACCGCTAGTTGGTGAGACGATTACTTACTAACGCTATGATTAGTAGCTGGCTTTAGAGGACAATCAATTACATTCGACTGATACGCAGTCCAGACTTTATCTAACCGATAAATCATAAGAAAGGCTACACATGAATTCAGTCCACAGATTTACCCAACTCAAGTTATTGACAAACGAACCATTTTTTATCTTCAAAATCAATACAAAAACAAGGAGGCAGTGTACAAGTGAACCCAAAACAATAAATCTAAGACCTAATTTTAGGTGTATTCATCTCTGCAGCTAATTCAATTCCACATTAAGATATCGTTCAAGACATAGAGCACAAACCCACACTAAAGCCTAAGGCCATGTTTGGCACATGGGATTGGCTTGGGATTGGACTATTTTAGTCCTTTTCCCATGTTTGGTGATGTTTTGAAAGAAGGGATTGTTAGTCCCAACAGCAAAATAGTCTCATGCTGTGGGATAAAATATGCCTACCTCCAACCCCATCTCTATTTGTCCCAGGACTATCTCACATGTGGACCCCACCCATTTAATTCATCTCACCTTCTTTCTTGGTCTGAATTTCATCCCGTTATTCGTAAACTCAGTTTTTTCATCTTTGTCTTTCTGAAATCTGCACCCATCTCAGTTTTTTAAACATGCATGTTATAAATAATCTTATGAATATAACATATTATATGTAGAAAACAAATTAAATTACCTCACTTAATTAGCTTGTTCATGATATATATATATATATATATATATATATATATATATATTTATATAGATTGATCAGCTTTTCAATTCATACATCTCATGAGCATGTGTTTTAATGTGGATATATATATATATATATATATATATTATCAACACAGAGTAGCTCATGAATCTGATCACAGTTTTTCTCAATTCTAAACAAATAATAAATTGTATCTAAAAGGATAGGTCCCTGACGCAGAACGGAAGTTCTAGGATCACAAGCGTAACCCTAACAGAACATAAACTGGAATCACCAGAAAAAAGAAACTGAAACCAAATTGTAAAATTTATTCAATACTTCGAAACTGATAACAAAAAGCCTTAAATAGGCTTTGAAACCCTAAAACAGAAAAGACTAAAATATCCTCATCTAAATAAAATAAAAACGGAAAACAAATAAAAACATAAAAAACTTCGGATGCCCGATAACCTATCTTAAACAGCTCCGTTGAGGGAGTAAATGACGTCAACCGGGCGAGCCCGGGTTGTACCGCTATGGAGCTTCGAAAACCCTTTCCGAAAACATATTATAATAGGAAATCTGTCAACCGAGCTAAAAGTTATGCCCGTTTCATTGAAACACCTCTTTTGGACAATTTTCTATCCATCTCTTCTTCAAAGTCCAAAGCCAATTGTCCTACATCAGTCCCATCCAAAAAAACTTGTGTAAGACATGCAAACAATTTCATCATATCATATGTCTCTTGTTACATGTAAAAAGACAAAAGAGACTAATTTTCATTGCTCTATCATCCATGTTATTATCACAATAATTAAAAAGTAATCCTCATCAAATAATCCTAATCTAGGTTCTATCCTCTCTAAATTAACCTTTCTCTGTCTCCATTTTTCACTATCACTTTCTCTCATGTCTCAAAATGCCTATTTCTCCTCTCTCTAGCTACCTCACAAGCTAGTACACTCACCACCACCACAGCCACCCTCCTACTTCTACTCCAACCACCCCTAACCCACCGTCACCACCATGGCCACCCACCGAGTATGGTGGCCGCAGTTCAAGGTTTTTCCTTCTTTAAGTCTTGCAAGCATGCTGCCAAGACTACTCCACATGCTGGTCTCTTGCTCTATATGTAATTCATTTTTTTTCTCCGTTTTAATATTATGAGATTGCTTACTTTTTTTCTTTATATATAATTTTATTTCACTCCAAAAAATTTACTTTTGTGTTACCCTGCATGACATTTTGGATGTTTGGTTTGTAGGATTATTTGCAACAACATTTTTAATTATTCTCTTGGATCGGGAGATGTTGGGCATATAAAGTAATATAAAAATTGGTTTACTTTTAACTTCTTAAAAAAAAACAATTGTTGTTTTAAAATTATGTTTATATTTTTAACAGACAATTAATAACCTGAAGGAACAATTAAATAAAAAGTTTTTTAGGTACCCCTTTTCTCTCTTTAGATTGCAAAGAGATTCATTTAAAAAAATGGATTCTTATTTCTTATTAAAGCTTCCCTTCCATCCTTTTGATATTTTTCTTACTCTTATTTTTACAATCATCTTTATATATATAGGTCTAAAATCAGCATTTCTATTCTACAAAAATTGTCATATGGTCTTAAGGTATACACTGCTTCATATATATAATGGAGAGACATTGCATCTCCCTGCATCCTTTTAAACGTTTTGCTTCTAATTAATAATAATAGATTGTTTCACAATGTTTTTTTTTAGATTTATTTGATCATTTATATTTTTATTTGGTGCTTTCTCGTAATATATTGTGTGTTTGGGTTGTAGGAAAAGCATTAACAGAATTTTTACCTATCTTGGATTGGGAGGTGTTGGAAAGAAAACAAGGTAATAGATTTAAATTTGATGTTTTAATATTATGGTAACAGTATTTATATATAAATTTAATTATTTATGTTGTTAAGATTATTTAAGCCATCTACCTTTTTATAATTTGAGATCATACAGTATATAGCTTTCAACAAGTTCATGTATGATCGAATATATACATATCTCATTGGCTTGCTTCTCATCTTCACAAACTCCAACTTGTTAATCTCTTCACCCAACATTGATTATATAATTTTTCATATGTCGTTGAGAAAGTCAACCTAATAATCTGCTCATCATAAAAATGTGATTTAAAGAATTAAAGTGCAACTCATTTTCGAATCAAATCTTCTAGAATTTGTTTCCATTCACCGTAGTATTTTCCTTGACCCACAACTGATTTAGTTCTTTTGGCCATAATGACAAAATTATAGTCGTATTTGATTTATTAATTCTATTGTCATTATATTATTCAATTTTAAAAGACAGATCTTCACGGCAGTATGGTCAGGTCTGCTGAATAACCTGTGCTTTAATTTGGAGGCTTTTCAAATGTCCTCTATCACCTTGTTTCGAGGATCACTCTTCACCACAAGCTTTGCAAGCCGATTCGTAATATCAATTTCATTCTTTGAAAGTATTTACTTATGGAAGTTAGCTGGTCTTTGTTCTCTGTATGGTTTTACTCCGGCTTCACGACATATAGCAGCTTATATTTTGCATGAGGACTGATAGAGTATAGACTGCCATTTTGACTATTAAAGTTTCAACTATTTTCGACATATATATCTTAAAACAAGGGCAACTGATTCTAAGACACTGAGCTGATTTAATAATATGAGCATTCTATTTCGAAAACCGCTAGTTGGTGAGACCTTTACTTACTGAGATATAGATTATTGATTCACATATACAGTATAGTAGTTTCAAGCATTCACAAAATGCAAGAGTTGTGATATATTTTCACAAAGACAGATAAAACTACTAAGTGGTGTCTGCTTTGTGTTGTGCTGATTGACAGTGATGCTATGAGATCATCAGATCAGATTGGTGGTTGGGATATTGGGCATATGTCTGATTTCTGTTAAGAATCAATACTACAGGTAGACCACTGTCAATTGTTTCGTATGCATATCTTTACTTCAGCAAAACTGCAGCGACACTCGATCTTGAGCTCAGTTAAGGTATGCCTACAAACTCTTTGCAATTCCAACAAAATCCTATGGTTTAGCAAACAATGTTCTTATGTGGAAAAAAAAAAGGCAGCACAACTACAGGAAGTCTGAGGTTTCCTACTCTCAATTCTTGTCATGTTCCAGCACCCTTTAAACAATGCTTATAGGGCCATCCAATGAAGTCCTAAAAACGAGAAGTTGTATAGGGTGTCGAGGAGACTTCATAGTAATCAGGTAGAAGTTCACAATCAACACATAAAGCATTGTCATCCCTACAAGAGCAAATTTCAAGCTTCAACACAATGATTCCTCTAACACTACATTTGCCATCCCTAGTTGTTTGCTATAATAATATACCATGTACAATACCGGAGACATGAGGGGGTTTCCAAGGATGAACCACACAGAATCAACAAACAAACAAAATGAAGAAACTAAAACAGGTACAAGAGCAAATTTTAAGCTTCAACAATGTTCCTCTTACACTACATTTGCATAATAATATAGCATGTACAATACTGGAGATATGAACAGAAACTAATAATTCTGAGTAACCATTATAAACTATTTCAATAAATCCTAGATAGTGCATTAACAAGCAAACAAAACGAAGAAACTAACATGGACATCATAAACCAAACTAACATTTCAATGTTGTGAAGGTAACCGAAAACCAAACACATTTGGCCTACATCTCTGCAACCACAGGTGATCATAGAAAGAGTAAAATTCCAACTCATAGCCTTAATTCAAGTCACACATGATCAGATGCTCAGCTGTACAACTGCTCAAGGATTGGAAATCTACAACCGTTGATGAATTATAATCATGATCAAAGATCATGATTATAGTGATAGATTAGTGAGCTAGAGTTATGTAGAATAATAAAATTCTTCAGAGCTTGAGCTCATCTTAGCAGCCATAATGGCTTATATATGTTCTTGATTTCTCTATGTTTTTCTCTTTTGAGTATTTTCACAAACACTTTGCGTATTCTTCAAATTTTCTCTTCTGTAACTACTAAAAAGTAACTGCAGAAATTCCATTGATCAACAAAGTGGAAACATTTATATTCATCTTCAAAATTTCAATGCCATTACCTTGCACAAATATTTCAAATCACTGAACAAAGCAATCAAAGATCCATACAGAATTCTCTCAAGCAGAAGCACTCACATAAAACAAACAAGTTGAAAATTCATACACTAATTTATGATTATCTCAATTTTATTAGAAATTACCTACTTTTAAATACTGTTCAAATCTTTAGTCTACCCAAAAAATGTCCAGGTCTTTGTCTCTGTGTTCCAGATGTTCGTCTCTTTCTAGCTAAATCTGGTTCTTCATCACTGTCACTGTATTCCGGTCTATCACGATAAGGATCGTCCAGTCCTGAGCCACTATAGTTTCTTCTTATGTTACAGTGATATTCTAATTTGGTAGGCATAAAGAAACGAGACCAAGTGGTACTACTTTCAGGTAGAGAACAACTGTGGTTTTGGTGGAATGTAGTACCTTCAGCAGCCGATAATTCCTGAAAATCTTCTATGTCTTGTTTGTAAACTAGACGAATCCCACACTTCATCACCTTTGACTTTGAACCAAAAAACTCAGCATGAATGCATGGACTACCAATTAGTGACACATAATTATTACTTATTGGTAACACATAATCAGGATGTTCAAACATCACACGAGACACAAAGAACAGACAAAGGTGATCAGACTCAACAGCTATGAAACTAGGGATACTAAAGAGGAAGGCATAAGTGTTTCTCATCATAGACATTTCCACTCCAAATGTCATCTGCCTGATACCATTATTTAAAGGTGCATATACTCCACACATTGCAATTCCCATGAATTCATCATTAAACCAATTGGGCCGCAGTTCAATTGCAACTTTGTTTCCATCACTTTTACAACTGAACCACTTTGGAATTTCACTTCCGGGAAGTCGAATATGAAATTGATGAGAAAAACGGTTGACCCGTTGCTGTAATATAACATCATGGATTTTAGTATCCATGTAGAGTAAATCTTGTCCAATAAAAATACATAATAATAAACATTTTTTATTCATAGAAATATTATTAGCAAATTTCTTAAAGTTATCGTCGATAATTTCTTTGGACCCTTCAATTTTTATCTAATCATATGGCCATTTGAATGTTGCTGAAAACCCTACCTAGTCTCTAACTCAAAACATTAGTTTACTTGAATTACCTCGCTTAAAAAAACAAAGGAACAACTCTGTTTTACAGTTTTTTTTTAAAAAAAAATTATGTATTTAAAAGTTGAGACTATTAAATATTAATTGATGTCACATCAATATTCAAAAATATCAAAATCATTATTACATGTTTTCATTTCTATTTTATTATGTTTGATCTATTAATATTTAAATTTTCAATTTTTCATATCTTTATATATGTTACCACATATTTTTAGTTCTATATACTTTTTTATCGATTTCTTATATATTTGTAATAGCCAGTTCAATATAATACAATTTTCTCTCTTATTATATTACAATGATCTACCATACGTGGAGATTTTCTTTATTTATTTATTTATATATAGTAAGGTAAGGTTGTGAATTAAAAAAAAGGGTTGTGAATGAAATTAAAAATCAAAGTAACTTGACTGCAATTAGCACAAAAATGAAACTATCTAGGTAAAGTCCGAGCACAAAATGTGTGAGCTAGATTCAAAGTAAACAAATAATAAACTCTGTTTGGGTCCTTCGACCAAAAAAGAATCCTTGTGGTTTTTTATTTTTTATTTTTTATTTTTATATATACTACTTGTATTGGTAGTAACTTTAATTTGAGAAATTGACAGACTGAAAGAGTGCTTTTACAATTGAACAAAATTAAATGATGGTAAATCCTCGTGGTTTTTGAGGTGTACGACTCACATGTTTTATTTTAATTATATACATTTTGACAACATAATAGAGTATTCAATGACGGTTATAACATTGTTTATTATATATTAAGAATAATCAACTTGCTGGCTCTAAATAGAAAGAGTGACAAACCTGAAGGTACTGTTTCAGTAACATAACTGCTAAACTGTTTTCCTGATCTTGATTCTCAAGTAGTTTGAGGCAGTTGAATAAATGCAATGCAAAGTTTTTGAAGCGCCACCTCTTAGCGCACCTGACACATCTTTCAATGAATGACAATCTTCAGCCCCTACAAAAATTGTGTTTGGCGGAAGCTCTGGCAATGACCGAAGCAACTTGCAATTCTCTAAGCATAAAATTTTCAGTTTAGAAAGTTCCCTGATACTTTCTGGTAGGCTGAAAAAATTGTTGTTGCTTAATTTTAACTCTTTTAATGAGCATAAGGATCCAATATCACTGGGGAGTGCTCCTTCCAAAAGACCGCAGTCACTAAGATCCAATGTTTTTAGAGAGTATAAACCTGATAGAGGAGGCAATAACAAACACATGGAATTGGGCGAAAATCTTCTTGCCGACCACCATAGCAAGGATAAAGAAATCAAGAGAGACAACAATGGACTATGGCTCTTGACAAGAAGAATGACAACAATGACAGGAATAATGACAACAATGTCAAGACAAGGATCGGGATATACTTTACATTCACAGAAAGACAAAGTTTTAAGGTTGATTAACCGTGCAATGGAAGATGGTACTTGTCTTATTGCAGTCCCACCAAGGTCTAGATCCTCCAAACACTCAAGTTCCCCCAGGTTTTGAGGAAGTTTGTCTAACTTTGAGCAACCTTGGAGATTCAGAATTTTGAGCAATTTCAGACCGGATACATTGCTCGGAAAACTCTCAAGGTTCTTGCAGCCATTCAAATTCAATATAGGAAGCCGTCCAATGGAAGATGGTACTTGTCTTATTGCAGTCCCGCGAAGGTCTAGATCCTCCAAACACTCAAGTTCCCCCAGGTTTTGAGGAAGTTTGTCTAACTTTGAGCAACCTTGGAGATTCAGAATTTTGAGCAATTTCAGACCCGATACATTGCTCGGAAAACTCACAAGGTTCTTGCACCTTTTCAAATTCAATATAGAAAGCCGTTCGAGACCTCCAACTGACTCATGCACTTTACGCAATCTTGTACAACCTTCAAGACTCAGCTTCTCAAGGTTTGGAACCATTGTAAAGTCTGGGGTTTCAAAAAGGTAGTGTGAGTCATTGAGCTTAATGGTTTTCAACTTCTGAAAAGCCTGTTAACAACAAAAGTTGGAGAATTAAAAAACTGCTTCCTATTAAGAAAACATTGCAATGTATCTACTGAAATTAAGATATAATATACCTTCATGTCCTTCCAAAGATATTTTATCTGGCTACGACAGAGATTGAGTTCAAAAAGTTCCCGTGGCTGGAAATTTGACGGCAAAGAATTCGAAGGGTATTCGGGCCATTTGAGAAACCGCAACTCATTTGAAAGATATTCTACGTCTTCTGAAAGGTCAACATTCCTGATTTTGAGCAGTCTTAGATTTCTCATGCTTGAAAAGGATCTGCCATTTAAATGGGTTCGATGTTCAGACTTGTCAAGCATTATACATTTAACTTCTTGTGTGCCCTGTTAAATTAGAAGAAAAAAAACGTTCAATGTGAATATGATATATAGAAAAGTTAATAACAGCTGTCAAAGTATATGTGTATATATATATATATATATATATCAATTTATGTTCTTGAAAAAAAAAACATTACCCTATTTTCTATCAGTACATGATAAATATCCTCAAACGGCCATAATCTACTCCATTGGCCACAATCATCGCGATGCTTTTCACGAACAATTTCCCAACCCATTTCTCGTAGTAAATCATGCATTCCAAATTCATTGTAAGAAATTGTTATGATGGATTTATCATCCAGCACTTTTATTCCAATAGCTGATGAATCAAAATAGCAACCGTTTAGTATTTCCACAACTCGATCCTTGTTCTTCCCTTTGAAGAAACATGCAATATCTAAGAATATTTGTTTCTCTGTTTCATCGAGTCCATCGTAACTTATTCGAAGTATTTCCAAAATCTCTTTACGAGGAACATGACGTAGTTTATTCAACTCACTTTTCCATTCTTCGACAGTTCTACCACACAGGTGGGATCCTAAAACTTCAAGAGCTAATGGAAGCCCATTTGTATATCGTACGATTTGATATGATAGCTTAACATGATCATCTGTGGGTTGTCCTCGTCTGAATGCGTTCTTATGAAAGAGCTGAAGAGCAACATCTTTTATCAATCCTTTAACTTCATATATACTACTGATTCCATGGCCATCAAGCACATGTTTATCTCTGGTTGTAATTATAATTCTACTCCCAGAACCAAACCAATCATGATCCCCAGCCAACATTTCTAATTGCTTTAATTGATCAACATCATCAAGAACAACAAAGACCCTTTTGTGACATAACCGCCTTCTAATGTAGTTGATTCCTTCATCAGGGTTACATATATTCAAACTTGTTTCTTTTGTCAACTTGGAAAGAAGTATCTCTTGCAAGTGAACGACACCTTTTTACCGGAGACTTCTCTAACATCGGCAAGAAAGCAACTACCTTGATAGTCACCTGAAAACCTTTCATATAAAACTCTAGCAATTGTAGTTTTACCTATTCCTCCCATTCCACAGATGCCAATGAAGCGAATGTCATCCAACCCAGATACTAAAAGATCATTAATTTCCTCCAAGCTAGATTTTATTCCAACAAGGCCGTCTGCAACTTCTGAGAATGTTGGTTTCAAGCTTTTCGAAATTGTGTAAACAATAAGTTTAATCAATTCCGCTTCGGACCTGAGAAGAACCATATATAATTATGTAAAATTAACCAAACAAGAAACATTAAGTTGTTAATTAAAATATAAAGATTCTTAGAATATTTCTCAACACTATTTAATTTTCTTATAGGTTAATCATTTATTGATGAATATTTGTGATATAAATATTAACTATGAAAAATTGTGTCTCTGGCATGAGCCTAAGATTTAAAAACTATGTAAAATATATGAATTCAAAGATAATCCAACAAGATAAAAGTACCTTTCCTGTAAATGCATCCAGACAGATTGCCAACTTGTGTGAGAGCTGATCGCCACCTTTGAACCTTGTCTAGTTTATCCTTGTAATCTTCTTCATGTTTGTGGAAGGCTGTCTCGAAATCTCCTCTCTGTTTCCGTATATCCGATGGATCTACCTTGTAAAAAACCGGAAAAACCTTCTGTTTTTTCGTGTCCATGCACTCGAGAATCTTTGCAAGTTCCTCCAGACACCATGTAGAAGAAGCATAGTTTTTCGATAGAACAATGATCGAAACACATGATGTTTCAATTGCTTCCAAGAGTTCTGATGAAATCTCCTTCCCTCTCTCAAGTCTTTCATCATCTCTAAATGTGTAAATTCCTCTGTCATTCAAAGCAGTATAGAGATGGTCAGTGAAGTTATTGCGAGTATCTTCACCTCTAAAACTCAAAAACACTTCATATTCCCATTGAATGCCAGAGGAATCAAAAGAAGAAGAAGATGCAGATGATCCTTTTGCAGTACTGCTGGAAGCCATTGAAGACTTCGTAGCTTGTGTTTGTTCCCAAAAACAGAGGACTCAGAGATACCGCATCATTTATTAGTTTAATACTAGAATAATTTTCCTGAAATTTAACAACATGGCTATGTAAGATTATAAAATGAACTATGGCCGGCATAACAGTGATATTGATGTTGAAATGAAATATAAAATAGATAACCATGTAAGCAATGAACATTAAAGGAAAAAAAAAAAAACACCGGCGTAACAGTGAACTATGGCCGGCATAACAACTATGTTGACTTTACTCCAAAAGCAATTACCATAGAAGAGAAAATATTTTAACTATTGTCTTAGAAATCATCTGATATATTAACCATAAATAATTGTTGTTATATAAAAACAAAGTCGTAGTGCACACCATGTTTCAAAGAACTTTTATAGCGTTTTCGGTAACGTATGTAATATTATTTATTTTTAATTTTATGAATTTCTAATTGAAAACGATAAATTGAATTTTACATTTTATGATAAAAAAAATACATATGATAGCAATTATTGAAAACATATTCTGATAGAGAAAACATTAAAAACATGTCCGCTAATATATTGTAAAATGAAAAAACAATGAGAAATATTATAATAACCAATCAACATATTAAAATTATATCAGGTCCAATCGTTTTTCTTTCTTAAATTTTACTGTTTATTATTTTATTTTTTGTATAACGACTCAAAATTTAATACAACTTTTATCCAAAAAGTCTGGTAGGGACTTTCCGTATAACATTTGACCGCAAGGTACGGAACTTCACAGCCGGAGGGGGAGGGGTAATGGCACCCTGCCCATCGGGACTTCGAGGACGACCAGTCAAAAATGAGCACCTGCCATAGTACGGAGCCGTGGGAGTAGTACAATGATAAATAAGATTAGTTCCACGAGGATTGATGAATTGATTACCACAATTGATTGATTATACCACTATTTAGACAAGCAAAGTTTTGATGCATGAATTACACTACTCAAATGTCATTAAAATTAAACTACAACTAAAGTGCAATGAATGAAATTAAACAAGCAAGCAAACAAACAAGTCACACACAAACAAGTGATTGTATTTCTAATAAGAAATTAGGCTACGACCGTGAATCCACCTAATCAATTCTCACCAATTTATAGACACACCATTAAAGATAAAATATGCAAGTGCAAATGTAGACTCGTGACACCCTCAACTAGTCTCTACTCTCTCTCAAGTAATAGAAACAACATTTGTATGCATCAATAACCTATCTCTCGATGGTTGATAGGTCGTTTTTTTATGTTTTGCATGCTCCCTGATTTCCTATATTTTGCACTCGTTTTCCATGTAAATACCACCTTTTAATGGTCTAAAGATCCGGATATTGAAGGAACTACACGGAGGAATCGCCGGAATCAAAGATGCGCTAGAGCTATGGAAAATCAAAATCAAAATCATAATCAATAACCACCACTAGTTCAAGTACTAGTTCAAGAACAAGATGGTGATGTCGTGGCAGATGAGAGGACTCTGCATGATTATCTTATGCCTAGGGTGGACCAGACCATATCCTCCATTAGAATACCAACAACAGCAACAAGCAGTTTTGAAATTAAACCAACACTTATTCAGATGACTGCTGCCACAGTTCAGTTTTACGGGTTGCCTAATGAGGACCTAAATCTGCACCTTCAGAGCTTCAATGAAATATGTGACGCCTTCCGTTACAACGGAGTCACAGAAAATTTCATCAAGTTGAAGTTGTTCCCTTTCTCTTTGAAGGATAGAGCAAAGGCATGGCTAATATCATTGCCTCTAGCTTCCATTGACACATTTGATCAATGGAAAAGAAGTTGATTATTCATTCTATATATTTGTCTCATACATTTATATCATGTGTACTTAACATTCAAGATTGTTAGATGTAATCTCTAACTGAGTATATGAGTGCCATATACAGAGGAATTCAGTTTGAGATGAACAATCTAAAGAGTCCGTAGATATCAAATAGAGCTGAGTACTTTATTTGTGGTTAATCTACAGATGCGGTCCATTCCGGAATGTATGGTGGTCTTATCATAGACTATTCATATGGTGATATGAGAATAGAGACACTTTATATGATGTGATTGTATAGGACTAGGCCACGATCTATATTAATCTCTCACCAAGATTCGATACATGATGAGATTCATATATATATATATATATATATATATATTGATAAATGATGGTTATATATGGGTGATCTTAATCATGAGTGTCTTATTGACTCCTTCAGGTTAGATTGTGGTTTTTGATATACCATGGGTGAGATCGGAGTTGCAATCCCAGTCAATAACTTCGTATGCTGGAATCGCGGTTTGGCTTGTAGCTGGGAAGGTCTGAACAGAATAGTGGAATCCACTCCTTCTTGCGAGACGTAGATAGTAATTCCCTTAAGGGTTGATTCGAGGCTTGAATAATATGAGCGCTCTAATTCTTCTGTAAAGAAAGTTAGGATTTATTGTTCATTAGAGAATCAATAGTACTTAATAGAAAAGAAATAATAAGAGGGGTATAATGGACTTTATGACCTAACTCTAATTATGAACTACTTGTGGAGGATCACACCATATGTAATAGCTATATCGATGGACACTGAGTTTTTGGTTTGTGTAAAAACATCTATAATTACGAGAATGCAGCCTCGGGTTTTTATTGGAGTAACTCCGGGGTTAATAATCATTAAATATTGATTAAAGAGTTTAATTAAATTTTCTAAGGATTATTGGAGCTCAATATTGTGGGTCCATTAGGTCCCCTTGCTAGCCTGGAACAATAAAGGTAACAAGGATCACTGTTAATTAATTGGATTGTCCAATTAATTGTGTTACGAAAGTGACACATATTTATTCAAAGAATTAATTAAATGATGAGATTATTTAATTAATATATTAACAATTAAATTAATTAAATAATTAGATTATTTAATTAATAAATTAATAATTGAGAATTATTAATTGGAGGTTACAAGTTCGAACCATAATTGATACAAATGATAAAATAATAAGATTATTTTATTTCCTAACTAGGTCAAGTGTTCAAGTCTTAGTGAACTAAGGTTATGTGGGATTTAGAATCCTATACTAACTTGATCACTAAAATACTAATTATCGTATTTTAAATATATAGAGATATATTTGGAAAAGGATTAGTAACTTGTTTTAAATACATAAAAATACATTATTGAAACATAAAAATTTACTGATTGTGAATCAAGTATACACAAAAGAAGAAACAAGAAAGGGTGCGGCCACACAAAAGAAAAAACAAGAAAGGTGGTGCAGCCACACAAAATAAAAAAACAAGAAAGGTGTGCGGCCTACACAAAAAAAAGGGAAGAAAAAAAAAGATTATTTATTTATTTTTGATTCAAGGTTGGCCTAATTTGCGATACACAAAGCAAGAGTTGTTTTTTGTTGTTTCTTCAACCTCCATACAACCTCCTGAAGCTCGTGATGTGCCCACACGCAGTTGCTGGAACCTGGGAGATAGCGATGAAGATCCAGTGGTATAAATCGGAAAGCAAATTCAAGAATTAAAGAACGAAGGAGTTGGCTTTGATGTATGATTTCGAATCCTACATTTTAGTTTATTCGTATATATCGTACACGGTTTTAAAGTCGCATAAATATTTATTTTTAAAAAGTTTTGAAATTTCTTTCGCTGCGCGACTCTAGGGCTTACAAAACCCCTAGGTTATATACGGAGGAGAGAGTAGCCATTCTTTATATACATATATGAATAAGACATGCTCCCAGGAGCTTACACAAGTAATCAAGTAGCACAACACAGGTGCTCCAGAGAGCTTACAATAGTAGCCAAGCAGCATAAACTAATTGAGAGGTTTCTTAAAGAGACAAGTAGCCAATTAAATATTGATTATTTCACTGTTATGAAAAACTTTAAAAAATCAGAAAAGCATACACTTGTATTAATTTCATTTGTCCCTAGCTACTTTAGGGCACTTACCGTAAATTATACATAAATGAAACTTATTTCCTCAGCCGTCATTGAGCTGAGAATTGTCCAGCCCAAATATTGAGCAAAGTTTAACTTGCTATGTCTAGCGACGAGAATCAGTCAAGAATTTATGGTGAGAATCAACCAGAAGAAGATGCCTCTACCATGAAAGACAACAACAAAACGGTTGAGATGATCAAGTCAGGCAATCCAAATAGCAGTAAGGGTTTCGATCCATCAGGAAACCCCCTTGGCATCTTCAAGTTTCTTCTCTCGAGTCCTTCATCATCTCTAAATGTGCAAATTCCTCTGTCCTTCAAAGCAGTATAGAGATGGTCAGTGAAGGTATGGCGAGTATCTTCACCTCTAAAACTCAAAAACACTTCATATTCCCATTGAATGCCAGAGGAATCAAAAGAAGAAGAAGAAGAAGATGATCCTTTTGCAGTACTGCTGGAAGCCACTGAAGACTTCGTAGCTTGTGTTTGTTCCCAAAAACAGAGGACTCAGAGATGACGCATCATTTATCTAGTTTAATACTAGAATAAGTTTCCTGAAAATTAACCACATGGCTTTGTAAGATTATAAAATGAACTATGGCCAGCATAACAGTGATATTGATGTTGAAATGAAATATAAAATAGATAACCATGTAAGAAAAAAAAAACAGTGATATTGTTGTTTCGTATATTCAACTCATGGTACTTGTGATTTGTGAACAAGAATGCTAAGGAAAGACCATAGAAGAGAAAATATTTTAACTACTGTCTTAGAAATCATCTGATATATTGACCATAAATAATTGTTGTTATATAAAAACAAAGTTGTAGTGCACACCATGTTTCAAAGAACTTTTATAGCGTTTTTGGTAACGTATATAATATTATTTATTTTTAATTTTACGAATTTCTAATTGAAAACGATAAATTGAATTTTACATTTTATGATAAAAAAAAATACATATGATAGCAATTATTGAAAACATATTCTGATAGAGAAAACATTAAAAACATGTCCGCTAATATATTGTAAAATGAAAAAACAATGAGAAATATTATAATAACCAATCAACATATTAAAATTATATCAGGTCCAATCGTTTTTCTTTCTTAAATTTTTACTGTTTATTATTTTATTTTTTATATAACGACTCAAAATTTAATACAAATGTTATCCAAAAAGTCCGTTAGGGACTTTCCGTATAACATTTGACCTCAAGGTACGGAATTTCACGGCCGGAGGGGGATGGGTACGGGCACCCTGCCCTTCGGGGCTTCGAGGACGACCACTCAAAATTGAGCACCTGCCATAGTACAGAGCTATGGGAGTAGTACAATGATAAATAATATTCGTTCCACGAGGATTGAAGAATTGATTATCACAATTGATTGATTATACCACTATTTAGACAAGCAAAGTTTTGATGAATGAATTACACTACTCAAATGTCAGTAAAATTAAACTACAACTAAAGTGCAATGAATGAAATTAAACAAGCAAGCAAATAAACAAGTCGCACACAAACAAGTGATTGTATTTCTAATAGGAAATTAGACTAAGACCGTGAATCCAATTAACCAATTCTCACCAATTTATAGACACACCATTAAAGATAAAATATGCAAGTGCAAATGTAGACTCGTGACACCCTCAACTAGTCTCTACTCTCTCTCAAGTAATAGAAACAACACTTGTATGTACCAATAACCTATCTCTCGATGGTTGATAGGTCCATTTTTATGTTTTCCATGCTCCCTCATTTCCTATATTTTGCACTCGTTTTCCGTGTAAATACCACCTTTTAATGGTCTAAAGATCCGGATATTGAAGGAACCACATGGAGGAATCGCCGGAATCAAAGACGCGCTAGAGCTATGGAAAATCCAAATCAAAATCATAATCAATAACCACCACTAGTTCAAGTACTAGTTCAAGAACAAGAAGGTGATGTCATGGAAAATGAGAGGACTCTGCATGATTATCTTATGCCTAGGGTGGACCAGACCATATCCTCCAGTAGAAGACCAACAGCAGCAACAAGCAATTTTGAAATCAAGCCAACACTTATTCAGATGATTGCTGCCACAGTTCAGTTCTACGGGCTGCCCAATGAAGACCCAAATCTGCACTTTCAGAGCTTCAATGAAATATGTGACACCTTCCGTTACAACGGAGTCACAGAAAATTTCATCAAGTTGAAGGAGGAATCACCGGAATTGAAGACGAGTTAGAGCTATGGAAAATCCAAATCAAAATCCAAATCAAAATCCTAATCAAGAACCACCACCATTTCAAGAACAAGATGGTGCTGTCATGGCAGATGAGAGGACTCTGCATGATTATCTTATGCCTAGGGTGGACCAGACCATATCCTCCAGTAGAAGACCAACAGCAGCAACAAGCAATTTTGAAATCAAGCCAACACTTATTCAGATGATTGCTGCCACAGTTCAGTTCTACGGGCTGCCCAATGAAGACCCAAATCTGCACTTTCAGAGCTTCAATGAAATATGTGACACCTTCCGTTACAACGGAGTCACAGAAAATTTCATCAAGTTGAAGTTGTTCCTTTTTGCTTTGAAGGATAGAGCAAAGGCATGGCTACTATCATTGCCTCCAGCTTCCGTCGACACATTTGATCAAAGGAAAAGAAGTTGTTTATTCATTCTATATATTTGTCTCATACATTTATATCATGTGTACTTAATATCCAAGATTGCTGGATGTAATCACTAACTGAGTATATGAGTGTCATATGTAGAGGAATTTAGTTTGAGATAAGCAATCTAAAGAGTCCGTAGATAGCAAATAGAGCTGAGTACTTTATTTGTGGTTAATCTACAGCTGGGGTCCATTCCGTAATATACGGTGGTCTTATCCTAGACTATGCATATGGTGATACAAGAATGGATGCACCTTATATGATGTGATTATATAGGACTGGGCCACGATCTATATGAATCTCTCACCAAGATCCGTTACATGATGAGATTCATATATATCGATAAATGATGGCTATATATGGATGATCTTAATCCTGAGTGTCTTATCGACTCCTTCAGGTTAGATTGTGACTTTTGATATACCATGGGTGAGATCAGAGTTGCATTCCCGATCAATAACTTCGTATGTTGGAATCGCGGTTTGGCTTATGGCTGGAAAGGTCTGAACACAATAGTGGAATCCACTTCTTCTTGCGAGAAGCAGATAGTAGTTCCCTTAAGGGTTGATTCGGGGCTTGAACAATATGAGTGCTCTCATTCTTCGGTAAAGAAAGTTAGGGTTTATTGTTCATTAGAGAATCAATAATACTTAATGGAAAATATATAATTAGAGGGGTGTAACGGACTTTATGACCTAGCTTTAATTATGAACTACTTGTGGAGGATCATATCATATGTAATAGCTATATCGATGAATACTGAGTTTTTAGTTTGTGTAAAAACATCTACAGTTACGAGAGTGCAGCCTCGGGTTTTTAGTGGAGTAACTCCGAGGTTAATAATCATTAAATATTGATTAAAGAGTTTAATTAATCTCTCTAAGGATTATTGGAGCTCAAGACTGTGGGTCTATTAGGTCCCTATGCTAGCCTGGAACGTTAAAGGTAATAAGGGTCACAGTTAATTAATTGGATTGTCCAATTAATTGTGTTACGAAAGTGACACATATTTATTCAGAGAATTAATTAAATGATGAGATTATTTAATTAATAGTTAACAATTAAATTAATTAAATAATTAGATTATTTAATTGAGAATTATTAATTGGAGGTTACTAGTTCGAACCATAACTGTGACATAGGATAAAATTATAAAATTATTTTATTTCCTAACTAGGTCAAGTGTTCAAGTCTTAGTGAACTAGGGTTATGTGGGATTTAGAATCATATACTAACTTGGTCACTAAAATACTAATTATCTTTTTTTAAATATACAGAGATATATTTGAAAAATGATTAGTATCTTGTTTTAAATATATAAAGATATATTATTGAAACAGAAAAATGTACTGATTGTGAATCAAGTATACACAAAAGAAGAAACAAGGGTCCGGCCACACAAAAGAAAAAACAAGAAAGGTGGTGCTGCCACAAAAGAAAAAAACAAGAAAGGTGTGCGGCCTACACAAAAAAAGGGAAGAAAAAAAGGTTTTTTTTTATTTTTGATTCAAGGTTGGCCGATTCTCGATACACAAAGCAAGAGTTATTTTGTGTTGTTTCTTCAACCTCCATACAACCTCTTGAAGCCCGTGATGTGCCCACACGCAGTTGTCGGAACCTGGGACATAGCGAGAAAGATCTAGTGGTACAAATCGGAAAACAAATTCAAGAATTGAAGAATGAAGGAGTTAGCCTTGAGGTATGATTTCGAATCCTACCTTTTAGTTTATTCGTATATATCGTATACGGTTTTAAAGTCGCCTAAATATTTATTTTTATAAAGTTTTGAAATTCTTTCCGCTGTGCAACTCTGAGGCTTACAAAACCCCTAAGTTGTATCCGGAGGAGGGAGTGACCTTTCTTTATATACATATATGAATAAGACATGCTCTGAGGAGCTTACACAAGTAATCAAGTAACACAACACAAGTGCTCCAGAGAGCTTACAATAGTAGCCAAATAGCTTAAAGCAATGGAGGGGGTTCTTAAGAGACAATTAACCAATTAAATATTGATTATTTCACTGTTATTTTAAGTCAGAAAACGATAAATTTTTTTGTTTAAAAAATAAACATAAAAGAGAGAGCTATTAAATATAATCTTTGAAAATTACCCCTCTGTAACATTATGATTCTCTAAATCCCTTTTCAAAAGTCTGATTTATGGGTTTGTTTCAAAACCAAATAGATTTCTTAAAACTTGAAAGCTAAGACTTTAGATAAGGGAGATCATGTTAAGACAGTAGATGAAAGATGATCTGTCGCTGAAGTAAAACGACAATATTCAATTGAAGATGATTCAATCATTTGCTCGCAGATCCCATTTTTTGATTTTATTCTTTGTAAAAACATACACTTGTATTTATTTCATTTGTCCCTACTTTAGGGTACTTACCATAAATTATACATAAATGAAACTTATTTCCTCAGCCGTCATTGAGCTGAGAATTGTCCAGCCAAAATATTGAGCAAAGTTTAACTTGGTATCAGAGCGGCTATGTCTAGCGCCGACAATCAGTCAAGAATTTATGGTGAGAATCAACCAGAAGAAGATGCCTCTACCATGAAAGACAACAACAAAACGGTTGAGATGATCTAGTCAGGCAATCCAAATAGCAGTAAGGGTTTCAATCCATCAGGCAACCCCCTTGGCTCATATTGCTCGGTTAGGTTGAACCATGACAATTATTTGCTGTGGAAGAACATGGTGTTGCCGAATCTATGTCAACCTGTATAATAGTTATATGCTACCTCGTTGAAACAAAGAGAGATATCTCCACATATCCACACACAAACACTGATATAAGACAGGATTTATGGCCACCATCACTGGTGACATAAGTAACAATGTCACCATTCAGGTCTAAAATGTCAGTTATATAGAGTGTTTTGTGCTGGCTATTTTGCAGTCACTGTACTAATTCTTTCGAATGTGGAACAAATTTGGACACCATTTACAAGTAAGATAAGATCACATACCGTTCCAGAAAGGGCATAAGCAACAACTGATGAAGACCGTGCAACAACAAATGTGGAACAAATTTGGACACCATTTACAAGTAAGATAACATAAGATTGACCAATTACTAATGCAAAGTTTTTCAAGGTTTATAATAGTTTGCTTTCTTGCACTTCGTATCCAATTATTTTGCATCATAATAGTTGGAATTAAGGAATTTCATTAATCTTCAAGCCATCAAAGTTATGATAGGTGTTTGATGAAAGTTGTCAAAGAGAATTAGCTTCAGATACAGATCTGATATGTGCATGATCCAAGCCATGTTGAACCATGCAAGAAGGGAGGACTTGATCGGTTGACTTGGTCATGAGTTGGTTAATTGCTTTATTTGTTATTAGTGTATTAGTGTGCAAATAATGGGGAACCCACGAGTACATTGTGGCCTCATCTGGAGGAGTGGTGTCACCCACCTTCAAATGATGTGAGATCATGTCCCTATCCTTTTGGTAGATGTGTATTGCTTTGTTTAACGGTTGTAATTTACTCATTCGTACTGTAGCCTATAAATTGGCAGACAATGTATTGAATGAGATTATGAAGAAAATATAAGACAAATTGTCTCTTCCTCTGATTATCTCCTCTATTTCTCTCCTATACTTCTTATGTATTTCAAATTTGAAATACTTCTCTAAATTCACCCTATGTCATTTCCAGGATCGGAAAAGTGCATATCATCAACAATGGAGATGAACGAAACACCTCTCATTCTCGTTAATTACAGAATATATATGCACAAGAGAAGAATATAACACTCAAAACTAAGAGAAAGAACCTCCCCTCTCTGCTCTCTCTTTTTATGTTTATAGAGTTGTTGTGTGTCTGGGAAAAACAGAAAAGAGAGCTTTTCCTCGTGAAGAACGACATCATTAGAGTTTACACCACCAACTTTAAATATTCTTATATTATTCCGATTCACGTTTCGTTTTTTCTCTGGACATTTCAAGGAGATTACAGCAGAGCGACGTTGTTTGTGATTAGCAATTTAGCATTGTTACATGGAGCTTGAAAAAGAGAAAAGTGTCAGTACAAAAGCAAAGATGATGATCCAACTTTAACACCTTACTTTGTACGGAACGTGCATCCCACTGTTTGATGCATGCTCCTGACTCCTGAGTTTGGATCAAATTATTATTGTATTTTAAGACTTCAATTTTATTTTATTTTAAATGCTTTGTTTTGTTTTGACTTCGTTTGTTTGTTTGCTTTTAACCTGCGTTTTGAAATGGTCGTAAAGAGATGCAGCTTCACATAATTTAAGAAGTAAAAAAAAATCAAATCAATAGAGGATCCAAATTCGATTGTAGGTCTACGAAGTGGCCGTTTATGATTTACAAAAAATTGAACCAATAATATTAACTCAATTAATTTATTATTAATTGGAATATAAATCGAAAGGAAATCCCAACTTTTTTTAACTAAAAAAAAGTACAACTTAATTATCTCTGATATATACTTTTGATGGTCCTGATAAAATTATTAAAGGCTTTCGCTCTTGATTGTTGGCCCAGATGTTAAAGTCAACTGTTGAATGGGGTTGGGATAGAAATATGATCAATCTGAACTCGGTTATGATAAATTTATAATTAAAACAATAATGTTAATTTAAACATCACAATTGACTCAATTGAATAATGCACTAATGCATCATTTGATAAATTGAAATGGATTTACATAATTTATCTCACTAACCACGTATTAAATTGTAGATGGTACTATGAAAGTTGAGATATCAGTTGGAATACTAGGGTGGAAATAACAAATTAATTTGAAATGAAAATGGAAATCCTTATATACCCGAAATTACAAAACCTCATCTTAACAGTAAGAAATAATCATGTGTAAATTACAATTATGAAAGATGATGAGATGAATCCACCACTTGACATGGCTTAGAATTTAGAAAGAAAAGCAGCTCTGCTAGCTAAGACTGACCCATTTCACTTTCATCACAAGAAAACATTGATTTTCTTCTCTTGAGTAAAGTCAGATCCTCTTTTCTGTGGCCCATCTATTGGTTATGGATTGTCCTCAACGTTTGAGAAGTAGGCCACCCTGACCATTTGTGTCGAGCTGGACCAAAGCTGGAATATGATAGCTGGTGAAACAGAACCGAAAGCAGCCATCCATCATCTCTGAAACCAAATGAGGAAAAGGGGACATGAAAATCTAAGATAAATTTTGAGCAGTGGAAGGGGCGCCTTTTTTTCTGGGTTGGATTGTTGAATTACCAAACAAAATACTACAATATAATGGGCACACAATGTTTTGGATAGATGTTCATGATAGGTTAGTTGAATCTTGAATTGAAAGGCTGTTTCAATAAAAGATGAAGCTTTTTATTTAAATGATATGAATCACATAAGAATGAAAAGGGAAAAAAGTGACTTAACGTTCATAGACTTCCAAAGTTGTTAATTTAATAAGACTTCGTTCATAATATGATAAAGCTGATTATTTGGCCCAAAAACTTAAAACGATTTTGATGTTTCTCTTAAGCATTTGTTTTTCTCATCACGAGTCCAATGCTGCAATAAATGAGTATCAAGCAATGCCCCAACAAAAGGTAAAAGCAAGTTAATCATACATGGCAGACTCAGGCATTACCTCTCCAAGCATGTTGAGATTCTCACGCACACCTTTCAACAGTTCCTCTACCTCCCCATCCCATTGGTATAATTCCAGCTCCCTTCCTTCAAGGATCTTCTCAGAAACCTGTAAGGAGATTGATTTGGTTAGGGCTAATCTTCCATTGAACAATAATATCAGGTGAAAACAAATATAACCTAATGAGGTGATTAGGACAAAGCTATTGCAAATGAACCTAGACACAACTATTGTTTTTACACAAAAATGCAGCTTTTTATGCGAACCTAGTTGTGAATTTTTAAATATTAATATTTAAAACAATAATAAATGATTATAAAAATAAGTATTAGTTACGCAAAACGGAAGTATAAGAGTTTACCAGCATATTCTCTAAGAACATACAAAACTGGAATTCACCAGAGAAAAATTAAAGTTTTATTAAAATTCAATAAGATGACCCTAAAACAAATAACCAATAACTTAAATAGTCTCTAGAAACCCTAACTTAATTAAAAAGACCAAAATAGACATTTCCTAAACAAATAACAACTAAAAACGAAAAACCCAAAAAAAACTAAAAAAAACTTCAATCACCCGACAGCCTGCCTAAAACAGTGAATTTAAGGGTCAAAACGACCTCAACCGGGGAACCCCGGTTGGGATGGTATGTAGCACTAAAAAATCTTTCCGAAAACATATTATAATAGGCAATCAGACAACTGAGCTAAACGTTATGCCTGTTTCTTCAGACCAGCTCTTTTATCCAATTTCCTATCCAATTTCCTATCCAAAGCCAATTGTCCTACATCAGTCCCTTCCACTTGCGAAGAACTCGACCTCGAGTTATAATTTGGATAAAGCGGAACATTGTCACAAAACTCATAAAGATCAGCTACATTGAAAGTATGAGAGATGTTCATATCAACAGGCAAGTCGATCACGTAGGCGTTATCATTGATCTTCTTGATCACCTTGTACGGTCCATACTTCCTTGGCTTCAACTTGTTATACTTCCCACCGTTTAGGCTTATCACTACAAATGCTCTGAATTAAATTACTCAGTGTTTGGTTCAGATTCTCAGTCTGCCCGTCAGTTTGTAGGTGCGCAGTGCTACTAAACTTTAAAGTAGTATCCATCCGTCGCCACAATGTAACCTAAAAATGGCTAAGAAACTTCGAATCCCTATCGGAAGTGATAGACTGAGGGACTCCATGTAAACACACCACCTCACAAAAGAACAACTGAGGAATATGGGAAGCACCAAATGTCTTCTGGCATGGAATAAAATGCCCCATCTTGGAGAACCTGTCAACCACAACAAACACAGAATCTACTCCATGCTGAGTCCGTGGAAGACCCAAAACAAAATCCATCGACAAATCCTCCCATATGGCACTCGGTACTGGTAGAGCATGTAGAGTCATGTATTCTGAGCATGCCCCTTAGCAGTCTGACAAACATAACACTTGCGAACAAAGTTACCCACGTCATGTTTCAATTGAGGCCAGTAATACCGCTCGGCTACCCCACTGATGGTCTTATCACATTCCAAGTGATCACTCAAACCTCTACCATGTAATTCTCGAATCAGCTTCTCTCTCAAAGAACTCCGAGGAATACATAGCTGATTTCCACGGAACAGGTAGTCATCGACCACATGAAATTCTCCCTCTGTTTGTTTAAAAAACACATTTTCCCCATACTTCGCGCAAAATCTTCATCATCCGAGTACAGTTCTTTCAGAAACTCAAACCCAATAATTTCTTGCTGCATAGTGACTAGCAAACTCGCGCGCAGGCTCAATGCATCTGCCACCTTATTCAGAGCACCTGATTTGTGCTTCAGAACAAGGGGAAATTTCTGTAAACAGGTTGCCCATCGAGCATGCATATTACTTAAGCTCCTCAGGTTGTTCAGGTACTTAAAAGCTTGGTGATCTGTGTACAGAATAAATTCACGCTGAATCAAATAGTGTTCCCAATGCTTTAGAGCACGAACAACAGCATAAAATTCTTGGTCATAAGTACTCCACTTTCGGCATGCGTCACTAAGCTTTCACTAAAAAAACGTCACTGGTCTCTTCTCTTGTGACAAAACTGCTCCAACCCCAATTCTGCTAGCATCACACTCCACCTCAAATAATTTATCAAAACTAGGTAAGGCAAGAACAGGAGTAGTGCACAGTTTTTCTTTGTTGATTGCAAAATTTATTCCAACTGCTTCACCCCATTGAAACTTACCATTCTTTAAACACTCTGTAATAAGTGCCACAATCCTACTGAAATCTCTAATAAATCGACGATGAAACGACGCCAGCCCATGGAAACTCCTCACATATCCTACAGTCTTGGGCTTAGGCCGATCACGAATGGCTCTCACATTTTCTTCATCAACCAATATACCATCCGAACTGACCACATATCCAAAAAATAACAATCGTTCGGTCAGCCAACAACACTTTTTAGAATTAATGAAGAGCTTATTTTCAGACAACACCTCAAACACAGCCCGAAGATGCTCCATATGATCTTCCTCACTCCGACTATAAATCAGTATGTCATCAAAATATACGACAACATATTTGCCAATGAAATGTCGTAATACTTGGTTCATGAGTCGCATAAAAGTACTAGGCGCATTTGGACAATCGGAAAGGCATAACCAACCACTCGTAGAGTCCATCCTTTGTTTTGAAAGCTGTCTTCCATTCATCACCAGGTTTGACCCAAATCTGATGGTATCCACTTCGCAGATCTATTTTGGAGAACAACTTCGAACCCTCCAATATATCTAGCATGTCATCCAATCTCGGAATCGTAAAGCTATATCTAACGGTTATCTTGTTAATTGCATGAATATCAACGCATATCCTCCAACTGCCATCTTTCTTTGAAACCAGTAATGCGAGAACAGTGCATGGACTCATGCTCTCTCGAATAAACCCCTTCTTCATTAAATCTTCCACTTTCTCCTGTAAAATCTGATTCTCCTTGGGACTCTGATGTATAAAATCGTGTTATAAAATACTCACTCGCAAGTGCACGAATCGTGAAGATAAGCACAGTGACAAGTAAGGATCGTTCCCACGAGGAAAAGAGATTTATTAATTAAAACTAATTCTAATTAAAGTTAAATTAAAGTAACCAAAGATTTGTTGATGATTTTACTAAAACTAAATTAAATTAAGCTAAGAAAACAATTAAAGAGAATATGGATGTGATCAAGAGGTAGAAAATACTAGGTCATCAATAATCCCCTAATTATGAACACTCAATGTATGGAATTAATTTGTAAACAAGATTCAATCAATTCTAGGGTTCATTCTTTATCTTTAATGTGACTATTACCGTATGGTTATGGGATGAGTCACGTGCTCCCAACCACTATTCACCCTTGGTCTATGGTGTGAACAGTGATCGGAAACCCTTTAAACGCAAGAATTAAGAACCAAATTCTATACTTTGCTTGGCTTATGCTAAAGATAAAATTCATTCATTCAAAAGAGCATTAATCAAGATTAGGTTTGGTCTATACTCTAACCCTAATTCTCAGATAGTCTTAACCCTAAAATCATACCAAATAGTTATCCACCCTGGGTCTATGATGTGAATAAATATTAAAACTAATGAGGAGGTAAGCAATTAAGCACAATGAATAAATCAAGAATTAAATTGATGAAATAATAATTAATTCATTCATGAGCATTCACAAAAGGTTCATATTGATTCCTAGTTATGGGATTAGTTACACATCATAGAAAAAGGAAAGAAAAGAGAATGAGTAGATAAAACCAGAGATGATCATCAAAGAGCTCCTCCAATTCTTCTTCGTCTTCTTCTACAATGGATGGATGGGTCTTGAGGTGATGTGTGGTGATGGAGTGATGGGGGATAGCCCCCTTGGTGGCTTGGGACCTCCCTTGGCTTCTCTCTCCCGAAATTAGGCTTCAAAGGGGTTTAAATAGGCTTTAGATGATAAGTCAAGTCCTTAAACATCAAGGAAATTGGTTCTCTTTTGGAACTCTACCTTTTTTGGGATTTAATTCTTTCCTAATCCACTCAAATTGATTACTTATTGAAGGAGGATAAGGATTAGGTGTCAACTTGCTTTCCAAGACTCACACTCATGTCCAAGAAGGTAATATTTCCCGTTCCGACAACTTGCAAAATAAATCTCGTCACTGTTTACGGAATTATGACTGATCTGACCATTGGATACTAAAATGGGCATAACTTCTTCTAGGAATATCCGAATTGTGATCCGAAAAGTGCACCAAAAACTAGACTTCTGGGGCTTTCCATCCATATGTAGTAGGACACACGATTCAAACTGAGGAGAGAGATATAAGGCCTGAAATATGAGTGATCTGCACTGGCAGAAATTCAGCTTTTTGCTCCTTTTCTTCAAAACGACTTCTAACACCTCTTCCATGGAATGTGACCTATAAATGCTCAACAAACACATAAAATACCTAATTTCACCCAAGAATAAAGCACAAATAATAGGAAATGGGGACCTAAAATATGTATAGAAATAGACCGATCAGACTCATCCGATAATGTGGTAAATTGGGTACGCTTATTCCCGGAACTAAGTCAATATGATGCTGAATATCTCTCAACGGTAGGAGGTCATTTGGTAAATCATCAGAAACTAACTCACTGAATTCGGCCAAAAAAGACTTCACTTTCTCGGGTAACACAACTTTCTGTTCTTCCTTCCCTTCTATTACCAGAGCTCGCACAACCACAGCATGTACTTCCTGTGACTTCTTAGCTTCTGATTCCGGATCAGCTACTGAAGTGACTAAAGAGAGTAAAGACTACTCTACTGTCGTGGTCTTAGTTAAGCCATCACCTGAACTCCGTTTCAGAACCATTGCAATCTTTCTGTTATCCCAAGTGAAAAAAAAAAAAACATTGGCGCGCCCCCCATTGATGACATCCACATCAAACTGCCATGGGCGTCCCAATAACACGTGACTAGTATCCATGTCGACTACATCACAGACTACGTCATCTCGGTAGTACTGCCTGATTGAAATAGGAACTTTGCACACCTCAGTCACGTTCACCTTAGGTTCTTTATGAATCCACCCAATCACATAGAGCTTCGGATGCTTTTCTACTCGCAGCTTCAAATGTTCTACCAGTTTCTTGGACACCAAATTCTCAGAACTCTTACTGTCAACAATTAAACCACAAACTTTCCCCTGAACAATGCAACAAGCCTTAAAAATATTGTTTCTTTGTGAGAAATCCTTCAGTTTCGTTGAACACATGACTCGCTGAATCACACAATTAACATGCTCTCCATGTTCCTCCGTAATTTCTGCCTCATCTAAGAGTTCATCCATCTTTATTCCTTCTTCATCATACTGATCTTCCTCGTCATTTTCTCCAACACCCACGAAATTCACTGATTTCCTGGCTGGACACTCATTCGAACAATGGCTTGGTTGGCTGCACCTATAACACTTCAAACCGCCTGATTTATCATACGGGTTTGATGTTTGTGGGGCTTCCCTCGTAGCTATTGCTGGCTGGCGTGACCCAGCAGGGAAGTTAATAGGAACCAAACTCCTTTAGGTCTAATCTGCAGCAGTTTTAGACTGACTTTGTCCATCGCCCGGTGAAAATCTCCTCCTGTTGGTGGCTGCATTAAAAGTCTCAACCACGTCTTTCTTGTAGTAGGAAAATCGATTAGACGTTTTCTCCATTAATTCCGCCTTCAAGGCCATGTTATGCGCTTTATCCACTGTCCAAACGACTTGCAGTCCAATTTTGTCTCGAATGGTAGGCTTTAATCCCTTCAAATATCTGGCAACCTGCTGTCCCTCAGTCTCATTTAGGTTGTTACGAACTGACAGCCTAGACCAATCCTTAGTATAATCTGCTACAGTCCTATTACCCTGCGTAAAATTCTGATAACTCCTGAAAATAAATTGCTCATAATATGGGGGTAGAAATCTGCTCATCATAAGTTGTTTCATTTGCCTCCAGGATTGTATAAGAACCTTGCCTTGTTGTCACCTATCTGCCTGCAACTTCTCCCACCAAACGGCAGCCCCGCTTCTCAACTTATACGCTACTAGCTTGACTTGTAGATCCACTGTAACTTCAGCCATCTCGAAGAACCGTTCAACCTCAGAAATCCAGTCTAGGAACTCTTCAATCTGTGGTTTACCATGAAACAATGGTATGTCTACGCGTATTCTATAGTCGGGCTGATTTTGGTTTCGGTGTTGTTGACGATTCTCTTATAAATCCGTAAAGTCCTCATTAGAGTCTGCATCACTCCAATCTTCGAACTGTTCGTGTCTTGCCGCTCTAAGCGGTCGTCTACCACCAGGGCGGCCAAAGGGAAATCCCTCGAATCCTTCTCTGTTGGTAGGGGCAGTGGCGTTGGGTTAGGCTGCTGCACCATCAGCTATTACATCATGGTCTCCAATCTCACCATCGACTATGTCTGTTCGACAATCGCTGCCCATAAATCAGTATCCCTATGACCAGCGTCGCCAGGGTTAACTCTTCAGGCTTCGTTATTAGCCATCGCACAAGGCAAATCCCTCTGCTCTTATACCACTTAACGCAGAACGGAAGTATAAGAGTTTACCAGCGTAATCTCTAAGAACACACAAAACTGGAATCCACCAGAGAAAAATTAAAGTTTTATTAAAATTCAATAAGATAACCCTAAAATAAATAACCAAGAGCTTAAATAGTCTCTGGAAACCCTAACGTAAGTAAAAATACCAAAATAGACATTTCCTAAACAAATAACAACTAAAAATGAAAAACCCAAAAAAACTAAAAAAAACTTCAATCACCCGACAGCCTGCCTAAAACAGTGAATTTGACAGTCAAAACGACCTCAACCGAGGAACCCCGGTTGGAATGGTATGGAGCACTGAAAACACTTTCCGAAAACATATTATAACAGGCAATCGGACAACCGAGCTAAAAGTTATGCCCGTTTCTTCAGACCAGCTTTCTTCAGACTAGCTCTTTTATCCAATTTCCTATCCAACTCTTCTTCAAACTCCAAAGCCAATTGTCCTACATCAATTAGTGCAAGCATAATGACAATGAATGTAGCATCCTCATGATTCTACAAATTTCCGCTAGTTACACTGAAGTGAAATCACTGATACATTTTAGCAAGAGTCGCACTAGGATAGACTGAGCATCATGCGTCTTCAAGTGTCTGACACTGACATGTCTATTTTTCAATGTAAGTGTCCAACAACTCATAGTGAAAAAGGGATCACTCGTCAATAAAGCGATGATTTAAATAGAAGAAAGTAATGAAACACAATATGCAAACACTTTCTCGTACACAGACCTGTTTCATGAGAAAGTAATAGTAGCCAGTTAATTTAGTCACTTAAAACCCTTGCCTTCTCTGCATAACATGTAAATTGACCTCCCCCTCACTTATGAAACATTTAATAATTTTAAGGAATCTTAGCCTTAATAAATGCATACCTGTTTTCCAATCACTTGACCACCAGCTATATGCGAAAAGTATTCTATATATTGTAGAAATGGGACAAGAACAATGGGGCACTTCTCTCAGCAAGTTCCTCCAAATACTTGGCATATGAAACTCCTGGAGTGCTAGGCTCTGGAATTACAACACCATGTCCGCTAAACCATTCTAAATCTTTTGAAACACCTCCTGATCATTCTAAAATAAGCATCTGTATTAAAATCAGGTTTACAAGATTAGAGAAGTGAGATTGCAACCTATAGACATCATTCATTTAGCCAGAAAATCAATGAGAATACGAATATAATCTCCCATAATGTAAGCCTGCATTACAACCTCTCAACTCCGAAATGTTGTTTGATTCTTTCATTAACAATGTATTCGTAAATGAGCAAGGAATAGCTCAAAAATACTATGATATTCGACAAAAGCACCAAAGTAAATCCATCATGACTACATTCAAACACAGCATAGGACTGTATAGATGCCATATGAATTATACCCCACATCTGAATATTAATGAAAAATGGATAGTAAATAGTTAAACTTAAACCCTAATAAAGGAAATTCCTTCAAAAAAGAAAATTGAAAAAAAGAAAATGAGAATGGCAAAGAAAAACTTACAAGCAATTTTTCTTCTTCTTCGTCCGATGAATCTTGAGAATCATCTTAAGAAAAACTTACAAGCAATCCAGGTCTATCCGTCTGAATCATCATCTTCTTCTTCTTTTGCTGCCGTCCGATGAATCTTGAGAATCCTCATTATCACTGTTAGTGTTAAGAGAAGGGAATTTTTTACCTTTAATGTTACGGAGTATCATAGCGACAAATCTCATCTCTTCAGTGATGCCTTGGTTCTCTCCTGGATACTCCTTCCTGTACCTCTTTCTCTTTTTCACCAATTCCATTGCTTGTTGAAATCACAAGCATTGAATTTGTAGCAAGATTAGAGGCGGTGAAGAATTTCTTCTGCTACATTTCAGGTTCTTGTTTTTGCTTCGAATTGTCAGCTTTGAATCCAATGAAGATTGCTGCATTAACGTAACTTTACATGACCGCAACAACAAAATGATGAGGTTTTTAATGGGCCGAATTGTAGTACAAATTGTGTGATACAAATTGTGTGACACGGTACATGACATCTAAATGAATCCAAATAGGTTAACTTATCTTATCCATATGCCATCCAAAATGCAGATGCACTGGACTCCTCAGCATCCAATAACCAGTAAAGTCGAAGCTGATCAGCTTCAAAACTCTTCTAGTCTGATTATGAACGACATGGGAATTGTCAAGTGCTTTTCATGTATGGTGTTCTCTCAGCTTTCGCAAGAATTCTAATATCTCTTTGTAGGAAGGATCCGCACGGCTTACTAGTTTGCACACCTATCTGATATCAACTGATGGTAACCAAAACGACCACGTTTCACATAAGTCTCCATTTTGGGCCTGGCTAATGTTGTAAATAAGACTTCATGTCTTCATGGGCTTGTATTTGGGCCTCTGATTCTAGTTCAACTTAAGATGGGATAACTTTTCAACAATAATCATGATCAAAGAACATGATTATAGTGATAGATTGCTGACAAGCAAAGTGAGCTAGAGTTATGTAGAATAATAAAATTCTTCAGAGCTTGAGCTCATCTTAGCAGCCATAAAGGCTTATATATGTTCTTGATTTCTCTCTGTTTTTCACAAACACTTTGCTTATTCTTCAAACTTTCTCTACTGTAACTACTAAATAGTAACTACAGAAATTCCATTGATCAACAAAGTGGAAACATTTATATCCATCTTCAAATTTCAATGCCATTACCTTGCACAAACATTTCAAATCACTGAACAAAGCAATCAAAGATTCATACAGAATTCTCTCAATCAGAAGCACTCACATGAAACAAACAAGTTGAAAATTCATATACTAACTTATGATTATCTCAATTTTATTAGAAATTACCTCCTTTTAAAAACTGTTCAAATCTTTATTTTACCCACACAAAAAATAGCGATTGTATTTGTGGCTGAAATTTTCTCCAAAAATTCCAAACTCACTAAACTACAATTTAGCAAGAAACAGAGTATTGCAACACCTAAAAGTAAACAGCAGAAAATCAATCCAACAAGAGACAGCAGCCTCTCCCGTATTCAAGTTTTCAAGTAATTAACACGTTCGAAATTTCAAATAATACTCGAGCAAGAACAAGAATATACAAATATAAATCCATGTCAGTTCACAAGTAATTTTTATTCAATAAAAAACTCCAAATTGAAACCACCGACAATATATAAAACAAATATGGAACTAAAGAACAATCAAAGCCTCCACCATGAATCTTTAATCTACCAAATCTTCAAACCAAAATGCTCAATTACCTGAAAATTACAATTAACTGTAATGAGTTTTTAGCAGAATATAGAAAATAGACTTTTTTTTGTAATAACAATTAAAAGCATGCATACTCTTATTTATGAGATGACAACATGCAAAATTGGTAAATTTTTGAAATTTAGCCGAGCCCCAGATTTATTTAATTCATTATTTCTATTTTTCACCTCATTTTCTTATTCTTCATTTTCAATAAAATTGGGGAAAAAAATAGTTCTAGTACTAAAAACATTTTGATGGAGACAAATTTTTAAGAGAAATAAATAGTTACGGATTCTCATCTGCAAATGGAATTTTTATCTAAGTAAATACGGTTTCAAGAAAAAGACAATAATAATATGATTTATGCTTTAAGCAAAACATACCAAACACTGTTTCCGCCACCATTTTTTTTTAAATGCTTCTGAAACAACGTCCTCTCTTTGAATCTGGTTCTTCATCATTGTCCTCTACTTTTGAATCGGGTTCTTCATCAGTGTCTTCTTTTTCTGAATCTGGTTCTTCATCAGTGTCCTCTTTTTCTGAATCTGGTTCTTCATCACTGTCGGTGTATTCCGAACTGATTGTGTCAACGATACGTTTAATGTATTCCGCTTCGGAGCTGAGAAGAAGAACCATATATAATTATGTAAAGTTAACCAGACAAGAAACATTAAGTTGTTAATTCAAATATAAAGATGCTTAGAATTTTTCTCAACACTGTTTAATTTCCCTATAGTATAATCATTTATTGATGAATATTTGTGATGTAATTATTAACTATGAAAAAGTGTGTGTCTCTGGCGTGAGCCTAGGATGAAAAATATATGAATTCAAAGATGATCCAACAAGATAAAGGTACCTTTCTTCCTGTAAATGCCATCCAGATAGATTGCCAACTTGTGTGAGAGCTGATCGCCACCTTTGAACCTTGTCTAGATTATCCTTGTAATCTTCTTCATGTTTATGGAAGGCTGTCTCGAAATCTGCACTTTGTTTCCGTATATCTGATGGATTTACCTTGTAAAAAACCGGAAAAACCTTCTGTTTTTTGGTGTCCATGCACATTGCAAGTTCCTCCAAACACCATGCAGAAGAAGCATAGTTTTTCGATAGAACAATGATAGAAAACTTCGATCTTTCAATTTTTTTCAAGAGTTCTGATGAAATCTCCTTCCCTCTCTCAAGTCCTTCATGATCTCGAAATGTGCAAATTCCACTGTCCTTCAAAGCAGTATAGAGATGGTCAGTGAAGGTATGGCGAGTATCTTCACCTCTAAAACTCAAAAACACTTCATATTCCCATTGAATGCCAGAGGAAGATGCAGATGATTCTTTTGCAGTAGTGCTGGAAGCCATTGAAGAATTCGTAGCTTGTGTTTGTTCCCAGAAACAGACGACTCAGAGATGCAAACCTCTACTTGATTAACAAAGACAACACAAAATTTCCAAGAAATTTCCGAAGGCTGCAGTTTCCAGGAAACTTAAATGTAATTTCTTTAAGTCGAAAAGTTTTGATTCTTCTCTCATTAGCTGTTATCTTTATTACAATTTGTCCTTCTATAATAAGTTTATTTCGTTATGCTTTACTTCATTTGATCTAATTTTCAATAGTTTAATACCATTTAAAATTACATTAAACATTTCTCCTGATACCATTTTAAAAGGGTTACAACTTACAAGAGATCATTTCTTGGATTCTTACGAAGGTTGGGAAAAAAAAAGGATGACAGATCATTTTTCTTTTTTTCTTTTTTAAAGTAAGCAGATCAATTTGTATCTCTGACGAAGAAGGTCTAAAAGTAGAAGAAAAACCCTCTAAGCTTAGTGTAAGCTTAAGAGAGATTTCATTGAAGAGAGAAGAGAACAAATTCTCAGCGAATACTCTGTTAAAGAAAAATATAATACTGTATAGAAATTACTAAAGCAAAGGTATATAGGCTATTCTGTTGGGTCTCAGGCAAGGCACCACAACATGGCAAATCAGAGGTTGACACGTCCTTTTAACGAAAACAGATAAGAATAAAAATAAACCAACTATAAGCTAGGTGGACGCCAGCCGTCCCGTTTCAGCCAAATCAGTCATTAGACGGCCAGAAAAAAATATCAATCGATATGGCCAGAAAAATCGGCCAATTTGGCCAAAAAATAGGGCTATGTGGAGTCAAAATCGTTGACTCCGCCTAGTCGTTCCAAACATCACCATCACTGTTGTTCGCTACCGCCGACGATTGGGTTGTCACCACACCGACCGGAAGCTTTAGGAGGCGCCGAAGATCAAAACCCAGGTGTCCAATGTTTGTAAACAGAGTTGAAGAACATAGAACAAAGAAGAAATTACATGAGAGAGATGGGGGATCAGATTGTGAGAATCAGATAGAAAAGAGAATTCGGTAGAAAATTGGAAGTAGAGAAAGAAGAACAGAGAAAGAATAAGGAATTAAGTGGAAAAAAGACAAAATCGAGGTCACATGGAGTCTAGAAAAATTGAAGAACAGAGAAAGAAAAGCAAGAGAAAGAGGATCAGATTACGAGTGAGAGAGGAGAGAATTTATTAATTTAAATATTTAATCAATACATATCTTTTAAATAAATAAAGTAAAAGACAAAATAATAAAAAGAAAGCTGTAGAGTCCAGCTGTGAACAAAGAAGCAGCAATAAAAAAGAAAAAAAAATAAAATAACGGGGAAGTGATCCCATATTGATGACACACACTAAGTTATGTGGAGTCTAAGTATCATTAGTGATGGTACATGATGTAAAATTATAAAATAAAAAAGAAATCATTTAAAAAAAACTCACCGCCTACGCATCGCCTAGTCGCTGGGCTACCGCCCGACTAGTGCCTAGCGTTTATTAGAACACTGATTTTGACCCACAACAACAATTAGAGTCTGCTACATCAATCTCTCTCAAAAAATCTTTTCTCTGTGGTCTCTCAGGCCAGTGCGGTAATGTAATACCCTCAGTTGTCCCACCCATGTGTATTCTAAGGATTTCTTCTGATGACATTTTGGAGGTCAATTTGTGGTTTGAGCTCAAATTTTGTTAGTTTGTTCTACTATTGTAGTTCTTGAATATGGACGGGACGGTGGAGATATCAATTGGAGTTCCCCGTGGAGAGATATGTGGCTCCGAACCAAGCTAGGCAGAAACATGAGATAAACGATAGTTTGAAAATATTAGTGCTAAAGTAAGAAATAATCATGTGTAAATTACAACTATGCAAGATGATGAGATATGAATCCACTACTTACATGGCTTAGAATTTAAAAAGAAAAGCAGCTCCCCTAGCTGAGACTGACCCATTTCACTTTCACAGCAACAAAACATTGATTTTCTTCCCTCGAGTAAAGTCAGATACTCTTTTCAGTGGCCCATCTATTGGTTATGGATGGTCCTCAATGTTTGAGTAGGCCACCCAGACTATTTGTGTCGAGCTGGACCAAAGCTGGAATATGATAGCTGGTGAAACAGAACCGAAAGCAGCCATCCATCTAGATAAATTTTGAGCAGTGGAAGTGGAGCCTTTTTTCGGTTGGTTGTTGATTACCAAACAAAATACTACAACATAATGGGCACACAATGTTTTTGGATAGATGTTCATGATAGGTTGGTTGAATCTTGAATTGAAAGGCTGTTTCAATAAAAGATAAAGCTTTTTATTTAAATGATATGAATCACATAAGAATGAAAAGGGAAAAAAGTGACTTACCGTTCATAGACTTCAAGAGTTGTTAATTAAATAAGACTTCGTTCATAATATGATGTAGCTTATTATTTAGCCCAAAAACTTTAACGATTTTGATGCTTCTCGTAAGCATTTGTTTTTCTCATCTTGAGTCCAATGCAGCAATAAATGAGTATCAAGCAATGCCCCAACCCAAGGTACAAGCAAGTCAATCATACATGGCAGACTCAGACATTACCTCTCCAAACATGTTGAGATTCTCACGCACACGTTTCAACAGTTCCTCTGCCTCCCCATCCTAATTGTATAATTCCAGCTCCTTTCCCTCAAGGATCTTCTCAGAAACCTACAAGGCAATAACCAACTAAAAAATTAAGAGATTGATTTCGTTCGGGCTAATCTTCCATTAAAGAATGATATCAAGTGAAAACAAATATGACATAATGAGGTGATTAGGACAAAGCTATTGCTAATGAACCTAGACACAACTATTGTTTTGACACAAAAATACAGCTTTTTAGGCGAACCTAGTTGTGAATTTTTAAATATTAATATTAAAAAAAAATTATAAATGATTATGAAATAAGTATTAGTGCAAGCATAATGACAATGAATGTAGAATCCTCATGATTCTACAAATTTCAGCTAGTTACACTGAAGTGAAATCACTGATACATTTTAGCAAGAGTCAGACTAGAGTAGACCGAGCATCATGCGTCTTCAAGTGTCTGACACTGACATGTATATTTTTCAGTGTAAGTGTCCAACAACTTATAGTGAAAAAGGGATCACTCGTCAATAAAGGGATGATTTGAATGGAAGAAAGTAATGAAACACAACATGCAAACACTTTCTCGTACACACCTTTTTCATGAGAAAATAATAGTAGCTAGTTAATTTAGTCACTTAAAACCCTTGCCTTCTCTGCCTTCTCTGCATAACACGTAAATTGACCTCAACCTCACATATGAAACATTTAAGAATTTTAAGGAATCTTAGCCTTAATAAATGCATACTTGTTTTCCAATCACTTGACCACCAGCTATATGCGAAAAGTATATATTGTAGAAATGGGGCAAGAACAATGGGGCATATGAAACTCCTGGAGTGCTAGGCTCCGGAATTACAACACCCTGTCCGCTAAACCATTCTAAATCTTTTGAAACACCTCCTGCTCGCTCCAATCCAGTATTTCTAAAATAAGCATCTGTATTAAAATTAAAACATCAGGTTTAGAAGATTACAGAAGCGAGATTGCAACCTATAGACATCATTCATTTAGCCAGAAATTCAATAAGAATACAAAAATAATCGCCCATAAATTAAGCCTGCATTACAACCTCTCAACTCCAAAATGTTATTTGATTCTTTCATTAACAATGAATTCGTAAATGAGCAAGAACTAGCTCAAAAATACTATGATATTTGACAAAAGCACCAAAATAAATCCATCATCATTACATACAAACACAGCATAGGACTGTATAGATAGCCATATGAATTATACCCCACATCTGAATATTAATGAAAAATGGATAGTTAAACTTAAACCCTAATAAAGGAAATTCCATAAAAAAAGCAAATTGAAAAAAAAAAAAGAAAATGAGAATGGCAAAGACAAACTTACAAGAGACATCATCGGATTGATCAACAAAGTGTTCAATTGTGTCGAAGACGAATTGGCTATCAACCAAGTACTTAACAAACCCTTCCACGCTGGGTTTCCAGGTCTCTTCTTCCGAAGCATCATCTTCTTCTTCTTTTGCTGCCGTCCGATGAATCTTGAGAATCCTCATTATCACTGTTAGTGTTAAGAGAAGGAAATTTTTTACCTTTAATGTTACTGAGTCTCACAGCGACAAATCTCATCTCTTCAGTCTTCAGTGATGCCTTTGTTCTCTCCTGGATACTCCTTCCTGTACCTCTTTCTCTTTTTCACCAATTCCATTGCTTGTTGAAATCACAGCCATTGAATTTGTTGTTGCAGTTGATGAGCACAAGATTAGAGGCGGTGAAGAATTTCTTCTGCTAAATTTCAGGTTCTTGTTTTTGCTTCGAATTGTCAGCTTTGAATCCAATGAAGATTGCTGCATTAACATAACTTTACATGACCACAACAACAAAATGATGAGGTTTTTAATGGGCCGAATTGTAGTATATGACGTTAATGGGCTAGATATAAGGCCAGTTTTTATCATGGTCTGGGTCTTTTTGTTCGACCCGGAATGATGCTAAAGGCCCATTTTATTTTTTTTCTACAAATAACAAGCACAAGTGCACAACAAAATGTCAAAAATAAAGAAATACCATAAATTATCCTCATCTTTATTTGTTTCCTCTTGAAAAGTACTGTATGTACAACAATTCTAAAACCTACTACTGTACAGGTATTATGGGCAAAGAATTGTATTGATCATTGATGTACAGCCTAAGGAAAAAAGACTGAAGAAGACAGAGATGGAGAAGATGATACACAAAAAACTGATACAAATTGTGTGACACGGTACATGACATCTACATGAATCCAAACAGGTTAACTTATCTGATCCATATGCCATCCAAAATGCAGAAGCACTGGACTCCTCAGCATCCAATAGCCAGTAAAGTCGAAGCTGATCAGCTTCAAAACTCTTCTAGTCTAATTATGAACGACATGGGAATTGTCAAGTACTTTTCATGTATGATGGTCTTTCAGCTTTCGCAAGAATTCTAATATCTCTTTGTAGGAAGGATCCGCTCGGCTTACTGGTTTGCATGAATTTATGTGATCTGTTGAGTCTAATACCTGTTTCAACAAATAGAGGGAACAAAATTATGTTAGAAAGGTTTTGATATAATGTCACATAATCCATCCACTAAATTCTTCACAAAAATTTTAAAACTTACAACAAGTTCCCCAAATCCAGGATATGCTGATTCAATTGGCACAATTTCCATCCGGAAAGCCCATCCTCCATAACCTTCAACAATAGGAGTTACTTTGGTCTGCAAGAGTGCAAGATAACATAAACCTACTAATGGAGTTTGCAAAAAAATATATATATATATAAAACATAGACAAACATGGTGGCTTTTGAGGTATCTAAGAGTAAAGATCCATTACCTCGCAAAAACTAAGAACGTCAAGGGCACCTTTCTTATGAAGGTGACGGATATAGTCATTAAGTTCTACTAATCTTGGAGAACCACTTCTTAACTCTCCTATCTAAGAACAATAAAAAACTAATGCAGTCGAAATCAGTTCATACTTCATAGATATAATTATATTAAAAATGAATTTAGAACTGATAAATGTGTCTTAAATAAAATGATTAATTAAGTTTATAACAATCATAAACTAACAGTTGGAGCCGGGCGAAGCACAAGGCCCATTCGCCAAGGCATATCTGCAAGTTTGCTTCCGAAATGTGGGCAGCTATAGAACACCTGAAATCACAAAACGTCCAATATTATACAACTCAACACTAGAGATTTATAAAGGAATCGTAGTAAATATCTAATTGAGTGTTACAGTATAACATACAATTCCAACAGTGTTGTTCACAAGGTTAACAATATTATCTGACTTTGCTTTATGCAACATCTGCTTGACAACCAGGCCTCCCATGCTGCAACAAGAATCAAGTCATTACATTATGCTAGGAAGTTTGGAGGTAAATTACGAATTATATATATGCACTCATCCCACAACAAACTGTAATTTCTATTGGTAGCAAGATAACACATATAAACTACCACAGAAAGGACTTAATACAATTGGAATTTCCATCAATATAGTAAAATAAGTCATTATTTGACTGCACCAACCTGTGGGTCACAAACACAACAGGGCGACTCCCAATGCCTGCAGCAACAAGCTTCTCCAGCAGCATGGTGCTGACTTCCTGCATGTTTCAAGCATTTGGTTAAAATTGGTATTACACAAGGAAGATTTCTCATTAAAAGGAAAGAAAAAAAAAATAATCCAAGTATGAAATATGAAATATGAAATAATAAAGATAGCAGAACTGGTTTTTCAAGGCAAATCTGAGCAAGACAACGAACTCGGTATTTTAGTAATTCGAAGTCTGTCCTGGTTTGTAAATATCAATAAATACAAAAGTTTCCCGGATCATGAATTTAACTAAGATATTGCATAACGAAACATATTAAATGACACAGTAAAAAGCTTCTAATTCATCAACCAAACAATACAGACCTGAAGAGGAAGGCTAGCTCCAGACCATTGTGTAAGGTTTGTCTGCATCACATATTCAAAAAAAGAAAAGAAAAAAGAATTAGATGTTTCTTTAATGAGGAACCCAACCATGAAAACATCAGAGGAACCATAAATGAAAGGAGACCGCAATGCATGAGGAATCCATATCTCAATAGGGGCAAAACCACAAAATGATTCTTGGTGAATCAAGAATTTCCATCACACTCAAAACAAACCTTATATTTGAGAGTAAACAAGCGAGCATGAGGGAAGTCAACTGAAAGCCATTCACCTGGCCAAAATGTTCCTAGCTTCCCAGCTTCCTGATCAATCTTCTCAACCAAGCCAGATTTAGTTGAGGACTTGTCCTCAGAAATGCGCCAAGTCTTATAAGGCCCACCACGCAGGCCATGGACAAAGACGATATCCACTTGGGGTACCTCTGATTGAGAGCGGTTATGTGATGCGTCAACAGAACTAGACAAGCCACCATCATCTGAAGCTCTAGTTTCAGGTGTACCCTCACCGTCTATATAATCAGCCTCACCCAGAGAAGATTTATCCCTCTGAACAATGTCTGTGTCTTTATTTTCAGGACACTTCCAGTGAGGCAGCTCAGGGTTAATTAAAAATATCATGTCACCATAACGGGGACAAATTCTCTTTTTGTTTGCAGTACCTGTATCAGGAACATCATCGTTTGCAGAGTCTCCGTCAGTGTGGTGATTGCAAAATACATTTAACAGTGTTGCCCTAGCATGACTTTGTATCTTAAGGTCACTACAGCCTTGGATCTTCCCATTAGCGCAATCATCAAGCCATTTACACCAAGTTTCATCTGCTACAATGGCCCTCTGGACTTCAGGAAGGAGTGAAAGGGCAGTTAGCAGCCTAGCCGCATGCTTCCGAATATGAGCAGTCGGTGGAACTCGGACACTAGACAGATTATTTGTATCTGAAACAGATGATTCATCAGGAACATTTGAAACCCTCTTTTGTGCCTCTAGGGCTCTTGAAGCGTCATAAGCTTCCATAGCAGCAAGCTTCTCATAATCATCATGTAATAAAAGGCGTCTTAGCAAACACAAGATCCCATAATTAGCTATTTTGTGTTGACATGCAGAATCTCCAGAACAAACTTCTGTCAGCGCTTTGATCCCCTTAAGTGTTGCTAGTGCAGAATCCGTGGCATCAAATTTAGACACACTATCTTTCTTTAGGTTTTTAAATGGTCCTGCAAAAGGTTCCAGAGAAAGAAGATCTCCCAGTGGGAAGGTTTCAACAGAATCAGGGGGCTTTTCCGATTGCTTTCCCGCCAAATTAACAACAGCACCTGCCAATTGATTAGAAGTCTGTATAGCAATAAGGATGTTTGACTGATCGATCTGAGTCTGCAAAAGACAAGCAACAACTTTAATCAATGATGGTGAAATCAATTAGATAAGCAACATTTCATTGACAGCTCCAAAAAAGACTAGATTTGATTTTAGAAACCAGTTTAAATTTCCAACATGAACCATCATTTAATACTCAACTAACAAAAAACATCTCCATACCTTAACTTTGTCACTTTTAGGCTGTGTGCCACCTTTAACAGAATTCGTCTTGCCAGAACCTAGAACTTCGTTGAGCAGAATAGCTAACCATCCTTGGGAAATTGGTAGTGAAGATGGTCCATACTCTTCAAGAATGCATGAAAGGATTTTGGTGGCTGAAGACCGGATAGTTTCAGAGGAAGATTTTTCAATGACCCAAGGGAGCAATATGCCAGACCACTTCTGACTTTCTTCAAGAGATAACTGCAAATCCCCAGTAGAAAGCAATTCTAAAGCCTTTGCCAATGCTTCTTGCACATCCTTATGCTTTGTTGTTCTCTTAGCACTATCTCTCATCAGCTGAAGACCTTTTTCCATCACTAGCTTTTGCGCCCCAGGGCTTCTCTCTATAGAGATCAAAAAAGCTGATAAAGCCACCTGAGCCAAAGGAATGTCTTCATTTTTACTTGCATGAGAAACAGTTGAAAGAAGACTGGAACTCCAATCTGAAACAGAATCACTTAAGGGCAGATTACGATCCTCCAACAGCAACCGAGCTACCAAACTCCCATGCCATTTCACAGATCTTTCAGGCGCTGTTAAAGCAGTCATAACAGCATTCCCATCTTGATCTAATTCCTGAATATGAGATCTGTTGGCCCCTGATGCCATTGCCCAGTTCGCTAATGCCCATGCAGCAAAAGGCACAGCAACATGTTGACAATGCAAGTCATCCCACAAACCAGGAACAACAGCAGAAGACAAATTGGCTTGTGCTATAGAACTATTACGTTTACTTAGCAAGGAAAGGGTTTTAGGGGTTTGCCTCACTGATTCTACCTCAATATCATCAGAATTAGTATTCATAATTCCAGTGGTTCTTGAGAGCCCTAAAACAGTCGTACCTTCGAGAATTTTAATCCCTATCCCTCTCATTCCTCTTCCACCATCCTCATCATCGTCATTTTTTTGTGGCTCATCAAAATGCATGCCACCTTCCTCAATAACTTCAATGGCTGCTGCAATATCCCTTGTCTCAGCATTTCCTGGAAGTGATGGCTTGAATGATACTTTTTCTAAACTATCGCAGTTGGATGTGACAACATCCATGATGGCAGCCACAAGCATGCTCCTACCTTTCAAAGAATCAGAAAGATCGAATGAACTACGTCTTGAATGCTGCTCCCACAGAAAAGCTATATATCAATGGTAAAACACAACTCAGAAGCATCAACGAGATCACTATTAAGGCATTCAATAACCATGTCCATGACATCAAAGTAATTGATCCATAAGGAAATGCTTATAGAAGGCACTTTCACATAAATCATGACATTTTTCTTTAAGAGATCATACTTTATAGTACCACTAAAATAGACAGCTGCCATAGCTCCATCTAGACATGAGCATATCTGCAAGTTCATTTTTTTCTATTTTCATATTTCTTCTTTCTTCCTCTATTACATTTACAAATTTAACACTTAATTGGATCAAACAAACAACACACACATATATGGACATTTGAGAACTAAATTTCAATGTTGTCAGGTTCCTGAAGATTATTCAAACACATCTCACATGCACCAAATTAAACATGGTCTTTCTAGGCTAATTCAAGAGAGACATACAAAATGTATATTGATTAGTGTATGCTCTTTGTTTTGGCTTGCAATTCCATTGAAAATTCAATCAATCCAGTTAAAAAATTACCAAAATAGAAACTTCAAAAGTATCAAAATTCAACAAAAACAGCACCAGCTCACCTTTTTCGAACTAGGCTGGCACGAAAAAATGAACCTCAATAAATTAGGCACGGCACGGGGCCTCCCTAATACGTCTTTGGATACATTAGGATCGGCAATCAGGTATGCAAGCGCTCTCGCCGCCTCCGCCTGAGTCCCACACCCTTCCTTCCCAAACGCTACCGTCTCCAACAACCAATCGACCACCGCTCCACCTCCCGCGGCCACAATCGCAGTCCTCCGCGCCTCATTCGCTGCTACAATGTCCGCCAAAAGTGCCGCCACCCTCAGCCCAAACCCGGCCCTAACCTCGTGGTTCGCGTTGGACAACACCGAACTCAAAGACTGCCACAGAACCGACGCCGTCACGCCGGTTTGCTTCACATGGTGTACGATCCTCCTAAACGACTCGTTCGATTTATAAACGGTGCTCTCAATCGTCGCGTAAATCGGGTTATTATCAGGATTGCTGATAGAGAGAAGAACGAGGGAGGCGAAAACTGCAGAGAGGACGGTGGCGGAAAGGGCAAAAACGGAATTTCGCGATAAATAGGAAGTGGTGGTGGTGGACAGAGGAGAGAGATGGTTTTGAATAATTAGCGGTGGTGGTGGTAGCGGCGGTGGAGGTTGAGGGATAGGATGGGGATTTTTGTGATTGTTAGGGGGCTCGATGGGGCTTTTAGAGGAGGAGGAGAAGTGGCGAGGGAGAGGGTACCGGTAGTAACGGCGAGGGAATCAAACAAAGGCGGAGCATTGTTTTTTTTTTTTTTTTTGGTTTTCACTTTTCAAAAAATATGTTGAATTTCTGATTCTTCAATGTGTTTCAATGTAACTTCAGGACGACTGCTTGATGCAATGGTAGCAGAAGAAGATTTGCAAAACCGTCGAATGGGTTGCAAAGACAGCATGCTCTGTGATTCGCTTCAATCTGAAACATATACCCATATACCAAAATAAAGATACGAAATACAAGAAAATGTCTGTGAGGACTTTTATCAAACACAACGTGCCCCCAAAAAGAAAAATTGATTGGAGATAATTTCAAAGGCACAATTTGTATCAGTTTTGAGTCTCTGTGTTTTATTCTTTTTGTTTCCTATGCTGTACATCAGTACAATTCTTTTCCCATTTCACGTCTTCTTGTGCTTGTAATTCACTAATTTGTAGAAAAACAATTCATTAATGTGGTAGCCAAAAATGGCCTCTGGGCTTTAGCGCTTGAAGCCCAATAAAAATCGTGTAGGGTAGACCTGTCCACGGTTCCGGTTTGAGCCGGTTTCGGTTCGAAACCGGCGGTTCCGGTTCTGTGGAGAGGGCGAACCGAAACCGAACCGAAAAATTTCGGTTTTGGTTCGGTTTTTAACCGGTGGTTTGGCGGTTTTGGACGGTTTTGGATTGTTTTTTTTTTATGTAAACCGGCGGTTTTGGACGGTTTTGGACGGTTTTTTTTTTACGTAAACCGACGGTTAAACCGCCGGTTTTGGGCAGTTTTGGGCGGTTTTTCCAAAGCCTAAACCGAAACCGAACCGGGCTTCAACCGGTTTTGTAACCGCCGGTTAGGTTTTGGTTTCGGTTAGGCTTTGGAAAAACAGCCCAAAACTGCCCAAAACCGGCGGTTTAAACCGTCGGTTTACGTAAAAAAAAAACCGTCCAAACTGCCGGTTTACAAACACGCGCAGAGGCAAACCAACCTGATTCACAAACCCAACAAGAAGTGCCACCAGCAACCAGTCCTCAATCGTCGAGCAGCGTTAGGGAGAACGTGTTAAAAACCCCTATATCGCTGCACGTCGATACCGAATCTGGTAACCTGAGACTCTGGATTACATTTGTTTGCTGACCCTGAGCTCTCTCACAGGTTTACAGAAATGGAGGCTCTTATTCACAGGATCCCGGGAGTACAACCCCTATAAAGAAGAGTACCGCAAATAGCTTCGCAGATTCACCGTTTGTCGACGCAATCGCGTTAGTGGAGATGCCCAGGAAGTTCAACTTTCCCAACATGAAACAGTTCGAGGGAACTACAGATCTAGACGACCACATAGCGCAATACAAGCAGCGCATGTTCACTGCAGCAATCCCACCTGACCTTAGGGAAGCATGCATGTGCAAGGCGTTCGTATCCAGTCTTGGTGGTCCAGCCTTGCAATGGTATACAAACTTACCTAATAACTCGATTTCCTCTTTTGCGCAGTTAAAAGATACGTTGTGGAGCAATTTGCAAGCAGCAGAAAACTGGAAAAAACAGTCGGACGACCTATACACAATTGCCCAAAGAAGCGGGAAAACCTGAGAGCCTACGTCAGACGATTCAACAGAGAAAGGTGCAGATCCCAAATTGCAATCAATCGACAGCCATTTCGGCCTTCAGGAAAGGATTACGGTTCGATTCAGACCTATACAAGGAACTTACCAAGTATCCATGCAAGACGATGGAAGACGTGTTAGCGAAAGCATGGGCACGGATTAAATGGGAGGAAGATGAGGCGAACTACGTCGCTAAATCAAACAACCACATTAGGCGCAATGAATAGAGTCGATCGAAGATCAAACGATAGAAGAGTCGAACCCTATCCAACAAGGAATCGACGCAAACAATTCCCGATATAACGGGAGTGACAGCGGAAGATCATACGACCAGAACCCCCCTAAACAGGTCGATCAAGAGCCCCGATCCCAGAATACAACCTCTGTATAGAACCAATCGACCTAGTAGCAGTAATGAAAGAGATGGAAGAACAAGTCAAATGGCCCAAGAAAGATGAATGCACAGCTAGAACATCGAGGACCCCGTTTTCGATGCGAATTCCATGGAGACCACGGACACCGAACGAAGATTGTGTTGCCCTGAAGCTTGAAGTAGCAGAATTGTTGAAAAGAGGGCACTTACTAGAGTATCTAACCGACAAAGGGAAACAAACTGTCGTTCGACGTGAAGAAAAACAACAACACAAACCTGGAAGATGGACACCAGCACCACCTCAACAGAACGAATTATTAATTTCATAGCAGGCGGCTCAGAGGTTAGTGGAGTGAGTTATTCATCTTGCCAAAAGACACATTCGACAGGTATCCAACGCAGAGATTCATCCTGGCAGAACCGTCCAAACGATATCGACGAAATGGTCATGTCAAGTCGACCACATAAATCAGATTTGTTTTTCCTCAACCATGACGCTTTAGTATTTCATTGCACATTGCTAATTGCCTAACTAAAAGAATTTTAATTGACAACGGTAGCTCCTGTAATATTTTATTTAACTCTGTGCTCAGAGAAATGCAGGTTGAAGAATCCAAAATCGTCGACGACAGTCCTAACAGGATTCAGCGGCGAACAAAAGTCAACACTCGGAGAAATCGTACTACCAGTCTATGCAGAAGGAGTGAATTTGTACATCAACTTTTTAGTAATCGACTGCCAGTCTTACAATGCGATCTTGGGAAGACCTTGGATCCACGAAATGAAAGCAGTCCCATCGACCTACCATCAGATGATTAAATTCCCACTAAATGGGGAGCACGTGAGATTAAAGGTGAACAACGGGCAGCCAGGGAATGCTATCAAAACACAATGAAAAAGAGGAAGGAGCAATTATAGCAACTACAGGAAACGAAGGTCGAGTCGACAAATAGCGAGCCAAATGTTGAAGATCTTGACGAAGTGTCGATCGACCCAGACGAACCAGAACATAAAGTACAAATTGGATCGAGACTGCCAGAAGAATTACGAGAACAGCTGATCAATTTCCTTAAAGAACATCGAAAAAGCTTCGCTTGGTCCCATTCGGATATGATTGGAATCGACCCTGACGTTATTGTTCATCAGCTACAGGTCGATCCCAACCACCAACCAGTAAAGCAAAAGAGAAGGAAATTCGCCAGAACGAAACAAAATCATAAATGAAGAAATCCAAAAGCTGATCGACGTCGGATCAGTCAAAGAGGTGAAATATCCTGACTGGCTGGCAAACGTCGTGGTCGTAAAAAGAAGAACGGGAAATGGCGAGTATGCATCGATTTCACAGACCTCAACAAGGCATGTCCCAAAGATCCTTTCCCACTGCCTCACATTGATATGTTGGTCGACGCGACAGCGGGACATGAACTACTTAGCTTCATGGACGCTTATTCAGGTTACAACCAGATTCTGATGCATCCGAGCGACCAAGAAAAAACTGCATTCATCACCGAAAGAGGTATTTTTTGTTATAAAGTTATGCCATTCGGCTTAAAAAATGCAGGTGCGACGTATCAGAGATTGGTCAACAAGATGTTTGCAGAAATGCTTGGATCAACCATGGAAGTATACATCGACGACATGCTGGTCAAATCACTTGTCGCTCGACAACATATCGAACACTGAAACAATCTTTCGATATACTCGAAATACGGTATGAAACTCAACCCTACAAAATGTTCTTTTGGCGTTTCTTCTGGCAAATTTCTAGGTTATCTGGTGACTCAAAGAGGAATCGAAGCCAATCCAGACCAGATTCGGTCCATTAAAGCGATCGAATCACCAAAATGTGTCAAGGACGTACAAGACTCACAGGTCGAGTAGCAGCTCTCAACAGATTTATTTCTAAATCATGAACGATGCCAACCATTTTTCAACATCCTTAAGAAAAACAAGGCGTTCGAATGGAACAAAGATTGCGAAGAGGCGCTACAAGATCTTAAACGATATCTGACTTCACCTCTACTGTAAAAACGGAAGAAAATGAAACCTTATACATGTACCTAGCAGTGTCCGACACAGCTGTTAGTGCAGTATTGGTAAGAGAGGAAAAGGGTTCACAACACCGGTGTATTACGTAAGCAAGTCCCTGCTCCGAGCAGAAACCAGATAGCAAATTGGAGAAACTAGCCTTGGCACTTGTTACAGCCGCACGAAAGCTACGGCCATACTTTCAGTGTCATCCAATCTTGGTACGTACTCTTATCCACTCAAAAATATATTACATAAACCAGAACTTTCAGGTCGATTGACGAAATGGGCGGTCGAACTCAGCGAACACGACATCTCTTTCCAGCCGCGAACATCGATGAAATCTCAGGTATTCACCGATTTCATAGCAGATTTTACTCCTAACGAAAAAATGCAGGCTGAACAGGAGCTTATGAGCCTCGAAGGAAGCACAACCCAAGGAAATTGGACATTGTCGGTCGACGGTCCAGTAACATCAAGGGAAGCGGACTGGTATTGTGCTCCAGTCCCCCCAAGGGGAAAACCTTGAACAATCAATCCACTACAATTTTCGTGCGACCAACAACGAGGCAGAATACGAGGCACTGTTGGCTGGGCTAAGCCTTGCTAGAAGCCTCGGTATCAAAAATATCAAAGTTCTCAGTGACTCACAACTTGTCGTTCGACAAATGAACGGCACGTACGACGCCAAGGACAAAAGAATGGCAGCATATTTGGCTAAAGCAAAACAATTGGAGTCCACATTCGACCAATTTTCCATACTGCAGTACCAAGAACGAAAATGTTCGAGCAGACGCCCTCGCCAACTTAGGGTCAACTACGACAAACGACGGCCCCAAATCAATACCCATTGTACATATACTTGTACCAGCGATACACGAGGAAGAAAATGTATCGCCAAAGATGATGTTCAAATTGGATGGATCCGATAGTGGATTATTTACAGTCAAACTTGCTACCAGACGACAGATCCGAAGCAAGAAGAATCAGAGCTAAATCAGCCAAATTCTGCATGTTACGGTAAGCTCTATAAAAAGTCCTTTACAGGTCCATATCTGCGATGTGTTTCGCCTTCAGAAGCGTACAGTACTTAAGAGCCTTCACAATGAAGAATGTGGAAACCATTCCGGTGCTAGAAGCTTGTCGAATAGAGCAATCACAGCGGCTATTACTGGCCGAAATGCGATCCGATTCCCAGAAACATGTAAAACACTGCGACAAATGTCAACGATTCGCTCAAGTGTCTCACCTTCCACCAGGTATGCTTAACTCAATTTCGGCCCTTGGCCATTTATGAAATGGGGAATGGATATTGTAGGAAAACTCCCCAGCACCAGGAGGAGTCGTTTACATGCTCGTCCTGACAGACTACTTCTCAAAATGGGTCGAAGCAGGAGCCTTTCAACACATAAGGGATATAGAGGTACGCAATTTCGTCTGGAAACAAATAATTTGCAGGTTTGGAATCCCGAAAGAAATCGTGACCGACAATGGGTCTCAATTTATTTCCTTCGACTTCAAGAATTTTTACGACAAGTATGGAATCAAATTGAGCTTCTCAACCCCACGCTACCCCCAAGCAAATGGCCAAGCAGAGTCGACGAACAAAACTATAATAAATACATTGAAAAAAGACTCGAGACAGAAAAAAGCCAATGGGCCGACAAACTTCCGGAGATCCTATGGTCATACAGAACGACTCCACGTCGTTCAACCAGAGAAACACCATTTTCGCTCGTATACGGATCAGAAGCAGTCATCCCAATCGAAACCCAGCTCTTACAGCTCGAAGCGAAAGCCCTGCGAAGGACAGAATAGTCTAGAACTCAGATACGAATTGGATCACCTCGACGAACGTCGTGAACTGGCGGCTTTAAAATCCAGGCCTATCAACAACAAGTCGCTCGACATTATAATAAAAGTCAAAATCAGAATTTAAAATCGGGACTGGGTACTGCGAAGGGTTTTCCAAAATACAAGAGAACAAGAAGCAGGGAAGCTGGGTCCAACATGGGAAGGGCCGTATGAAATAACAGATGTAAAAGGTCGAGGCGCCTACAAAATCAGAGGCCTAGACGGTCGGGAAGTACACAACAGCTGGAACGCTATACATCTAAAACAGTACCACTTCTAAAACTCTACTATTTTTCTATAGTATTTATTTTTTATTTTATCGATTCATCAACTAATCGATCTACAAGGGCAATGATGACGCACTAGTTGCAACTAAGTGCAAAACTGAGCTCACTAATAACCATTTTTGCAAAGGAATTTGTTACCTAACACTTGAAGCTGTCGATCGGCAAGCTGTTGCATGACTATTACAGATTTTGTTGATGACCTGCATTCAAGGAGATATGACTCGACATCCTTATTCGACCGACAGATACAACTCCAGCCTTGCTACAACTTCCCGTATTCCTAATAAGAGAAGTTAGGGGAATAATGATGACTACATCAAAAAAATTATCGTTCAACAATCAAAAACGCTTGTACGCGATACTGTTGTAATAGTCGTGTCCACTGAACTTATAAACGTACGTGTACGCGATATTGTTGTAATAGTCGTGATAACTTTATAAACGCTTGTACGCGATATTGTTGTAATAGTCGTGTCGACTAATTCTATAAAACGTTGTACGCGAATGTCGTGTCGACTAAAATTTATAAAACGCGTGTACGCGATATTGTTGTAATAGTCGTGTCGACTAAAATTCTATAAAACGCTTGTACGCGATATTGTGTAATAGTCGTATCGACTAAAATTCTATAAAAACCATGAACGCGGTATTATTGTAATAGTCGTGTCGACTAAAATTTATAAACACATGTACGCGGTATTGTTGTAAAAGTCGTATCGATTGAAATTCTATAAACGCGTGTACACAATATTAACAGTCGAATCGATCTTAAATACGCAAACAATTGAGCAATTTTCGACCCAGTCGAACAATACAACTCGAAAGTTGAAAGTCACGTAAATGAATAACGCAAATGCGAAAACAACAGAATAAAATTCTTTAGATCACGAAATAGAAGTCCCATCAGACAATTCGTTCAACAAAATAAAATAAATTACTGCGAAAAAAACATTTCAAAGATTGGCTTGGTCTTGGGCAGGATCTTGAGTCGGCTGAACAGGATCGATAGCATTCAGTAGAGGAAGAGAGTCAACAGCAGTAGCATCTTTGGAGCCGGTATCAGGTCTATCATGCCCATCGACAGGTGACTTTTCAGCCTCAAAACGTTCAGCCTCTTCCCAATCTGCAATTTCAGCATGTGGATCCCATTTTGTATGCTCCTCAGCCAAATATTGCCTAAAGTCGACTCTGGCAGCACACATAGCCTTAACCGAGATATTCGTAAGCAATTCATTAAGTTCTACTATTTGCCGATCTCTCTCGGTGATAATTGCATCAGCATTCGCTAGCCTTTGATCTCTATCGACAATCTCGTTCTTGGACTTAGCCAACTCCGCATCTAGAGCGTTAGCTTTTTCTTCGATCAATTATTTCTCTCTGATGGTCGACTCAAGATCCTACTTAAGACTATCTTTCGCCTTCTGTAGATTAGAGCATTTCTTCCGGTTTGATAAATGTCTGTTTTTCAAAGCCTGCTGCATCTGAAAGCCTACATATAAAAATAATTTTTTAGGGATCGCACGACAAATCTAGAAACATTAAAGACAATTAATACCTGAAAAGTAGAAATAAGGCTTGCATCCATCATCCCTCCGTCGTCTTTCCCTTCAAAAGATCTTCATCTATTGAGAATAGCAGGTCATTCGACTTCTTCAAAAAACTGTCAGGCTCTTTGAAAACAGAGACTTCCTTTGAAAGTGTGACTGAAGTCAGGTCTGCTTTATTTTTAACTACTTCGGTCGAAGCACCTTTCGACCCGCCTTCGATCGACTTCCCATTGCCTTTATCTTCAGTGGTCCTCCTTCTATTGGGTGGCCTTAAAGGGTCCGTCTCCGGGGAGGACTCCAAAGGTTGTTCGACGACAGGGATAATTGATTTTTCTTTAGATGCTTCCTCGACATTCTTCTTCGCAAGAGCAGCAGCTCTTCTCTTTGCCATAGCTTCCCTTTGTTTCCTCAAGGCCTCTTCCGGATTAGGCATGGTGAACTTCATGCTTGATAATGAATTGGCTGCGAAACGACGTTCAGCATCAATTATGGGAGTCAGAAATTACGTACCACAAAGAATCTCAATTCCTCTCCTAATCATTACGAACGACACTAAGTCTTTCATTAAAGGATAAGGAGTTCGGGGCACATTCCATGTTGAATGAATCCAAATAGTACTAGGCCTAAGGTTACCTTCGGCCATCAACACTTTCCAACTTCTCTTCTCAGTAGGAATCGCTAAAACTCTTTTCGTACGACTAACGGCATCGTCACACCTAGGTTTACTCTTTGCATTTATCAACTCTACAAGGATAAAAAATTGTCAAAACTTAGTAATTACTAAGACAGATCTAAACGACAACACTAGGAGCGACACTCACCATAACGATTCCATACCCTCCGGTAGGCGTGCATCTCATTCCCAAAGGGACCATCGACCAATAGACCCTTAGCAAAAAAAAATGTATCTTTCCATCTACGGTCGTTTGTTGTGAGATCTGTTATAATTTGTTTCACATTCGACCTCAATATCAGTGAATATCGACCCTTTTTCATGGACATGTTCCTTCAGATAATAGTTATGCAAAAGTGAACCTATCCCAAAGGGCAAATTATATTTTTCACGCAAAACGGAAAGACTTATGAGTATTCTCCAACTGTTGGGCATCAGCTGGCCAGGGGCTATGTCATAGTACACCAATAGACGTCGAGTCAATGAAGGAACTGGAAACCTGAATCCCTAACGAAGATTGTACTCGTAAAAGCATGTCCAACCAGGGATATCCCAATCTGCACGCTCATGTTCTTTTGGAGCACGTAGAACGACACTCTCTGGAATCCCATAGAGCGTTCTTATACCATCCATATCAGCTTCAGTTAGCACGCTTCCCGGATTATCACCGGCCAAAATACCAAGTGGTCTACCAGAACATGATGGCTCATCAACATCTATATATTCTGGAGACTTATCTCTTTGCACAATAGCGCATACATCACCAGATTCTAATATCCTGGATGAATCTATCACTATTTCTGTCGGCTTTGCTACCGTTATTTGACGATCGACATCTAACGAGTCGACCTCGATACCTCCAACATCATCCTTCGAACCAAGATTCGTCCAGGTGAAGGATGGTTCTGAGGTTGAAGAGTCATTCGACATATCTCCAAAAAACTGATAAATGCAGGTAACTCAAGTCAGTTTTAACTAAATCTGAGATCACAACCTAAGATTTGGAGATCAAAACCTAGGGTTTCTAAACAATAAACCTGGGAATTTCGAGGCTCTACTGAGACTTATGAAATTTATGTCGATCGACCAGAAAACATTGTTAAAATATCTACGATAAATATGTATCGAAGTTCAAACACAGAATAATTGACAGATGAATTTCGAAACTAAAAAGTAAAAAGCGAAAAAACGCAGAACATTTCTGGGTATTAATATTCTTATATGCAAAACAGTATTAGGTGTTGCACTAAAGACAAAAGAAAAGAGGAAACGTTACTCACCTTGAAGGATAAAAACGAAGATGATCTGACGGGAAAAATGCCTGGACAAAAACAACGATCTGATGTCTGATAGGAAATCGCCTTCGAACAAGTTTTGTGCAGATATCGAAGAAAAACCTTTGTTTTTGAGAATATGAAATGATGAAGTAGGAAGAGGAATAGTGCATTTAAATAACTTAATTTTTTAACCCAAGGAGTTGACCTAAAGAGCCACGTGTCGTTATCATGATGGTGAACGGTTAACCAGGGTAAACAAAATTGAGTTTTAATATTTGACCTGTCTCGATAAGTGCGCCTAAAATTATAAGTTAGCGCCAAATTGCCACCACGTCAGCCCTAGGAAATGAACTATCGATTCATTTTCTCCACGATCCTGAGCATTCGATCTCAACACGTCGATCGATCTACGGTCGAACGTAGCACGTCGATCGACCTTCCGTCGAGCGTGAGTTCGACCTGAATAATAAAAAAAAACTACTCTCTAAATTCAGACTATTACTTCAGAGAGTGGGGGACAAACTGTGGTAGCCAAAAATGGCCTCTGGGCTTTAACGCTTGAAGCCCAATAAAAATCGTGTAGGGCATGGACTAGGACTAAGTAATCCGGATTGACCCAGTTTGTTTTTCTGAAAAGCTCTGTTGACTGGTTCTTCCAATTAAACAACCTCAATATCTGTTGAAAATAAACTGATAAGGCCACGATGTGATCGTGATCTTAAAGAGAGATTCTTGTGATCATGATCTTGAAGAGGGATTCTAGGGATTCAAGTAAACCACGATCAAAAGCTGTTGAGAGCCCCTCCATCTCTATAAATAAGACGAGACTCTCAACATAAGCGCTCTCTGGAAAAAAACCTCTCACAAACGCTATCAAGCTAGCCGAAACTCTGCCGGAATCACCTCTCTGATCACTGAAATCCGTCACTCAATCTCGTTTCTAGATATTTATTATTAACGCTCAGCCCAAGCGAATCTAAGGCCAAAACACAAACTTCCATCACCATTTCTCTTGTTTCTGTTCTATTTTCATCTTTTTTACAGGTGTCTCCTTGGAGAAGACGATTCAACGAAGTCGACCGAATCAACAGGCTGTGTGGGCCTACCAAAAACTGATCCGACCCACTAATTGTAGAACGATCATCTACAATTAACATATTCGGCTAATAAAATGGGTGTTTTGTACCATTTCGGGTCGAAGAAATAAAGGCCCAGACCATGATTAAAATGGGCCACACATCTAGCCCATTAACATCATATACTACATTTTCGGCCTAGTAACAACCTCATCATTTTGCTTAAATGTTTTAATGAAAATCTCCAGGTGTAGGATTTTCGGTATGGAATCCTTGATTGCTACCGGTGGTAATTTAAAAATTATCGAAAGTAATCAAATAGGTACGGGTGCATAGGATTCCTTACCAGCAATCGACGATTCCTTACCAGCAATCGACGATTCCTTACAGGAAATCCCTGCGTAGGAAAGTTAATGTTTTAAAACCTCATCATTTTGCTTAGAATATGAATGGCTGCTTCTTGTGAAATGGATCAGTCTCAGCATGTGGAACAATATTGATGTTTTTTTGCAGTGAAAGCAGATTGATTAAATACAAATAGAAAGCATATAAGAGTAGGTAATAAGAAACCAAAAGGTGGTTGCCTTGGTGGTCCAAGGCTTGGGATGAAACCCAAGTCTTTGGTTCTACTCTTGGCAATTACCTTAAGGCCAGCCTTCAGGGCGCTTAGCCCTACTGGTGGAAGGAAGGACATGGGGCTAACGTCAGCGGTTCAAATCCTACCCAGACGGGGGCAAGTCCTGATTTACCCGTTTGCATCATTGTAGGGCCAATGGTGCGGGCCGAGGTTTCTTATCTGTCCTACTCTGTATCCAACATACAGACCGGTATAGTATACATGCCATACGTGTGTCACACAGTTGAAGGAGGACGGACGGATTTGTGTCCGAACAAAGTTCGGGATCCTCGTTACAAAAAAAAAGAAAAAAAGAGTAGGTAATAAGCAGAGAATAAATTGAATTAAACATATATGCCCCGAAATAACTGCAACCAAAAATTGCTTTAACTCTGAAACTATTATTATGTACAATTTTTTGAAACTACTACATCTGCACCACGAGGTAGTACATTTAATTTATTATTAATTGGAATGTAAATTGAAATCCTAACTTTTTTGAGGTTGGTCCGGTCACAGCTGCACCACGAGGTTTGCGGGTTTAAGTCATATCCCACCCAAAAAGAAAAACTTTTTTTTAACTAAAAAAATTATACCAATATTATTTTTTGATAATTAAGTTCAACTTAATTCTCTCTAATATACTTTCAATGGTCCTGAATAAATTATTAAAGGATTTCGCTCATGATGTAGTCGGCCCAGATGTTAAAGTCAACTATTGTACGGGTTGGGCCAAAGAAATATGAACAATCAGAACTCAATTACAATAAATTTATAAATAAAAATAATATTGTTCATTTAAACATCACAATTCAAATCCCAATTGAGTAAGGCACTAACGCTTAATTCATTTGATAAACTGAAATGGGTATACATAATGTATCTCACTAACCAGTATGAAGTTGGGATATGTTACTATGAAAGCTGAGAATTTTAATGAAAATGGAAATCCTTTATACCCCAAATTAAAAAACCTTAGCTTAACACAGAAGTAAGACATAATCATGTGTAAATTACAATTATGACAGAATCAGGACGATGAATATGAACCCACCACTTTACATGGCATAGAAGTTGGAAAGAAAAGCTGCTCCCAATGTTGAGACTGACCCATTTCACACCAAGAAAACATTGATTTTCTTCTCTTGAGTAAATTCAGATCCTCTTTTCCGTTGCGCATTATTGGTTATGGTCCAGGAGCAGGCCACCCTGACCATTTGTGTCAAGCTTGAATATGATAGCTGCTGGTGAGCGAAACGAAAGCAAGGCATCCATCATCTCTGAAACCAAATGAGGAAAAGGGCAATGAAAATCTAAGGTAAATTTTGAGCAGGAGAAGTGGAGCCTTTTTGCTGAGTTGGACTGTTGATATACCAACAAAATACTACCACAATACAATGGGCACTCGATGTTTTTGGATAGTAGATGTTCATGAAGGTTGTTTGAATCTTGAACTGAAAGGCTATTTCAATAAAAGCTGAAGCTTTATTTAAATGATATGAATCACATCACATAAGCTTGAAAAGGGAAAAAAGTGACTTATCATACCAAGACTTCCAGAGTTTGGTTATTGTTTATACGATGAAGCGGATTATTTGACCCAAAAACTTAAACGATTTTGATGCTTCTCTTAAGCATTTGTTTTTCTCATCTCGAGTCTAATGCTACAATAAATGAGTATCAAGCAATGCCCCAGCCAAAGGTAAAAGCATGTCAATCATACATGGCAGACTCGGACATTACCTCTCCAAGCATGTTGAGATTCTCAGGCACACCTTTCAACAGTTCCTCTGCCTCCCCATCCCAATTGTATAATTCCAGCTCCCTTCCCTCAAGGATCTTCTCAGAAACCTGTAAGGCAATAACCAACTAAAAAATTAAGAGATTGATTTCGTTTAGGCTAATCTTCCATTGAACAATGATACCATATGAAAATAAATATGACATAATGAGGTGATTAGGACAAAGCTATTGTTAATGAACCTAGACATAACTATTGTTTTGACACAAAAATGTACCTTTTAAGACAAACCTAGTTTTGAATTTTTAAATATTAATATTAAAAAAAATTATAAACGATTATGAAAATAAGTATTAGTGCAAGCATTATGACAATGAATGTAGCATCCTCGTGATTCTACAAATTTCAGCTAGTTACACGGAAGTGAAATCATTTATACTTTTTAGTAAGAGTCGGACTAGGATAGACTGAACATCATACGTCTTTAAGTGTCTAACACTGACATGTCTATTTTTCAATGTAAGTGTCCAACAAGGATCACTTGTCAATAAATCGATGGTTTGAATGAAAGAAAGTAATGAAACTCAACATGCAAACACTTTCTCATACACACCGGTTTCTTGAGAAAGTAATAGTAGCTAGTTAATTTAGTCACTTAAAAGCTGATTTGTCCCAACAATTCCAAAGACTGATTTGTTTCAAATTTCTAGTACCACCCACCCTCTTCTCCTAAACAAAATATATGTTAAATAGTATGATTGGTTGATGTGTGGATATTCAATCATTTATTTATCCTAGTAAGTATATATTTATATATATATATATATTCAGAAATTTTCATACGAGTGCGCACTTATGGAATTATATGAAGACATTGAATGTGAGCCACTCATTTTACATATTTTGACTTTGTATGTATACATTTGTCAAAACTCTTTTATAAATAAGTGACTCACATTCAATATCCTCGTATACTTCCATGATCGAATGCACACTCATGGAAAAGAGACTGTATATATATTATTTGGCCACTTAAAGTTTTATTTCTAGCTATCATCTAGAATCCAGAACTAGCAGATTAGCCCAAAAAGACAAGTAAATACATTGATTTTTACTAGAGCATATTAATATTATATATTCATTATGGTCTGGTTGTTGACTTGTTGAATATTACTAGAGGTAGTTGTGTTAGTTTTTAGCACACTTTACGCCCCCATTAATATTAGTATTATCACAGCAAATAGCAATGCCATTGATCATCACAACTCCATGGATCTTTCTTTTTCAATTCACAACTTCTTCAAGTGATTCTTCTGAGCATTAAATCAAACTTGTTGGACAGAGGGAATGCAACTTTATATCTACTTTTTGATTAATTCACGACTCGTTTCACTTGATTCTGAAATAATTTACTTGTTTTTTTTTATTATATTAATTTGAAGTTTATTTTTATAGAGAGAGAATGACTTGAATCTGCAATCTCGTGATGCAGTTGTGACTTGTGAGGAGTTTACTTGAGACCAACCTCATCTCATACGATAGATTCCTTGTAAATGTGACTCTTGTGAGAGAGGCCAACAGAAAATAAATATATGTGCATTGAACATGTGATTCATGTTCATGTGAGACTCATATTCTAAAAAAGATGATCATTTTAATGTTATAAAGCTGTTGTATTCGCTTTTGAATTCAATAATAATTTCTTAAAGAAAAAACTGTTCATTTCAAAGTGTACGTTTCTAATATATTTCCTATTTCTTATTAATTAACTATTTTATATTTTTATCTTCTATTTTAACATTATAGTACAATAAAGGTTATAAAGCAAGGGCATACTATCTCGGTCTATTTGCTAAATTTTTAGTAAATGAGTAACTCCATTAAATATCTTCGAAGTGTTCATCTCCGCCCAAGGCCCCACACCACTCCCATTTAACATTTAATTAGGCTACCACCTCAAAACATGTAATACTTTTAGAAAATCACGGGTGTATATCTAATCAGAATCATATAATTTACAAAATCTGTTGATAGATTGTTCATTTGCTGTCACTGATCGAGTGGAGAGAATAGAAGCTATATATGGTGTGGTGCCCCATATGAAAATTTAGAGTGTTAGATAGAAAGAAGAAAAAGATGCAAATTTGTGATTCGTGAAATTGAATGTGATGGGAATTTATAGGAAATTTTTTGAAATAATAAAAGTCTCTAATTAATAATTGAAGGTTGGTAGCTTGGTGCATGTTTTCTTGAACTTGAACAATTGAGGATGGTAATAATATAAGTCTTCTGTTAAAAAGACTTGAAACTTGGGGTTGTTTTCTTTCATTATAATGCAAGGGGTTATTAAATCTCTTGAATATGCTTAATTACTAGGTTTAAATTATTGAATATCAATACTCTAACCAATCAAATAATTTAACAGATATTTTGTTCAAATTGTCATGTTAAATATGTTGGATAATTATGAAGAGGGTGGGTGGTACTTGAATGGAAGAAACAAAAAAAAATTGTCTCAAAGAAAAAGAAGTATAGCAATACTAAAAAATGAATATGCCTAAAAACTGAGTGAGTGAGAGCAAATTAAGAGTCATGAACAAACAGCCATGTGATTACTGACAACTATTCAACTTTTCTGAATCTTTTAAACCTTAATTACTCTAATTAAGCATTTAAGTCTTAAGACAAATTCAAATTCAAATTTTATATATATATATACATATATATATCATTAATTTTTTTGGTCTTACATATATGTGGCGTGACTATGCCGCAGGAAGTGGAAATGAAGAAGAAGAAGACATGGAAGACATTTGTTTTAACGTTAAATTGCTTATAAATTACAATGTTGCATGCATTGTAAATTGTAATAAACACACCACTAGTTTTTATCAATTAAATACTTCACCGTTCTTCCTCAATTAAAAACACCACCAGTTTAATTTTTGGTGTGTTTAATTCTCAGTGTGTGTAATCTGATGCTGGGATAAAATTATCACTTCAGTGGAAAAATTGGTAAAAACAATGAAAATATTGATTCCAGATAAAATAGAAAATTTTTTGATTAAAAAGTGTCATTTCCTGTAGTAATGTCTACATTTATATTTAAGATGATACAAATCTCACAATCTATCTATATTATATTGTATGCAAATATCATATTTGCTTAATGGAGGCAAGCCATGCATATATATATATATATATATATATATATATATATCTGTACGTATAGTATATCTGTAATTCTGTATTGATGATACAAAAATCAATGCAACTTATTTGTATACAGTTGTTCATCATCATCAATTCATCTCAGTTGAAGTGAAAATGTCAATCCAACGATACACGTACGGGGAAGAAGAGACCCCCACCAAAACCTGTGGATCTAGATGATATATAGAAATCAATGTCTTAAGTGGTCAAATAATATATAATATGGCTAATTACTAGGATTAAATTATTGAATATCTATACTTCAACTAATCATACTATTTAACAGATATTTTGTTCAAATTGTCATGTTAAATATGTTGTATAAAGAGGGTGGATGATACTAGAATTTGTAACAAAGCAGTCTTTGGAATTGTTGGGACAAGTGTCCTTGTGGTTGTATTGAAGAAACAATTTTAAAAACTATCTCAAAGAAAAAGCAGTGTATAAAATAAACACTAACTTGGGTCATTTTTAATACATTGGTTGCATTTTAACCTTGATAACTGTGAAATTTGAACCCTCTCACAATTCACAAATATAAAAAGGATCAGCACTACCACTCGAGAAAGGATAGATATATGTTATCGATACTAATAAATAACCTAAAGATAAGAGAACTCAAAATTTATTAATTAATTAATAGAAATGCTTGATGTGTTGGCTCGCCATGCATGTAGGGTGATTTCTTCAAAGTGTTGCATCTATGCATGGTGCATTTTGTTATAATTCCATTATACTTGAAATCTTTACTTTATATATCACGACAATCAAATTTTTTTAGAAATCTATTAATTTTTGTTATCAACAAAATCGAGCATAAATCTATAAGCCTAATAACGTAAAACTTTTTTTTTATCCTAAATCAATTCAATTACAGTGACAACCAAACAACACAATAAAAAGAAAAACCAGCTTGCCGATAAAAAGTTCTTTTAGTCTATCAGTAGAGAAGCTCTGCTTCCAAGTGTAAGCATTGTCCATGAGTGGCGTTATCTCTTAGATCCTTGGCTATTAATTTATGAAGCACTTGAGGTATTAGTCCAGTTTTCGGGTAGGTCACATTCTTTGGATTTCGATCTGCTCATTTTGCTTCCTCACCTATAAAATGAGTGCCACAGCTGACGTATCTCACGTACGTGTATATGTAAATATAATAGAGATAAATAGAATATTACTCGGTTCAAGATTGCTTCTTGTTATGGCTTGAATTCAAGCAACCCGTACATGCAAGATCCATTTTCAACCCCCTCCTTCCCTTACATAATTGATTTCTGGACCCCACGTTTGATTCAACATGTGATGGCTTGAAGTGGGGACCCATCATCAATTCATCATCATCAATCCAACGAGAGACCAAAATGAATTATTACTTCTCTCTCTCATTTCAATGTGATAATATATAACATATTAGTGTGATAATAAACATAAAAATTTGGAGTGGTAGATATATAGAAAGAAGAAAAAGATGCAAAGTTGTGATTGGAAATTAATTATAGGAAATTTTTTGAAATATTAAAAGTCTTGATTGTTGTTCAATTTAGGGAGAATCTTGTTAATAATTGAAGGTTGGTGGCTTGGTGCAACATGTGAAGGCTTGAAGTGGGAGGGACCCATCAATTCATCATCAGAGACGGGGAAAAAGACCCCACAAAAACCTGATCTGCAACCTCAAAACACACAAATGAAGCAAACTAGCAAAGTATCATAGCTAGTGATTTGCTAGATGGATATATATAATTAACATACAAAGCACTTGAAATGCCTCAGCCTTTTCAAATTGGGACTTGGCTTGTATCATACATGAACATGACACGTAACAAATTAAAAGTCACACTATCTACATTTTTAATTAATTAGGGTTTCTGCGTTAAATTGATTTTTTTACACATGAAACTTGTTCAAAAACTATTTAGAAACTAAAATCCTCAATGGACAAAAATCTAACCGTTGACGATCAAATAAAGTGAAAAAACTCTGTTGGGATCAGGAAAATAAGACATTAAGAAAAGACTTTAATATTGTGAGGTACCAAACTATTAACCATGCATGGGTAAACTCATAACTGAGAAGAGATAGAGAGAGTTGATAATGTAGTGCACATTGTACTGTAACTTATTGCAATAAATATTTTACTATCTAACTAGTGTTAACTGTTAAATGCTTTAGATATGATCTTTTGGAACAATCAGATGGTTATTATTATATCATGCATGGACCCACATCCGCAAATGGTTCTGATTGAATCAAGAGTTAATCAACCTAGCATATAAGATCAAGATTCAAGATAGTATACGTCTATAATGGGGGACAGCTGGGTAATATAATTGTAAGCAGCACCTAATCCACATCGATTTTTATAAAATAAAAAATCATATATCTTTATTTTTAATTTTAATAATTAAGGATAATTTGGTATTTTTATTAATTAAATACATATTAACTCTTTAATTTATTTATATTAAATTTCAGAGGAGATCAGTGTATTTATCACCATATTCACAAATCAAATGCTATCGGGCCTTTCTAT